>CAWUFW010004102.1:1200000-1628228 GCA_963921515.1 Calotriton arnoldi
TGCAACCCTCCAGGTTGTGCTGCTGGGAGGTAACGCGGTCTTCCATTTCCTTTTCCTTTTAATTGAACGTTTTGTGTGTGCTAGGGCCAAATCAGTAAAGTGAGCAGCAAAGTAGAGTATCAATGTCTCTTCGACCGTTTATAGATGCCCAGAGCTCCAGCCTCCATGTGTCTAAATGGGTAGTCCAGAGGTCACTGAGATTTTCTGAGTCCAACAGCACATGTTTGAGATCTGCTACTGGAGATGCACAGAGGGCGCAGGTGTCAGGGGCTTCTGGAAACATGTCATGGGTGCACTGGGGCAAAAGGTAGGCTCTATGAAGCAGGTAGAACTGTATAAGCTGCAGGGGAGCAATGTGGAGATCCTAGGGCTCTCACCCATTGCTTCTTGTGAAGGCCCCTGCCAAACTCTGCCTCCCAGGGGTCTCTAAGATGTTGTAGCTA
Source organism: Calotriton arnoldi (assembly GCA_963921515.1). NCBI lineage: Eukaryota > Metazoa > Chordata > Amphibia > Caudata > Salamandridae > Calotriton > Calotriton arnoldi. Next base: position 1,200,444 of record CAWUFW010004102.1, read on the forward strand.
GATCTGAGTGTAATTGACCATCACCCATGTGATCCAAGTAACAAGTCGTCCCATTACCCAATGTATGTAAGGAGTCAATAAGGGCGCATGTAGCCAGCTTGGAAGAAGACCATAAGTCAGGAATTGACCTGTGTGGGGGCCGTATTGGTCCACGAGTTCCTCAAAGGCCAGTAACTGACTGTCTTGGTATAGGTAGCACAGGGGCGGTATTCCAGCTTGGTCCCTCAGTTGCAGATCTCGTCTAGGGAGGCCCAGGTGTGGTTCGGTGGGAGCACAGGGGGAAAAAACATGAGTGAGTCAATGCCCTCTGGTCAGGCAATGCAAGGCTACTTGCAACAGACAGGGGAGCCCCATCGCAGGACGGATTTAGGCACTGTCAGGGCCAGATCAGCCTTCTTATCGAGTGGGAGGTCAGGCACTGAGGTGTCCTCTAACAAACACACCTCCAGCCAACGCGCAACCATTGCAGCTGCAGCCAGAGAATATATTTCGAAGTGAGTAGCCTCCAGGCCCATAACCTTTGGAGGAAGATGCAGCTTCGCTAGGGCTACTTGATGACAGAAGTTATGCCAGATGAGGCAACCCAATAACTTCCCAGAATTCAGCCTGGTAAGACACCACTGGGAGGTTAGCGAAGTGATAAATTAGCCATGGGAGCATCGCCATCTTCGATAGGGCTCTACAGCCCACCACTGATAACTTGGGCTCCTAGGGAAGAGACTCTGGGGCATATTTACAAGGGAATGACAGAGCGTGCCGTTAAGCACAAAATGCTAACGATACGCTCCGCCATTCCGAAAAAACAGGGATGAGCCATATTTACAAAGATACGGCACATCCCTGCGTTTTCCTGTGCGCTGGCGCTAAATTAAGCTCCCTAATGCCAACGTAGGCACCCTTGCACCATAGTGCAAGGGTGCCTGCGTTGAGGGAATGATTGCTTATGTGCAGGAAGTTGTCCCTTCCTGCACATAATCACAAATGGTGATTTGTAACTTCTATGTGTGCTGCATTGTGCAGCACACATAGAAGTTGCAAATCGTCATTTTTTTTAGTGATTGTTTATGTGCAGGAAGGAACACCTTCCTGCACTTAAACAATCATTCATGGCGTTTTGCTGTTTCTATGTGTGCTGCACAATGCAGCACACACAGAAACAGCAACAAAGAGGAGAAATAAAGCTTTTCTCTTCGTTTTGGCATGTTAGGACCAAGTTTTTCCTGGTTTTAATTTTGGTGATACCTCCTATTTACGATATCCTTGTAAATAGAAGGCAGCGTCAAAATCAATGGGTGTTGTGGCGGAACGCAACCTTATTTACAAGGTGGTGTTAAGCCCCATTAAGTGGCTTAACACCTCCTTGTAAATAAGGCGAAGTGCCTATCGCCACAGGAACGTACTTAAAATTGATGTTCCTGTGGTACTAGGGGCTTGTAAATATGCCCCTGTGGCCATAAGATTGCCATCCAATAAATCTGGCTCAGTGTGCAATATCCTAATGCCCAAGTAGCGGAAGCACCTGTCTTTCCAGCGTACCAGGCCCACCCCCAGGTCCAGTTGGGAAGGGACCATGGTGGACATGAAGGGAACAATCAGGAGTTGGTGCAGCTGACTCATAACCCTGAGAGTGGCCCAAACTGTGTGAGTCGGACAATGGTGGAGTGATCCTCACTGTTTTTAAGCTGCTGGAGAAAATTCTTAGCCATGAATTTGTTAGCCTTCCTTGTGATGTGGATGCCTAAATATTTGAACCCATCTTTCACAGTCAGGGCTGTATATCTGGACGACAGAGGAGGAATCTCCCCAGTAAGTGGAAAGATTAGGGACTTATGCCTAACATGCCAGTGTGCTGAGGAATCATTAGCACACTTTTCTTTTTTTTTTTTGTCCGTCTTATGGGCGCCCCAGAAAATCCTGAATGATTCCATCATGCAGGCAATTGGGTTCCAGACAGCACCTGGATGTTCTGCAGTTATTGCGTACAGAATCCGAGCAGGCAATTGTCTGTGCAGTGTGCAAATATTTGCATTGGAGTTGGTGCATTAGATCTAAAGTGCTGGCCTGAATTTCTACCCTTAATAACTCTCGATGATATAGAATTTTGCTGCTAAAATTAATATTATGGAAAGTGTTCCCCGTTCTCCATGCTGCTAGGTCTTATTATTGTTTTATTGTTTATACTGACTGTATTTTTACATGTTTTAAATCTTATTAGGCAATATGCTGTGTGATTTTATAAGATTATCATATATCGAATTGCTTGGCCCCCCTGTTTTTTTTGGCCTTAAGACATTGGATCTATATTGGCTTATCAATAATATTGTCTCTGTCCTCAAATGAGGGCCTTAATTTTTAGTAGAATGGACTTGTATGGCGCGTGATTTTACATGACTCGCTTATTTCCTAGTATGGCCTTCCCTTTTTGTCTAATTATGAGATGGGGGTCATTTTATCTTTTATTATTGCTGAACTTCTAATATGTGTTGTGCTCGATTGCAAAGTTGTTTTATTGTCTTATTCCAATTTAATTATGCTGATTGTATATTCAATTGTTTATTTGCTTTGTACTTTTATGGTTGGAGAATACTGAATAAAGTATTATGATGATAATGATGATTAGGGACTTATCTCAATTAATGTGATATCCAGAATAGCTGCCAAATGGCTGGAAAATGTGGAGCAGCCTATCAACCATCAGCGGGGCTGCTCAGCGTACAGCAGTATGTCGTCGGCGTATAGGGACATTCGTTCTTCCCAATCCCCCTCTCCTACAATGCCCTGTACGAGCGGGTCCTGACGGACCTAGGCCGCCAGCTCAAGCGCTAACACACATGTCATTGGGGACAGTGAACTTCCCTGCCTCTTGCCTTTTTGCAGGGCAAACGAATGGGACAATGTACCGTTAACCTGCACCCTCACTATTGGGTCTTGATAGAGGAGTCTGATCCACTCACAAAATTGCAGGCCAAATACCAATTTAGTCAAGGCAGCGAACACTTAATGCTGTTGAATGCCATTCGCACGTCCATCGAGAGCAGTGCGGCCTTCTCCATTCATTGGGCGTGGTCATGTGTAGCACTCCGTATTGGTGCATGAGGTTTAATCGGGTGCTTCTGTGGGGCATAAATCCTGATTGGTCAGGGTGGACCGCAGAGGATATCACTGTCCTTAGCCTGTTTGCCAAGGCCTTTGCCACCACCTTGCCCGTTAGATTCAGAAGCAATATGGGCCAGTATGAGCTGCATTCCTCAGGAGGTTTGCCTTTTTTTGGGTTAACCATAATAGTTGCCAGCCTCTGGCAATCTGACAGGCAACCCTCCCTCCTTCCTAGCTGCCTGAAACATATTTAGCATAGGGTTTACTACTTTGTTCGCTATACCCTTGAAAAGTTCTGCAGGCAGGCCGTTAGGGCCTGCAGCCTTTCCAGATTGCAAGTCTCAGGCGGCACCCTCTATTTTATCTACCAAAAAGCCTTGCTCCAACTCACACCTATCTTTAGCAGAGAGAGTAGGGAGGGAGAGATCCCTGAAAAGGTCAGCACAGTAGTTGTCGTGTAGTTCCTACAAATCTATATAGGATCTGCACGTTTAGACAACATAAACTAAGGGAGTGGTGTCCAGACTGATTCCAGACATCCGCAAAGGATATGTTAGTCTGTAGACTAGCTAGCTCACAGTGCCACTATAAGCCCCACCACCTTACCAAGGAGCGAATAGTTTCTAGCAACTATCGAACATGACAACTCTGACCCCCTCAGGGATCGTGGAAACAGTACAGTACTTTTTGCTGAGTCACTCGTGCTCACTTTGTCTCAGAAAGATACACAGAATAAACGGTGGGGAAGTTTTCAATAAGTATTTATTGAACCAGCGTCATTCTAGTATAAAATACATGTGCTGAAACAACCATTAGACAGAAGCATATATATACAATTACAAGCACCAACAGAGTAAATAAAAGGTAGAATTCTACCATGGTGCTAAAACAGAGAATATATGCAGGCATATAGATACATGACAGTAATCATGAGTACTCCTAAGATGCAAACCCTAACTAAATGTACCTAGCATGTATGTAGGTGTAAAGCCAAGAATCCCCCTAGGAAAGAGCCAACCCCATTACTTGATGGGAGAGAACGAAGGACCCCGTCTTGGTCTCGAGTTGGACACTCCGCGAGGGATGTCAGACCACTGCGTGCTGGAGTGTCTGCGTGCAGGGACTTCTGCATCTCGTGTCAGCATGGAAGCTTCTCCTCTGGTTTGCCCAGCTGAGATGTGGTACTTATATACCCGAAAGGTACCCTCAGGGGTTCTACCTAGATGTGTCATGGTACTGTGGGCCTGTCGACCAAGGATGATGATAGTGGTGACTTTTGTTCAGAGTTATTATGCAGAAGATGGTAATCCTTCTGTGATACTAAGAATCCTCATGCATAATAAATGAGGCTTGTTTTTGAAGAAAACCACATAACATTTATTCGGCATCTAACTAGGTAAAAGGAAAGCACCAGAGCCGTTATGTAGAGCGAGGTAGGATAAAGTAGGTAAAAGGTCGTGCAACTACCTAGGCCTATATTGGGGCACATTGAGGTTCATAACACCCACTCCTCATCCGACTGGACGACAAAATTAACAAATGCTAAAATATGCCTGGTTAAAAAAGCATGAAAGATATTGTTATAATATGAGTATAAAAACATCTAAAAACATGGTATGTGTTAAAAAATTATGAAAAACTTAAAAAAGCTCTATAAGTTCTCTAAATAGTCAATATACTGTTAGACTAACTAAGCACACCTAAAGCCATAGTGCTCAGTGTGAGCGAGAAAACATTAAACAAAAATGATGCTGTTGAATTCCAATTGGGTTGTATTGAAAAAAGGCTGAATTGTTCCCAGCAGACGGAAAGCCGAATGTTTATGTGTCTTGTGTGGGAGACACAACATCACTGCTGCTTGCCTTCACAGACTTCCCTGTAACACCTCTTGGATCATGTCAATGGAGCAAAGGTGATCTTCTCCAGTTCCCACAGCCATTGCTGAGGAAGTACTTGAAGCCTGTGAACCAGTTGCATAGCTGGTGTCCATTCCGACAGGAGCTGAAGCATCCTGTGGGAGCACTAAGAATGCCGACATCAACATTGGAATACGCTGAGAACACTGCAATACGTGGGCCTTTAATGGGTCCAGTAGTACATCTACGTCCAGAGGCGCAACCGATGGAAGTGTTAGACATACGTCTTACATGCATTCATATCTGCAGAATAGGCAGCGGAGCACAGGGACAGGCAGTCAACCCAGACTTATCTGAACAATAGGAACCAATGCTCGCTTAGCTCCTGAAGCTGAGGTGTGCCCAGATGGAGTACCATGCATTCATGGCAACATCGCACAAGGAGTGCATTTTCCATCTCTTTGGAAACTGGTACATCCGTTGCGTAGCAGGAAAATTAAAACCAGGATACCCACTACAAGTAGTAGGACCAGTGAAAGCCCTCCAAAAACGCTTCCCAATATGGAGTGTATAAATGATGGAATAATTTCGAAGATCGTCTGAAAGGTGCTTAATAGCCCAGAACCTATGTTCTTAAATTGGTGTACCATCCCACTCGTATCAGACATGTTAAAGATACGATGTACCATTTTCCCGAAATGGAGCGGGAAATTTTGTTCAGAATAATGTCTGTATCTCAGCCGAAGACCTTGCACCCTGGAGATCAAAAGTCTCTCGGGCTGAGGTTAAGGCCACATTCTTCTGTAAAAGTGTGGCTTTCAGTCTGCACAGAGAATCAAACTGTAAAAGGGAAACATTCAATGTAGGCCATAGCGGTGCCTCCCTGACTGTGTGGGTCGGTGGAAACAATACTTGCATTAAACAAGTAACCCTGGAACCCACCATAACCAGATATGCGATTCCTGGCAGCCTCCCACAACAATCTTGATCATTCAACATAAAATAACTCCCATTCGAGAGCAGTTTGAACACTGGATGAATCACGGCAGCTGGGGATCTTTTCAAGTGACATGATAGGTTTGCAACCGTTGCATTACAAGCTCCGTGAAGCATAATATCCTGACAAGTTAGAGACCCACTTAATGAATTCTCACAGTCTGAACCGCTAATAAAAACTTCAGTGTCCCCATTCCTGCATCTAAATCTGTACGGTAATTCCCAAATATTCATGTATGTATTCCTTACCCAACGCTTCATACTTGCCAACTTGGTGATACTGTAGACAGTATTGAAATTGGAATGTCGTGACTGGTAGTGTAATATGGCCATGGATTAACCATTCTGTGGAGGATGACTCGGTTAAAGGTAATTGGTCCAATTTTTCAATGTGCAGCATTGTATATTTTGCATCTCTTCATGCCATTTCTTAACTGTCTTTCTGTTAGATTGTTTGTAGAAAACAGAGACGAACTGTTGATATACCGCCAGGGCACATGACCAGAGCGCAATGATTGTAGCGTCCAGCTCAATAATAGAATGGATCACAATTGAGTTTGTCCATGTTGAAGAATAGACAAATCCTGTTCTATTATATCTATTGCAGAAGGCACAATGTATCATGTCATCTGAGAGTAAGGACAAGTGTTGTTTCACCTGGGACAGTATTGAGGTTTTTAGCCACTCTAGGCATAACTTCTCATCACTGTAAGATGTCACCACCCCCGGATTTTCTCATTGTACGTAGCGCTGGTCAGGCCTATGCATACTAAACCCCTCCGGTAGTACCCTTGAATCTTGACTGACACTAATTTGTGTTGTTTGGCCAAACCAACCATCCCTTCCAATTGGGGTCTGATGAATTGTATGAACCATCATGTAGAATGTCATCTAGCTCCCGGGATGGGAAGCTACACCCCTCATAGGGAGACTAATAGGGAGTTCCTGAAGATCCCAAACATCATAAGCCAACCATGGCCCCTATTGTAGCTGTAAATCCTATAACCGTAGAGTTAATAAGAACTGTTCATAAAGTTTGGTCGAACAAAGTTCCACAGTTGGACCGAGTTTTGGGTTGTTTCAAGGGGATGCTGACGGGCGTCATAACATTTACAATCAAGTTTTTAACACCACATAACAAATTCCAATATGGAGTCGATACAGCACTATAACTATCTCACCTGGAACATTCGAGGAATGGGATCGCTACACAAACTACACAGAATACATGCCCAACTAGCCCAGTGTAAAGCACAAATAGTGCTATTACAGGAGACACATTTAATAGCAGCGTAAGCCACTAAACTACAAAAAAAATGCAGGGGACAACTACATGCCACAACTTATTCTGCATTCGCACGAGGAGCAGCGGTGTGGAAACGCTAAGGGATCCCTTTTGTTGCACACGAGAGGCGCATAGACAAAGAGGGCAGGCATGTGCTACTTCGAGGTGTCTTAGATGGTAGACCAATAGTTATAGGGAGTTAATACAGAACAGGAAATTTTTTACACTCAAGTGGGCGCCGTGCTCGCAGACTGGACCGAACTCCCCTGGGTCCTAGGAGGTGATTATAACGCAATACTAGATATCACACTGGACCGATCCCACCCCCCCCATCCCCGGAGCTCTCATAACACGCCAAGCTAAGTCATTGCAGGCCTGGGCACAAGGGTGGTCCCTGAGAGAAATATGGCAAAGTCATAACGAGGGAATGCGAGAATACTCTTATTATTCACCTACACACAATCTCCACACTAGAATTGACCACATATTCTGTATTGCATCGCTCCTAACACAAGTCACCCATACGACATACATAGGGAAACATTATCAGATCACAGCGCGCTGGAATCCACAATCACTTGGGGACACGTCCCCTCCCCAGTCCCCACATGGAGGCTAAATCCTTGTCATTTAGAAGACGGGGTGTTCAGGGACACACTGGCTTCCACCATCACAAACTACTTTACTGAAAACGCCGGGTCAGCATCCTTGGTAAGTGTGGAATGGGAGGCATTTAAAGTAGTCCTGCGTGGCGCTGCGATCAGTACTGTTACAGGAGCTCGCCATCAGCTGAATAGGGAGCTAACACAGGTCGAGGACAAATTAAGTAAAGTCGAGAACGAGGCAGCCCTTGATCCTTCTACAAAACCGGAGCTCCAAGAGGCCCGCATACAATATGCGGAACTATTGGAACAACCACGCGTCATAGATCACTGAGCGTACATGCATAAAGTACACACCGAGGTGGACAGGCCAGGTACACTACTAGCACGTGTTCTTAAAAACGCCCCTCCTCCGACACCAATAATCAAAATTATGTCACCCCAGCACACCCGGGCAACCACACAAGTGGATATTAATAGAGCCTCCTATGCTCATTACAAACTATTATATACCGTCCCACAAAGAGCAAACTCACAAGAGCTCCTCTCCTTTTTGGACGTAACCGATCTACCCCAAATTACAGAAGAGGCCCAAAATGCACTAGCTAAACCTATTACATCAGCTAAAATAGGTGCAATGATCAAGGGGCTTCCCAAAAACAAAACCCCAGGGCTAGATGATCTGTCAGCAAAACTGTACACCACCTATGCGCAACAGTTGATCCCCCATCTTAAGAAATTGTATAATGAAGCTTATGAGATTGGCGCTCTGCCCCCCAGTACAGTGCAAGCCTTGATAACCTCGCTGCCCAAACCCGGTAGAGATCATACCAAATTAACGGCATATCGTCCTCTCTCCCTGTTGAAAATAGAGTACAAAATTCTAAGTAATATTTTAGCAAACCGTTTACAACCCCTCCTAACGAAACTAGTACACATTGACCAATTCGGCTTCATCCTGGCACGTAATACATCCCTCAACATACGCAGGCTCTGTAACATAATGTTTACCTGTGCCACAGAGACACCGGAGGCGGGATGTATTTCACTGGATAGATCTCAAGCATTCGATATATTAAGCTGGGATTACATGCTGACCATCCTGCAGAAATTTGGAATCCCCCAAGAATATACAAGATGGATCTAACTGCTCCACCACCTCCCAAAGGCCAGGGTACGCACTGGATCACATATATCACAAATATACCAGATACAAAGGGGCACAAGACAAGGTTGCCCCTTATCACCCATGGTATTTGTGCTTGCACTAGAACCATTAGCCCACAGAATACATGCAGTATCCAACAACTGGGGTATCACTATCAACCGCACTCACCACGCACTATCACTTTGTGCAGACAATATTATAATTTACACCACAAGACTGCAGGACAATCTAGACACTGTAGCGCAAATCTTTACACAGTTTGAATCCATTGCAGGGTTGGCCATAAACTATGAAAAATCGTATGCATTTCCCTTTGAAAATGGAACCAACAGCCAAACTATCCCCTTCGGAAACCGAAATATAACAATAGCCCACACTATATTCCGGTACTTAGGGATACAAGTATACAGAAGCCAGCAGGACCTCATTGAAGGAAACCTACAAAAAGCAATAAGTTCACTAAGGGCTCAGATCGCCTTTTGGACGTCCCTGCCCCTATCAGTGGTGGGAAGTCTAGCAAATCGAAAATGGTAATGCTCTCGCGCCTAGTCTATTTTTTTACGAACCTGCCACTAGTGTTTCCCAAAACCATCTTCAAAACACTGAATACGTTCTTAATCAATCTAGTGTGGGGTGCGGGCCGCCGAAGTATCAGCTTAACAAACCTACAACTCCTGTCAGATGCTGGAGGTATGGGAGCACCAGATTTCTATGCCTTCAGTTTAGCATCGCATTGCAGTGGCTCTCATATGAATATACCTTGTTTTTCCACATTCTTTTTCCCTGCAGGGAATTACAACGTGGTAGTTACAACGACCGCGTTGTAACAACACATACCATTACCCCACAAGTCGTAACAACGACTTGCGGAGGGGGGGCGCTGGATGTTGGAATAGTATAAATTACTATTCCAACTCCAGTATATGCAACAGTAGGGAAGGTGTTGGATTTTAAATCCAACACCTTCTGCCCCCTCCGCAAGTCGTAGTTTTGACTTGTGGAGTAATGGTATGCGTTGTTACAACGCGGTCGTTGTAACAACCGTGTGGTAATTCCCTGAGGGGAAAAGTATTCGTGGTACCCTCTCATACTGGCAAGCAGGCCGAAACTTACATGAGATAGCCTACACAAACCAAATGATCACACAGGGCTCACTGCACAGGTTGCTGTGCCTGAATAATGCGGTTCCACCCTCTGCTCAGACACGGCTCAGAACTGCGATTGCTTACTGGAAACAGGCATTAAAATATACAAGCAATACTCTGCCATATGCTCCCAACATTCCACTTTTGGGCATACCCACCAACATGGGCACTCTTACGAATCGCAAACTAGATCCCTGGACAAAAGCAGGGGTAAACACAGTGGGAGACCTCTTTGGAGAAGGGATGCTTCTATCGCACACAGATTTCACAAACAAACAAGGGGTCACAGGAGCGCTATTTCTAATTCACGCCAGCCTGGTACGATACATTAAAAAGTACTGGGCACCCCAGGGATTGGAACCCACCACAAACAAATTAGTTCACTTAATATACCTTATGGGTACGGGTAGGCATCTAACCCGCTGGCTCTACTGTGGGATACATACTCATCAATCATCCCCTTTGGCTTTAATACGTACCAAGTGGGAGCAAGAGGTAAACAAACCATTCTCAGATAAAGAATGGAAAACAATACTAGAATATCCTAAGCGAGTATCCCGTAATACTCAATTTAAATGTATCCAGTACATGATAACTCAAAGGGCATACCTGACACCACACAAGTTACATTCCATCTACCCCAGTGTCACGGCTTCCTGTCCCAGATGTCCTGAACAAGATGCAGATCTCATCCACATGATATGGTCTTACAGTGCACTACAAGAGTATTGGGGGAAGATAGGTGCTACCCTGGATGAGGTGGTAGGTGACATGGGTTGGCAAACGCTAGAAACGTGCGTATTAGGTATATACCGGCGGCGGAAGGGATATGAAGTACAGGCCAAGTTCGCAGATCTAGCTCTTTTACTAGCGAAAAGAGGCATCACAAGAAATTGGAAATCATCATCACCCCCTAAGATACAATACTGGAAGGAAAGATGGGGCTTAGCGGAAAGTGTAGCTATTCGCAGAGAAGAACATAGAGGGCTCCGAAAGAAGCCTATAGCCATGAGCTGGGATGCTATATTAGAAGCATTCAAAGTCTCTGACACACTCAACCCCCAATGATAGCACTGCAGCCGCACATGCACCTGTCTCACCCTCAAAAAACTTAGTTTTCCCATCGCAGCAGTATTTCCCCCGGGGCCCCACATGGGTAAATGTACGGTACTATCTCTATACTCACCAGCACCCCAAAACTTACACATCGAAGCACCGAATATATGGCTCCCTTAACCCAAACCCATGAGTGTACATGCCCAGCCGGCAGCCTGCCACAACCAGACCGCACACACTCATACCTCTTGCGCCCGTCAGCAGGGGAGGGGGGTGGGAAGTTGTGTTATAGTAATGTTGTGTTTTTCTTTAATACCACGCAATAAAGCTGCAATGATTTACAAGCTAGATAGCAATCCAATGACCACCTATCTAAACCTAAGTCAGGCCTGGTCCTGAATACCATAAGAATGTGTGCACTGTTCCATGAAAAATAATGTATAATTGTTGAATTATGCTGCTCATACATGCATAAATACTGTTAAGCCGTGCAGGCAAAACGTACTATAACCTGCAGGAAAAGAATACAATTTGTTTGGGAAAAAAAAAAAAAATGTAGAATGTCATTTAGCGTATCCTCACTATGTTGTGTATAGTTACGCCACCCCTCAAAATGTGTGAGTGAGGGAATCCGAGGTGTGTTCAAGTCCTTTATCTTAGCTAACCCAAGAGAGGAAGTCTGTTGCCGAGTGTTGTTCAGGAAGATAATTTGCTGTGGTATGAGTCATGCTCTAAATAAGGCCTCAGTTCCCTGAACTTGCCAATCTTGTGTCCTCCAGATAGAATTTGTGTCTATGGTGTCCCTCCAAAAGTCGAAACCCTGTAAAGACAGCTGGGAAATAAAGGAAGCAGAGTATATCTGTTTCGTGTTTGTGAGTATATTTTTCCTTGCAGGTGTAGGCGCAATCTTATAATTATAAGGTGTCGGGCAATGTTCCCATTGATGATTGGTGAAAACATTACATGGGATGCTTGCTTTGTGCAAGAAATGATGACCATAGTGTTGGTAACAATACATGGTGTCAAAATCAGATGTATCATTATACAATTCATTACTAGTAAATGCAGCAGATTGTTCTAAATCAGACAGCATAGAATTTACAGTTTCAAGATCCCAATCAACAGAGAAAGTAGTGGAGGTGATGATATCATTCAAAGAAATTTTAAACAAATGTGCTATTTTCAAAAGTTCAGAGGGACCAAATACATAATATGAAACCCTATCCCAAACTATTCCTTCAGGAACGGGAACTGCTGTAATGTTCACAAAGGACAAGTCTCTTTGTTTGTGGTTTCAAGACCAAGTTCACATGTGGTGCTGCGGAGCATTGTGGGAGATAGTGTCCATTCAGGAGGAGGAAAAAGACAGTCACTACAGCTATCCAGAGGACTAGGAAAAGTAGACCAATTGCAATACAGAGCTATAGCCAGGGGGAAACAAAGTAGGTCTTTTCAGCCAAAGGTAGAGATCATATATTTTTTCTTTGTGGGAAACAGAAGCTGGCGGTGACTCAGGTTCACTCGGATCCAGAGAAAAGGTGTCAAAATCGATGAAGTAGCCAGACGCAGTTCGATCTATCTTTGGTAGCTCAGCAGGTTGTGTAGAACTGGCCAATGACTCGTTTCGAGAACTATTCGCATAGATGTTGGTGTTAGGTCGAATTGAGATCTGTGTTTCATTTGTATTTTGATGCTGTTCAATTTCAACAGGCACTAGTTCCATCCCATTTTTTGTAACTCCATTACTTCATATAGTAGAATCTTCAAACGTTATTTGTCTTTCTGTCTGAACTTCCTGTATGGTAGCAAGAGGAGATCGGCGGTTACCCAGGAGCCCACGCGGCCTGCTATTCAGTATCGGCCACATAGTGTGGTTTGATCAGATCAATGGAGATGAATCTCTTTTCTTTCTTTCTAGCAAGAGGCGGAAGAAGTACTGTTCTTGTTCCTTTGACAGCCAGGACATGTACATGCACTCTGTAAGATGGCCCAAATTATTTTTTGTCCACAATCTTTTCTCTGACCAGGTCCCCAATCTTTGGGACCCAGGAAGGTCTTGCCGGAACAGCTTTCACTTCTCCAGTGGTGGTGGGTTTTACTTGGACGTTGCATTGTAATGCCCGAAGTCATTGAGTTCCTGTAAAACAGCCAAACTATCATTGATGTCAAATGCTTTTTCATCCGCCACTGTACTGCCACAGTCGAGGTCGGGTACCCACATTCTCGTCCCAAACAGGACCACATATGGAGTATGGTCTCCTAGGGAATTTCTTGGCATGTTATTAAGTGCCCTCTGGACCCCATATAGGTGATTGACCCAACTTCCACCCAAGCCTAATACCCTTGCTGTTAAGGATTGCTTTAAGTCTCTGTTTTTCCTTTCCACAATCAAATTTCCGCAAGACCACACCTAAACTTCCCATAGCATCTTTGTAAGCCCGAGATCTAAACGCAGGCCCACGGTCAAAATGTAATGGACCAATTGCGTATGTCCCTATAAAGACTCGCAAATCCTTTATAACAGTTCGAGCGTCAGCCGAGCTCTGGGGCCAAACCCACAAGAATCTAGAGCATGAGTCCACTGCCACCAGAATGTACCTGTAAGCCCCGTCAGATTGTAAGGGGCCACAGTGGTCCAAATAGGCACATGCAAGAGGTCTGTCTGATATCAGTAGTGTTATTTGTGGCAGACGTGGTACGGTGGAAACCTTCATCTACTGACAGATGTCGCACTGAAGGACAAAGCCCTTAGTCTGCTTCGTAAGACCTGGCCATCAATAACGTTGTTTCAGTAGTGAAACCATTGCAGTAATACCTGCATGTGCTGAACCCAGACCCTCGTGCGCAGCTAGAATTACACCTAATCTGCGATCCATGTTTGGTATTACTCTATCCCCCACTCCTGGAATTTGAGCAAACAGAATATTTTGCACATCTAACTTGTAGGAGTACGTGAGTGGAAAGCCTTTTGCAAGGCTGAGCTATTATTATGCGTAGTGTTGACAGCTACCATTATCTGTCTGTCTATTCTCATGCTTGAATGAGTGATTGCAGCAATGGCAGCAGTTTTCACTGACGCCTTGGCGGCTTCATCAGCCAATGAATTCCCTTCAACGTGCACACCAACACGCTGATGACTCAACATATGAATCACGTGAACCCATGGCAAGCCCTTCTTCAGCTCTGCCACTTGTTCCCAAAGCATCTTGTGCTTTATTGTGCAACCTTTGGAGTCTTTGAACCTATTCTGGCCCCAATAGTGAAGGTATTCACTGTAAGACTAGACACAGTAAAATGAATCACACACAATCAGTGTGGGTAATTACTGAACCGTATTTTTCAGTGCCAGTATCAGGGCTTTTAGTTCTGCCAGCTGTGCCGTGCAATCTCCTAGAGACTGCGCCTGTGTATTGCTAGGACGGAACTTTCAGTCCCACATACATTCCTCTACAATCGCACATGCAGCGCAGTATTGATGCATACTTCCTACTGATCTAGAGGCATTATTTAATTCGGGAGAGGATATTCTTGTTCGTACGGCAAGAATGCTTGTGTTGTTAATGTAGAATCAAATTTGTAGTCTACATCTGTTGCAGTGAGAGAATTAGCCATTGTATCCATTGTGGATGCAGTGCCCCTGCATTTGGAACGCTCGCTTTTGTAACAGACCCTAATGTTGGTACTGGAGTCACAACAATTATTTGTTTCCCCTGAGCTAGTGCTCTTTCTCTCACTACTTTTTTTAACAACAAAGGGTTAGGCTCTGATCAGTAAGGCTGAGCCAAATATCAAACAAACCAACAACAGTGTTGCCAATACTGATATCTTCTTTGGACAAAGACTAGTTCGACAAGATGCAAAGACTTAAATCAATGTCACCTGAATCTATTTGTATCAAAAAAACCTTTTTATTCAATTTCATGGGGAGAAACACATTTCTCTTTTCATTAAAAATGTGAATCTTTTTCAACAACACACGCATAGACTCATTGATTTAACATTACAAACATGAAATGAATAAGAAACCTATTACCAAATCAACTAAATAACATATTCACTGTACAACAATCAGACATAAGTCTAGGACGACATTGAACATATAACATAAAACAAATTGACAAAAAGGTGGTTTCATTGCACACATTTTTTTGAAAAACACCGCAATTTAGTCAACAAACAGTGTGAATTTTTTAAAGGAACCGGATTTCTGCACTATAAAGATGTACTAAGTTTAAATGATTTTATAAAAAACAGGCAGAAACCTCAAACTTAAATTTAGCCTGTCAGGACGTTGACTGCTGTACACAAAAATTTGGATTAGAAGGCTGCATTGATTTGGAGGTGAGATCGGTTGATCTCTACTAATAGTGTTTGGTCCTGAAGAGTACCCCCATCTAATACACGCGGGGTTCGAAACGCGTCGACCAGTTCTTTACAAACAAGTGTGGCTAAATTTAAGTTTGAGGTTTCTGCCTGTTTTTTATAAAATCATTTAAACTTAGTACATTTTTATAGTGCAGAAATCCGGTTCCTTTAAAAAAATTCACACTATTTGTTGACTAAATTGCGGTGTTTTTCTAAAAAAATGTGTACAATGAAACCACCTTTTTGTCAATTTGTTTTATGTTATATGTTTAATGTCGTCCTAGTCTTATGTCTGATTGTTGTACAGTGAATATGTTATTTAGTTGATTTGGTAATAGGTTTCTTATTCATTTCATGTTTGTAATGTTAAATCAATGAGTCTATGCGTGTGTTGTTGAAAAAGATTCACATTTTTAATGAAAAGATAAATGTGTTTCTCCCCATGAAATTGAATAAAAAGTTTTTTGATACAAATAGATTCAAGTGACATTGATTTAAGTCTTTGCATCTTTTCGAACTAGTCTTTGTCCAAAGAAGATATCAGTATTGGCAACTCTGTTGTTGGTTTGCTTTCTCTCACTACAGCAGTCTGTACTGCTGTCAGTATTTTTTCGGTTGATGCAAAACGCATTTCAGCGTTTGTGTACAAATGAGATTTGTATGCAATGGGTACAGTTTCGCCTTCATTGAAGGTGAGGTAAGTGTACCCGGATTGACCAGCAATTACACAGATCACCAAGTTTGTAGTGTTTACACATGTGTGTAAGTGTTTGGAAGCTAACATGTCAACTTGTAAGGAACAGAGAATTTCTATGTGTTCCTGTGTCCAATGTCGAGCTGAGAAATCAGGTCTAATTAAGTCGTAGAAAGGTTTTACTTTTATGCGAAATCCAAAATGTATGTTCTGCCAAAAGTTAGGAATCCTAAAATGGATTGTAAGTTTTTCAGAGTCTTTGGAAGTTGGAACAGTGCACATCTTTCTAAAAAATTAGCTGCTAGGCTTTTCCCTTCACTTGAGAGCTCATATCCTAAAAACAGGACATTGAGGTGGGCAATTTTTGATTTTTGAAAGTTACATTTGTAGCCCTCAGAGGTGAATCCTAGAATTATGTTGTTCACCCTGTTCAAATGATCAAATAGTTCATCGTCCATCAGACAAATATCATCTACATAAGACAATGCCTCCTCATCAAAATTTTGAAGTAACTCTGATACTAATGCCGAGAATAACCCTGGGCTATTCTTCTACCCTTTGAGCAATCTACAGAATTGGCGTTGAGAGCCGAGGGCCAAAAATGCTGTCAAATATCTGCTTTCATGTGCTATATTCTGGCAATTTGGGATATCTAATGTTGTTCTGTATTTCTTCTGCACAATGTTATTCATTAATGCGGCACTGTGTGCATTTTGTACTACAAATGTTTTTGTGCATATGTTCAAATGCCTATAGTCTAAAACTTGACTGTATGAATTGTTGGTTTCATTACGGGAAACAAAGGATTATTCATGGAAGCGGTGCAATTCTCCATAACACCTTGATATTCAAGGGGATCTAAGATCCACCTGACTTGTTTTTTCGCATCATGTTTTATTGGGTACTGCCTTTGTGGAGTTGGAGTAGTTTTTACTGGGATTTCATGGTGAGGTGACTCAGCATCCCACCCTACATGATGGCGGTATAATGCAAGAGCTAGTGCTACCACCCACTCCTGCGTGTATGAATGTTTTAGTGATTCTGGAATGAGGTCGGAGAAAGCCGGTAAAATTACGGTTTCTCCTTTTAGGCAGTCCATAACAAACTCAGGCAGCCAATCTTTTTCGGCCAAAAGGATATTGTATCCTAAAGTCAGGTTCTCCCAAAAGAGACCTTTCACTTTTCTTGGTATGTCCCCATCCATTTGGAGTGTTAGTTCATGTAACTGATGTGGTACGCTTACCCTTGTATCAGGTGTTTCCACTGTGATATGTTCATTCAACGCTGCTGTCACCAGAATTTCTATCAGGTTCCGGTGAGAAATTGTTACTTCTGCTGCGCTGTCTAGCATTGTCAGAGCCCATTCCCCATTCAGAAGTTGAGTCCTCAGTAGCCTGGGCATTTCTTATTTTAAGGCCAGCTACCTTCTTCTTTTTAAATTGAGGTTTAGATTTGGGTTTATCTTCTTGTTTGAAAATGTAGTCTGAAGTGTGATGTGTGTCTCTTGGCTTGACTCGCTCTTCTGATCTGCGTTCTGACCGTCCTTCCCTCTCTGAGGTTTTGGATGAACCCTGAAAGGAACGAGAGAAATGTGTATCAGCATCCTGATACCTGTCAGGTTTTTTATTATTGTCACAGTTTCTAAAGTCATATTTCCAATCAGAGGGCTCTTGTTGAGGAGACCCACCCCATCATTGAGATGCATTCTGCTTGTTTTTTGATTGTTTGTTATCCCATTTCTTTTTAGAAGAATCGGGTGCTTGCTTTGAGTTAACCTTTTCAGGATTACCCAATAGTTGTGGTTTCAAAGGTCTAGCTCCCATATTATCTCTACCCAGCGAAGCATAGGTCTCTTCAATAATTTTATGTAATTCCCGCTCCTGTTGTGCAGGAGTGCATTCCCTCAGCCATTGGCGTATAGCCACCGCTGCTGCCTCCCCTTTTATGTTTGCTAACATAATTGTGGATACCTGTGAACAATTGCCAGTCAATTTCATCCCTAAGTCCAAGGCAAGTTTTGCCCCGTACTCATTCTGTATTTGTTTCAATACTTCTGGTATGACTGCTATTGAGGGGTACCACGTGTCCTGGTATAAACGGCAGCGAAGACTGTACCCTAAGTGGTACAATCCTCTATTGGGGGAGCTATCCCCATTGGCAAGCAGAATGTCAGTATTCTGTGTTTTTCTTGCGGGCCTGTGTGTGGAAAGACTGCCTCAAGCTGTGCTATTTTCTGTGCCCTCCAGAATGGCATTTGCTCACGTTTAGTGGGCATTCTTCCCATAATCGCGTTCAGTGTTTGCGGGGTGATATTAGTTGTGGTCCCTTGTAGTTGAACTGTTTCAGTTACCCTTGTATGTTGAAGTGTGAGTGTTCGCATCACGAGCTGTGTAAGATTTATGTAAAGTTTTTTTATTTCTTTGTGAAGTGGTTGTAAGTCTGCTGCTGGTAATGTGTCAATTTCTGGATGTGGTGTGTGAGCAGCTAGAACTGGCCAAGTCGCTCCGTCTCTGCTGAGCAGACCGAGTCTCACTTTATCTGTGGTATGGGGGAGGGCGCTTTTAAACCAATTTATATGCTCTTGGTAAGTTAATGGGACTTCCATGTCCTCGTATGGAGAGTATTCATCTGGTATTTCATCGGGAGTGTAAGAATGAAATGTATGTTTGCGTGCATCTGCAGGTGGGAACTTGACCCAAGAATAGAACACCTCTGTTTTGTATGCCTCGTGTGCCTCAATCACGAAGGTAACAGTCCCACCTAATGCTGGGACTCAAAAATATGCTAATTTTAAAGTAAGTGCATTTCTGCAATTTTCTGAAATGTTTATATCACCTTCCTGCTCTCCTTCCTCTGCTGCATTTGCATTTAATGCAGCCGCAACCTCATTTTGGACAGACATTTTTCAAGGACTTTTTTAGTACGGGAAAGACATAAGGTCTGCACAATGTGGAACTACAATCCTTCAAGTTTGAATAAACCTACCGCCAATACATAGGATATGCCTACTTAGCTGTGGCGGATGTTTCCCTCCCCACTCCAGACGTCTCTGGGTAAATGTGAGAAAGTGCCATCTCTCTTGCATGGTATGCCCCCACTTTTTGCTGAATTGCTGATGTGCTTTGACTGAGTGTGCCCTGGGCTCCTGCCAACCAGGTACCCAGGGCCTGTGTTCCTTCCCTAAAACTGCATTGATGCCTACACCCAATTGGCATCCCTGGCCACAGCTCAGCCCCTGGTAAATGGTACCATGGGTACCCAGGGCACTGTGACCAGGGAAGGCCCCTAAGGGCTGCAGCACTTGTTGTGCCACCCTTAGGGACCCTGTACCTTTACACACACACACTGCCTTTGCAGGCTGCGTGTCTTGGTGCAGAACAAAAGTGAAGAGTCGACATGGCACACATCCCTGTGTGCCATGCCTACAAGCCACTGCCCTGGCCTAGGTCAGCCACCCCTCTAGCTGGGTGCACTATGCCAGTGGTGAGGGCACAGAGGCATGAGCCCTATGCCCCTACAGTGCCCAAGTCCATTCTTGGGCATTGTAAGTGCAGTGCTGCCATTTAGAGTATATGGTGCTGGGAGTCTGTCATTACGAACTCCACAGCACCATAATGGCCCCACTGAAAACTAAGAAGTTTGGTATCAAACTTCTCAGCACATTAAACCCACACTGATGCCAGTGTGGGATTTAATGTAAAACACACTCCAGAGGGCATCTTAGAGATGCCCCTGAAACCAACCCGACCTCCAGTGTCCGGACTGAGTGGCTGCCCAGTCTGCCACCACCAGACATGTTTCTGGACCCCTGGGTCGAGAGCCTCTGCTCTCAGGGGCCTGAAACAATGCGCATCCTGGGGCGAGGTGCCAAAGCCTCCTCCCCCAGGATGGGCAGGGGAAGCTTCAAAGGCCTGCCGCCTTTTGAGCTTCCCCAGACCATTTGCTGCTCCCAGCAAACTGGTCCCCACTGGTTCTACCCCCACTTCTGGCGGGAGAACCGGCGGGAAAACCAGAGGCAGGAAATGGGTTGTGCCCACCTCTGCCAACTCCACCCCTAAGGTGGGGGAGGCGAGGTGAAGCACAAACTCGAGTCCCCGCCATCTTGAGGATGGGGGGACCCAGCCAACCAGGGACAGGCTCCTGCCCCCCTCCCACTGGAGAGTGGCAGAATAGGGGGTGTACACACCCCAGGGATGGGACCCATTGGTCCCTGCCCTTACCTACCTGTAACCACCCCTAAATTCAGTATTTAGGGGCTCCCTGAACCTTCCTTCCTCAGTTCCAGATTCCAAAAACAAGAAAGAAGAACAAGAAACAAGAAGACCTGCGTGCAGCTGCTCACAAGAGGAAGACACCAACTGATTTGGCCCCAGCCCTACCGGCCTGTCGACCCTCGAACCGGCTCCTGCTAAACCCCGGCGTCTCCAGTGGTCAGCACCCTCACAAACCCCAGGGGACCTGACTGCCTAGTGACTCCAACCCCTGGGACTCCCAAGAGCAGTGGTACTGCTCAAAGCAAGCAACCAACCCCTGGTGCCAACCGGGAATCGCGAATCCTGCACCCTCTGCACCCGCCGAGCCCGGCCTGTGCCTGAGTGGGCAAATACCAAGAGGACGTCCCCCTGGCGACTGCGACCCAGAATCCAGCACCCAAGGGCCCTCCTCGACGCTCCTGACGACGCCTGCAGCCTCAGAACCAGGGACCCCTCCAACCGCGACCAGCCGAGGGTAAGATTTCCGACGCCTAAAGACACCCCTGCACCCGACGCCCCACGGCCTCCTGTGCCCAACTCCGGGGTGCCTACCCTTCCCACAGCTTCCCAACTTACCTCTCAAAGTGGTGGTCGCACCTGAAGAATCACCGTCCCCGAGTTTGCAGTCTTTGTTCGTCACGCAGCTCTACCATTGAAAACCATTGGGCGCCCGACGGCCCAAAGCCCACTACACCCGGCCGCCCCAGTGCCGCTGAGGGTGCACCAACTACCCTGTTCGACTTCCCCACTTGCCCTGAGCAAGTGACCAGGAGCTTTGCTCCCACAGCCGAGTGGCCTGCTCACTCTGCACCCGGCCGCCCCTGTGCCGCTGAGGGTGTAACAACTGTACTTACCTGACCCTGGGGACCCCTGAGTCTATGCCCAGAACCTTAACTCTGCCAGTCGAGTACTTACCCAAAAGCCGATAACCCACTTTTCTTCCATAGGGTAACATTGACTGGTTTCACTCGGAAATTCTTCTAAGTGTGGAGTTTCCCAACTTTAAAATATTCACCTAAAGTCAACCGAGTAACGAAAACAGAAATACTCACCTGCTATTAGGAGAGATCCCAGTGCTGGATCTTGGTGCCCAGCACTGACCCTGAAAAGTAATCACAACGTTACTTACCGCTAACTCAATTTTCTTCCATAGGGATCCATTGACTGGTTTTCTGTGAAATTTCTTCTAAGTGTCCACTTTTGAAATACCAAAATATTGCTTAAAAATCACAACAGTAACGAATTCCGATTTACTCACCTGCTATCAGGAGAGACCTCAGCACTGCATCTTTCAGACCAGTACTGACCCTGAAAAGTAATTTTAACCGTACTTACCCGTAATTTGAAATTCCTTCCATAGGATATCATTGCCTGCTTTTTGTTGAAAAAGTTTCTGTGTCGATTTCTGAATCTTACAAATATTCTTTAAAAATCGTGCCAACAATACAAACGTAATTACTTACCTGTTTTAGATAGATATCCCAGTGCTGAACCTGAGACTCCAGCACTGGATTACAAAAGTAACGTAAACATACTTTGCTTGCAAACTGTATTTCCTTCCATAGGATAACATTGGTAATTTTACCCAGAAAAGTTTCTAAGTGTCAACTTTTGAAATACCATAATATTCCTCAAAAATCACTACTATAACCAAAACGCTTTTACTTAACTGTTTACAGGAGATGTCCCGGGACTGAATCCAAGATCCAGTCCTGTGGTTAGAAAAGTAATCCACAAAGTAATTAATTGCAATTAACCAAAACTGTCCATTGAGCTCAATGTTGCATTGTGTTTGAAATTGTGTTGCCTCTTGCAACAACTGTGACTACTGTCATCAAAAAGACTATTGCCTATTTGAAAAGTGTTTAAACAAAGCATTTCACTCTGAGAAAGTATATTTTGATTCCTATTGTTGGTTCTAAAATAAAACAAGCCTATATTTTTATATACAAACCATTGGCCTAGAGTTCAGTTCTTGAGTGTGTGGCTTCATTTGCTGACTGAGTGTGTACAACAAATGCTTTACACTGTCCTCTGATACTGCCTTACTGCTCGACCAAGCTACGACTTTAGAGAGTAAGGTTATATCTAACTTTAGCCTCTGCCTTGCCATTGGGGAACTGTGGACCCTATACACCCTGTACCTTACTTTCGTGCAGTATATATAGAGTCACTTTCCTACAGTAAATGTGAGTAGGGGTCTCTGAGAAAGCACAACTGAACTATTCAGATTTGTCAGTTAAATAAGAACCAAACCGAAGTTTGTGGCGCCATGTTGTGTAGTTCCTAGAAATCTGTACAGGATCTGCACGTTTAAACAACATAAACTAAGGGATTGGTGTCCAGTCTGATTCCAGACTCCCCAAAAGGATATGTTAGTCTGTAGACCAGCTAGCTCATAGTGCTACTATAAGCCCCACAACCTTACCAAGGAGCGAATAGTTTCTAGCAACTGTCGAACATGACAACCCTGACCCCTCAGAGATCATGAAAACAGTACAGTACTTTTTGCTCAGTCACTCGTGCTCACTTTGTCTCAGAGAGATACACAGAATAAACGGTGGGGACGTTTCCAATAAGTATTTATTGAACCAGCACCATTCTAGTATAAAATATGTGTGCTGCAATAACCATTAGACAGAAACATATATATACAATTACAAGCACCAACAGAGTAAATAAAAGATACAATTCTACCATGGTGCTAAAACAGTGAATATATGCAGGCATATAGATACATGGCAGTAATCATGATCACTCCTAAGATGCAAACCCTAACTAAATGTACCTAAGTGTACCCAGCATGCATGTAGGTGTAAAGCCAAGAATCCCCCTAGGAAAGAGCCAACCCCATTACCTGATGTCAGAGAACGAAGGACCCCATCTTGGTCTTGAGTTGGACACCCCGCGAGGGATGTCTGACCACTGCATGCTGGAGTTTCTGCGTGCAGGGACTTCAGCGTCTCGTGTCAGCATGGAAGCTTCTCCTCTGGTTTGCCCAGCTGAGATGTGGTACTTATATATAGGGCTCCCGGTTTTATGGTTTTAATTTTTTTGCCATTTCCGTCTGTATTTATCCATATTTATTTTTTGCTATTTTTATCTGTATTTATCCATATTTATTTTGGGGTTTTTGGAAAAATTAAGATAAAATTAGTATATTTCCACATTTATTTAACAGATAAATATGCACTCATGCTTGAATGTCTGCTAGGTTTTAGTGCTGTGAGCACCCGCAGAAGATAAATCAGTGCACTTATATGAAAATATACAAATTTCAGTATCAACCTTGTGCATATCTACTGCTGTTGAAGCCTTTTTACTAAAATTCCTTTCTTTTTTAACCTCTTTATCTATCAATCCAGAGATCTATTGGCCTGGATGTCATGGCAGAGAGCATTTAGAATTACTCAAAAAGCAACCCAATTTCCGTTTTATCCACATTTAAAAATAAATACAACACAAGAAAATGAATGTTTTCTGTCTGTATTAATCTGTAAAAATCGGTAAAAACGGAAAACAGGGAGCCTTACTTATATACCTGAAAGGTACTCTCAGGGGTTCTACCTAGATCTGTCATGGTACTGTGGGCCTGTCAACCAAGGATGACAATAGTGGTGACTTTTGTACAGAGTTATTATGCAAAAGATGGTAATCCTGCTGTGATACTAAGAATCCTCATGCATAATAAATGAGGCTAGTTTTCGAAGAAAACCACACAACATTTATTCAGCATCTAACTAGGTAAAAGGTCAGCACCAGAGCTGTTACGTAGAGCAAGGTAGGATAAAGTAGGTAAACAGTTGTGTAACTACCTAGGCCTATATTAGGGTACATTGCTGTTCATAACATTGTCTCCAGACCTATCAGAAGTAGACATGTATACTGTCTCGTAGTAAGCTGTAAAAGCCTCTGCTATGTCCGTTCCTTTCGTGTGTATAGGCCCACCAGGATCTTGGATTTCTAGAACCCAGTTTCTCTCCTTGTCCCTTTTTTCTTGCCAGGCATTTAATTTATTTGCTTTGTCCACAACATCTTAGAGTCTATGTTGGGTCGCTATTGTATGTTCTTGGGCTTTGTTTTCAGCTAGACCCCTCAGTTCTTGTTGTTTAAGGCAGAGTTGGTGAGCCAGGGGTCCCCTCCTGCTACACCCGAGCCTCTAGGAGAGCGATCTCCCTTTCGAGTCCTATGCATCTTAATCTCTGTCCCTTCTTTGTCCCACCTATCAGAGGCTGGGCATGTCCCCGTATGACCACCTTTAAGGCTTCCCGGAGGATGCAGTCAGAGTCAACCGTCCCCTCATTCTCCTTAAAATATTGATCTGATTGTTCCCTTATCTTGTTCATGAATGTTTTGTCTTTCAGATGCCAGGGATCTATTCTGGGAGGCAGAGTGGTGTCCCTGGGAGGTCCCTGTAGCAGTTCTTCCACGGGGACTGGTCCGAGGTGCCATGTGCTTTATGTATTGAGCTGTGAAACAGTCCTGCGTGTGCGCGGTGGGTGAAAATACGATCTAAGCGTGAGCAGCTGCCATGTGCATCAGAAAAGTATGTGAACTGTTACACTATGGGATTGTGTTCGTGCCACAAACTTATCAGCCCCATCATGTCTACAAAGGCCTGCAGTGGTTCTGGGCCGGCGCCATGGAGGGACCGGGATATTCTATCCTTCTCTGGGTCCATTGTAGCGTTCATGTCAGGCCCCAGTATAAGTGTGCCAGGTAGCGTTTCGAGCAGTGCCAGCAATGTATCAGCAATGAGCCTCTGCGGTATGTAGGTTGAGCATATCGTAAGTGTGCAGCCCTCCCATGTGCCAGTCTGCACAACATATCTACCAAGGGGGTTATGCGAGGCGCGACATGGGATGAAGGGCACTTATGTTTTAATAAGTATGCCCACACCTCTGGAGACCGAGGTGAAACCTGCATGGGCGGGGAGAGTATACCCAAACCTATTGAGCACCTTATCGTGATTGCCTTTCAAGTGAGTCTCCTGTAAGAGGACTAAGTCTAGGGTGTTCCTCCGAAGATACTGCAGGACTATGGTGAGTTTGATTTTGTTGCCGAGGCTATTGACATTCCACGTCACAACCCTCAAGGTTAAGCTTGTTCGGGACTCTATGTGATGTCTAATTGAGGTGTGACCCACCACCCCCCCAGGTGGGCAGCATATCCCATCCCCCATTATGAATTGGCCATCTTCACTGTTCCCTGTAACCTAGTGTTGCTGAGCCAATGCAAAGTAGCACTTGTAGTCTGAAAATTGTTTAAGAGCAAAACTGTCTACCCCAAGGAACACCCCCCCCTGCTACCTTGCACTGTAGGCTTGATGCTGCCCACTTTCCCAATTTGCAGAGCGCCTGTCACCCAAATAGAATCGTCAAAACTATAAAGGGTTGCCTGGCACTGCCATATCAAGCCTGACAGTAATACATCATACGCCATAACATAGGATACTGCCTTCAGAACTGCAATAGGAGAGTCTCAGCAGTCTTTTCCTTTCCTCACCTCCAGGTCAGTCACACTCAAAGTCCAGACAGGCTCGACTACACCTGGAGTACCTGAGTCGCGTGTGTATTCAGCAGAGTCTCTCACCAACTTATCATTTTGCTCTATCAGCCTGGCCAATCAGCAGGATAGTATTATTGTTCTGAGGTGTTTGTCGATCGGTTATCTTCTGAGGTACTCTCTCCCAAGCATTCAACACTGTAGGTTGGATTATCATCCTCTTGTCGTTCACTTGGGTGCCCCTTCTTCCTCTCTTGTTGTGACCTCTGTCCGGGCATGCGCCAGCCCTCAAGCCAATCCCAAGCCTCCTCCGGTGCGGTGAAGTGCCATGATCTTCCTTCTGCCACCACTCAAAGTCTTGCAGGTTATAGCATCATATATTTAAGGTCTTTGCCCCGGAACACTTTTTTAACTTTGTCAAAGCTGCGACACTGGCTTTGTACCTGCAATGTAATTTCCAGGAAGAAGCGAATCCTTGCATTTTCATAGGCTAGGTCCCAATGGGAGCACATGGCTTGTAGTATGGCATCGCTGTTGCGATGGTTGAAGATCCTGGCTATAATCTTCCGAGGTGGAGCACCAGGTTTAGACATTGGTATCTTTGCCCTATGTGCTTATTAGACAGAAAAGAAATTTGAAAGGTGCCTGGGTCACAAAGTTTTAACAATGAGGTCCTCAAGAAAGAAGTCTACACTGGGTCCTTCCACCCCCTCAGGGACTGCGACCACTCTGATATTGTCCCTATGAGCTCTACCTTCTTGGTCTTCAAGTTTTACTGCCATAACTACATGCTGTTTTGTAAATATTGGACATGCTCCTCCAGCTTTTTGGATTTGGACTGTAGTTGGTTGATGTGAGTTTCTGCTGTGGTGACCTTTTCAGTCATATTTTTAATGTTTGCCCTAAGGATATTTACGTCTATTGTCACTGCATCTGTTTTGAGTTCCAGGGTATTCTTTTGGTCAGGATGGCCGCCATCATGGCACCCAAGGAGGGCTTCGCTGGTTCCAGATGTTCAGTGTCCGGACACATCCGCGGATTGTCTGGGCACCGCATATTTTTCCATCTTGTTAGACTGAGTGAGGGGCGTCCCTTTAAGCCTCACCATAGCCCCGCAGGAGAGGTGGCCTTTCTGTGTGGTCTATTGTTCCTCCATGAGTGTGTTGCACCACCTCAATTTGCCCCCCCTCAAGTGAGCGGTATCCTACTGGTATGTATCCCCCTGGTTCTGGAGGCCTCCTCGGAATTCAGGTCTGTAGGCCCAAGGCCGCATGGTTCAAAACTGCCACCCTTCCATGTGCAGGTGTTCACGCGGAACTCCCCGTGGCCCTCAGGCCTCAGCACAGTATGGATGGAGGCTTGGGGATTTCTTTATGCCCCGTTATGGGACATGGGCCGCTGGCTCGATTTGATCTAATGTAGAAAACACTGCACCTAAACGTTTCGTGGCGCTGCCTTTCCCTCTGTGCATTCTGCCCCCACGCCGCTGTGCTCTTTTACAATGTCTCTGGGCCCTCAGCTTTCCTACTCCCAGTCTTTGGTCACCATAGGGGCCTGTTTAGTTTGTTTTTTGGGGAGGGTTTGGTGGGGGCTTCCACTGGGGGACTGCAGCCCTCGAGTCTCAGATAGCTATAGGCAGCTACTCCGAAGTAATGTCGTGGCCACCGGAGGAGGCCTCCCCATGGTACTGGGCCCTCGATCTCAGCAGCACGGCCACCCCCTCGCATTGGCCGCCATCTGCTGCGACTCAATCCTTGCAGATAGGCCCCATCTTCCGCTTGTATGGCCCTCATATTGGTGAGCCCCTCCCACGTTGAGTCAGCGCGGGCCACTGATTTCAGCGTCAGCTCTGCTTGTCGTCTACAGGCCCCTCTCGTACCTCTGTATCCTGGTCGGCAGGGCCGGGGGCAGATACAGATCGTTCTGAGCCGGAATCAGGGTGTCTTGGGTGGATCTGGCTGTGGCGTTCACCTCTGTCGTTTCTGGTTCATGGTGAGGGAGGTCGCCTTCGCCTCAGCGCCCAACACACAGGTTGCTTGCCTTGCTTCAGTTGCAGCCCAAGATGGCAGCAATCACTCTTCCTCGACTGCTCGCCGCTCTCAGTCACTCCATTTGGCACTTTAGCGCAGTTCTTAGCGGGGATTAGGACGGATAGTGGGGGTTAATTCAGCGACAGCTGCAGAGCTTCTTCAAAGTTTGGCCATCTTGGCTGGTGCCAAGCCACATCCCCCATTGTTGACAATATTTATCTTTTCGATGTTTCAAAGATTTATTTTGTATGTATTAATGAGTTAATTATATTTTGTTTATCAATATTTATGTTATCAATTTTACTTATTTGCTATATTTTTGTTTTCTTTATTTCTGTATTTTTTGGTTATATATGAGATAATAATATTTTGGTAATCAATATTTTTTTCAGATATATTGTGGTGAATTGATTTTATTTTTGCTGATAATATGTCGTCTAACCCTTTTGAGTAAACAGGTTTGGTATTGTATTACACTGAATGGCAACCAGTAGGAAATTACTATTTGTTTTGAATATTTGTATATTAATGTATCACATTAAATTAATCTCAGCTTAATTGTTTACATCCTTACCAATACAATGAAATTGTTGAACTTACTGCATTTTGGACTACACAGTCATGAAAAAACACAACAAACAGCAAAACGTCTGATAGCTTAACAATATGCAGTATAATTATTGAGTAAACACGGTTTGTCTGACTAAAGCACAAATGCTGATGTGTCTGGGTTTTGCAGGAAAAATATAATAATTATATGCAATCCTAATTTACAACTTACCCCGTAATAAAGTCAACACTTTCACTGTGTTTGCTCCTTAATGTGGATGACACCAGTTTTTACAATTCTGCTCTCTGGCTGGTGGTGTGGGCTGCTATCCCCGTTGAGCTCCCCCTTTTCCATCTATGTTCTCATAAAGCTTGATAGGACGTTTTATTAGGCGGTACCTGATCTTCAGGTGTGCCACTGTAGAACTGTGCTGTGCCACTTTACTGCATGGGCACAGAACTGACTGAATATGGCACCCTATGTTGCTTCCATTATTTATCAGGATGGTATTGAAGCTTTGGATGTGGCTGGACTCTATTCGGAAAATGCCCGTCTCATCTTTGGAGCAGGTGGGCATCTTCCCAGCTAGCCCATCTGTCATGGTAAACGCATTGCTCATGGCCACCTGGAGGGTCTGGCGTGCTCCCCCCTCAGCTTCTGCTGTGTGATGGGGGCCTTTTTAGCAGGCCCGTTGGTGGGTGAGGCATATTTGTGGGTACAGTGGTCTTGGTGTTTCTAACATCGTTGTTCATATAAAGATGGGCTGTATTATAAAAGGGGCCCAAGGGGTGCAATGGCCTCTTCTTGCAGGTTAGGTGGTATTATGATAGTGACCAGTAATAGTTGTGCATTTTGAGTAATGACCTATAGGACAGGTTATTACTCCTAATTCTACCTCAATGTTTGACAAGAAGTGTAATGTTGCCATTTCCCCAATTCCTGAGTGCGCTGCAGCTGTAGCGTACCTCTGAACATGGCTCATATTATAGAGTAGAAATATATTTAGGGCTAGGTTATTCTGAAATAATCACTGGGACGCTAGCATGCTGGTGGGCACAGTTTCATGTACAGGGCATGTTGTTTGTCTTCTAATGTTTGCTTTATTGACAGTTATTTTGTAGGTCTGGATTGGCAGTTCAACTGTTTGCCACAGCTGTGGTCGCTACTCTTAGCACAAACTATAAATACAGCGGGCTTCTGAGTTTTATTGTTGGTTTGTTGTGCTCGGTGCCTATGCAGACTTTCATTGAGGTTTGTCTTGTTCCTTAGGCCAAGGCACCAGTGACAAGCAAATGTTACCCTTTATTAAACCCTGCTCATCTCTGTGGGCCGGAGAGCGGGTCACTGCCCCTGGTCAATGTCTCACAAGCAGACTCCCCTCCTGCACATAGGGCGACATTCTCTCATGAGACGTTACAAGAATCCAACAGGCCATGCTGGCCCCTGGTGAATCAAGGTGTCTGATATGTTGCCATTGCATTCCTTTTATTGTAGGCCTTGGCATGACATTTGTTTGTGAATTGCAGATGTATTTAGGAAATAAACTTGTCTACGAGGTAGCTGCTATATTATCACAAAACTCATGTGGCAGAACAAAAAAATGTAATGACGATATGACTCAAAATAGCATTACACCTCGCGATTGCCTGTGCAAACATTCGTGAATATACCACTTATTGTTTCGGTGTCTTTTCTCACAATCTCATTTCTTTTCGATCTCTAACCAAGCATCCATAATGTTCAGGATCTTCTGAGCCATCAGTACTTCGAGGGGGTGCCTCGCACTAGTTTATCTGGCCCCCACGCACTCCTTGTGCACCTTCCTGTACCATGACTCTTGTCTGCACCGGGTGAAACACCGCAAGGTTTCATTTTGACATATGGCTCCCCACATATTTATTTTCAGCACACCCTGATGCTTTCTTAACATGCTGTTCTGTTTTGGGCTTTGTAGTGTCAGTTTTTCACTACATCATCAAACCGGCTCTCCGTCCTTACACAGAGAAATGAAACAGAATTATCATGTTCCTGGCATAAGAATATCTTATAAGCGCCACGGCCCAACGAGGAGCAACAGCCCTATGATGAAGCATGACATCCCTTTGGGATGTGTGAGGGCAACATGCAACAGTCCTGCTGACTGCCACCTTACATATGCCCCTGGCTTGGACAAGCTGCCGATACTTTCTCTTTCTCTTTAGGATCAGTGGTCAGAAACACAAGAGATGAGCGTGCTCGAATCTCAAGGAGGGCGCCCTGGTCCTTAAACATGTTTTTTAGGTCTCGCATGGTTGAGCCTGGCGTGCCTCTATCATACAACCTAAGTGAAGAGATCTGCGTCGAAGAGGCGCAATACATTATTGTTCACTCTAGTTTATGTATGAGTACATTTGTTTGATTTCTTAGACCAGGTAGGAGGGGCCCCTCCTACTTTGCTTCCTCAAACAGATTTAACATATGTCTCATAACTGGTATGGTTGAATGATATATGGGATAATGTACCCTTCTAGGTACATTAAATGTATACTGCTATTCACCAACGAGTTCTGTGAGTATACAAAGCACGTGACCTGAAGATGAGTGCCTCTATTACGTCAAAGAAGACCGGGGTGACTTAAAACATTATTATGTTAATAGTGGCAGCCGGCATGGCTCACGGGTGGTGAGGCGAGGCGTGTGGGGAGGAGACGCAAGGGAGGGTCACCCAAACAGTCATTGCGCACTTAGGAGTGGACAAACCACTCCTCCCCTGCCCTGCTCCAAGAGCAGAGCAGCCCCGCCTGAAAAGCAGCACAAAGCATAAAATGATAATAACTCAAAGTTATTATCATTTTATGTTTCGTACTTTGCACTGCTTAAAAGCAGTGGGGCGACACTCCTCCGCCATAGCGGAGGAGCCGCCACTGTATGTTAAAGAACTTCAGGTTGACTTAAAACATCCTTTTTTATCCACAATTGTAATGCTTCATTATGTGGATACGTCCATCATTTTCCAAATTCCTTTTTTGTTTTACACCTTCCAGTCCTTTTTTCCTCTCAGCTACCTTTGCTTCTATCCTCTCTCTCCCTTTTTCTAACCAAATTATTTTTAATATGTCCTCAGCTCTCCCTATTCTTTTCCTGGATATCTTTGAAGAGCTCTCCATTTTTGCTTCTCCCTGTTTTCTTATGCAACATAGCTGCTTTGTAATGCCCTTCTATTTACCCTCCCTTCACAAATGCCATTTTTAGGTCTGACTTGAGAACATTAGCTGTCTCCCAAGGGTCTTGTAAATAGTACACAGAGAGTGAGCTTTGGCTCAGCCCCCTTGAGCTACTGGGTTGAGTAAACCATCTTTTGGCCTTGCTTTGATGTTGTCAATTATATCATGGATCAGCTCAGAGAAGTATTTTAATGATGTTAGCTGTGTGGTGTATAATTACTCCTCCTATGCATTGCTTTCATTGAATTGTATGAGGTGTATTGTGTTCAGGATCAGAAGCATCAGACAAGCACAATTTGATGAATGCAGAAACCATCTTGAAACGAATTTGCGACCTGACGGACTTGCGGGGTGTAATTCGGAGAAGGCCAATGACGGCTTTACTTGGTGTGAAAAATAACTGACATTTTAGCAGTGCTGGGACTGGAAATAAGAGCTTGCTCCCTTTTTTTATATTCACAAAGCCCGCGGACAGTATATTGCATTGATTGCAGCCTGAAAGGATTCCCCAGTTCAATGTGGGTGATCTCCTGTTGGTGATTAAGGGGCATATAGTTGGAGATCGTAATGAAATAAGTAATGAGATTTAGAAAGATCGTTTTTAACATTTGGAGGGTGTCCCTCCTTTCTTATATTGACCGTTCATAAAGAGGAGAACAGGTGAGCCTTTGATAATACTGCAGGGTCCTGACCTGTATCTCTTTAGCACCACATATAATTAGATATCTCTTTTGAGTTCTTTAATTGTGGGAGAATTGAGTTGTTAGTCTAGATGAAGGTGGTGACTATTGATCTTTTCCACTGAAACGCGTTGACGTAACTTGGAACACTGAATCTTTGTGGTCTGGGATTGGGGAGTTGAAACTTGGATACCATACAAAGGTCTTTCCACCACAGATCTAACTGATCAGTTTGTTGATTTATATGCATTAGGTTGTGTTGTGTCTCTCCCTGTCTTTGTTCACTATGGGTTTTTTTTTTAACAGTGGATCATTTGCGTCGTAGTATGAATTGGCCTGGGCAGTGAACTCAGCTATGTTAGCCGAGTTTGCAGAGTTTTTCGCACTCCGCGGAGCTTGTGGAGTTCCCTGCTCCCGCTCGGCAAAATCCAATGCTAGATTTCCCAACACGGGTGGTCGCGGATGGTCACTACCGCTTGCTTTGAGAAACCTTCCGTTCGCGTTGAGGAAGCTGCCGCTCGAGTAGAACTTCTACTCGAGTGGCAGAAAGAAGCTGCGCCCTCTTGTGCTGCGCGTGATGCTCTTCATGCTGATTTTACAGCGCAGGACAAACACCCGGCGCTAAAAATCAGTGCGAAAGGCGCAAGGTAACGCACTCCGCCGCTCGCGGAACTCCATGTAGCTTGGCAGAGTTTTTTTGTCACTTCGGACATATTCTTCTTTTTAATGTGTTGTGATTTTTTAGCATTGTTTTTAACCAGATGCGTTGTATGGTGACTATGGCATTGTGGGACATACATTCTGTAAATTATCTTTTAATATAATATAATGTAAAAAATGTTTCCACCCATATCCTGATTTTGTGGTTCTGGACTAAAAGTGATTGTGTGACAAGTGTGGTGAGAATGGTTAGTGGAGAGTGAGTGGATCAGTGCTCAAGGGGAGAAAAACGTTTGGCCCCCCACTAAAAGCAACATACTCAGCAACTACTTACCAAATTGGCATGCAACGCAGCACATCAGCCAAAAATGCTGCACTGCATTGCGTGAGAAGGAGATAGCAGGACAGCGACATTTCTACAGAGATATGGCACTCTCTTCCTCTCTCCCTGGCCCTGGCTTACACTTAGGCTGCAGAGCGCCATGCACACACCTTTGCACTATAGTGCAAAGGTGTCTCAGTGAGCCTAGTATATGTTTTGTACTGGAAGGATACGCTTCCACTACAAAATAGTATACTTACAGTAACTATTAAACATTTCCTACTTTGTAGTGCGATATACAGTGCAGCACACATGCAAATTCAGAAAAGAAAGGAGAAATAAAAGCATTTCTCATTCATGGCGCCTATTTCAAAAGGGTGTTATTTCTTTATGTAAAACCCTGTTGACTCTTTCTTTAGTAGAAAGGGTTTTCATCAAAAAATCTTGGGTGGTTGCATGGGAACTCCCCTGCACCACCCATAGAATGCCCCTTTGGCCCTTAGTAATGCAAAATGGTGCGAGTTGCTGATTTGTGCTATTTGAAAGTGCATTTCTAACTCAAAACGAGTTTTGCACTGGAAAGTAAATTGGAAAAAGAATATTTTTAGTTAGTTAGCATCACTTAAAAAATATACCCCTCCATGTCATAATGAAAGCCTTACTTGAAGTGTATTCTAAACAAGTATACAAGTGAAATTTGACATTCGTCAGGTCTATGTTTTCTCTGCAATAAAACTGAAAGCATAAAATATCAAAATAAAAACGTATTAAAAACTATGATTTGACAAGTACTTTAAGTAAGTATTTTTGTAATATAGGACTTGCATTGCTTTAATTTGGGAAAGCAAGCATTGTGAGATTTTTTTGTGTTATGAAAGCTGCGCATGCATGAACTATTTTTGGATTAGCTCAAACTGCTGCCATTCTATATCACTCAATTAACAATTTTCCACCATACTCTGTCACCGAGTATCACTGTCACCGCAAATGCAGGTGAGGACTTGTACTTATTTTAATAAATGTGTCATGAGTCAAGTGTGAATGTGATAATAAGATGGCCACCACACTTTGATTCATATTTTCAGTTCACATAGCTTGACCACAAGATGGCTGCCTTCATGTCTCTTGTGACTGTGGCTCCTGTTTTCCTTGCATGCAGAATCATACTTACAGAGACAATCATCATTACACTGCCATCAAATATGAAAGGAAGTGCAAAGATAATAAATAATTGCTGCTCTGTGCTTCCAATGCTTTTCAATATTTGAAGTTGACTAATATTCGCTTGGTAACAGCACCAAGATGGCTGCCACCTTAGATTTGATAATCATATGCTGTTTCATCTGTGATTATCTCCTACATTAGAAATTCAGATAGGCACGGCTGTGCACCAGCAGCAAGTTTTCTCACACCAACCTTTGCTCTCCTGCGTTGGCGACGGGCAGTTTCTCCATTAGAGCTCTGGGGCTGTGCCCCTTGAAATTCCTACACATTCCTGTACAAATATTAAATAGATCGATTTATTTAGAGATACTATCAAATCTCTAAACAAATCAATGTATTTAAGTCTGGGCTGTCTGTCCCAGGCTGCCTGCCCCACCTCGCTCTGAAGCAGGAGACGGAAGCCAGGCAGTAAATCAACTTTCTGAACTGTGACGCACAACGCAGTGCTTACAGTTCTAAAGCTCTTCATTGACATTGTAGTCTATGGCAGTATCCACTATAGGACAGTGACGCTTTCAGCGTCATTGTTTTGGGCTTTGGAGTCTCCATCCCTGCGTGAGAGTAGCCCTCTATCATTCACAGGCATGGATCCCACTCTTTCCCATTCATCACACGTAGGAGTGGATGCAAGCACTTGTGTTTTGGTGCCTTGTTCTCGGTAATGGTAAGTGTTAAAATGCTAATCTTGTGTTATGTATATTGTGCTGAGACCCCTCGCCAAGCTAACCTCCCCCACTGTGGCACCCTAGGCCCTGACTGCATGTTGCTGGCCCCCTTAGAAGTGGAGCTGATGTATTTGTTTCTCTGCTAAATTGATCTAAAAGACAAGGAGGCCAGGGTTATTGTGCCCTTGAGATATGTGCTTATAGTAGACAGTTATCCGCTGCATGACATTAAAACTGGCACTATCTTCATGCCAAAGCAAAGTGCTGTCAGTATGTTGGCCTCTCTGCAGAGCACACAGAACAATGGTCATGTTTTCCTGTTGTAATGGCAATTCTGTGGAAATGTGTGTGAAGGGGGTGCCACGATGGCAAAATATTTACAGGGAAAAGCAAAAGGAAATACATTTCTTAAATGTGAGGGGGTGCAGTGTATGTTTGGGGGTGGTGAAGTGAGGGAGATGCAAGGAAATGCATTCGGGGAAGAGTGAAAAGAGGGTGCTGAAGAGGAAAGAGAGGTGTTTGAAGATGTGCAGATGGACGAGATGTGCAAAGAAAAAGGACATACATATCTCACATAAAGCACACATAACTGAAGCCAAAACTCCATCAACAGGCCTCAATACTATTGAAATTTCAGAAATGAAACATTTTGAAGGTTCATTATTTATAACAAATCCTTGTTGTTACTCATTTATGTTAAACAGCTAACAGTCAATCATACTACCAGGTTTTAGGTGTAGGTCAGTTGTTGTGTTATATATCTGGATGCAATTACATCTCAGAGAGAAACCAAAGTACCGGTCGAGTAGCACACTATGGGAATCACAGAAATTTATTTTGCATGTTCCCTTTTAGAGAGCCCCCACATTTTTCATCCTACTTAAAGACCTGCCTTCACATATTTCTATATGACTGATTGCAGTCAGCAGCTGTGGGTCCTTTCGGAAGCCTGGTTGGAGCATTTTCTTCCAAAGTTGATGCCAAATACACTGCATGACACTGGGCAAGCACACACTTTAAAAGGCTGAAGTTGTTGCTTTATACAATTTGCACATTACAGTAACTGTTGAACATATACGTCTCACCACTTTCAAATGTCACCCACCGCCACTGAATGGTGAGCTATAAGGTGGGCATAGTATCTGATCCAGCGCGGCTAATATAAATTTCTCCTTTGGACACGAATCCAGGTAAAAATCATTCACATCTACCATACTATATGACGGTGGGGCCCATAACACCGCATACCATACACTCACTCAGTTGTTCCCTGGATCACATCCACTTTTCACTAGGGAGAAGAACGAATTCCTCTATCTCTCTATCTGAATCTAACCCTCCCTCAATTAATTCGACAATCTTTGAAGGAAATCTACCATAACTTCTACTTGGTTGATCATTGTCACTGTCTCTTGGTTCAGTTTCTTCGTTTATAATGTTAGTTCTCCATTTACTCTTTTGTTTTTCATCACAATCAGACTGGTCTGTTTCAGATGCCGAACTGGTATCTGATATTTCCAGATGTCGACTTACAGGTCGAGCTTCCGGTTCTGGAACTTTGGTTACTTCAGGTACTTCTCCTGTTGTCAAACTTGTACCTGGGTCTTCCAGATGTCGACTTACAGGTCGATCTTCAGGATCTGGAACCCTGCTTGTTTCAACTTCTGTATCGGATGCTGAACTGGTATCAGATATCTCCAGATGTCGACTTACAGGTCGAGCTTCAGGATCTGGAACTCTGATAGTGTGGCTGGTATGTACCCAGTTTTTCACTCCAGCACATTTGACAGCAGTTGTTGTCACCAGGATCACTTGACGTGGCTTATCCCAGCGAGGAACCAAACAGTTTCTTCTTCTGTGGACTTTTATGCGGACCCAGTCTCCTGGACTCAAATCATGAGCTGGTTTTCTTTCAAGAGTAGTCGCATCCGGTCCAACCTGATGAAACACAGAATGTACCACATCAGCCAATCCTTTGCAATAGTCCAATACGAGATCATCAGCAGGTTGTTGACAGGTACTTGTCTCATTGCTCGTCCCATGATTATTTCATGAGGACTTAGACCTGTTTTTCTGTCAGGTATGCTCCTGATAGTCATTAGCACCAATGGCAGGGCATCAGGCCATTTGAGTCCTGTGGCTTGACACATTTTCCCTAGTCTATTCTTTATTGTTCCATTTACTTGTTCTACTACCCCAGAAGCCTCTGGTCTGTAAGCACAGTGTAATTTCTGTTGAATGTCAAGAGCTTCGCATATCAGTTGGATTAGTTCATTTTGAAAATGTGATCCTCTATCTGTTTCAATCGTTACTGGAAAACCATATCTTGGAATGAATTCTCTCAGCAGGAGCTTAGCTACAGTAACTCCATCATTCCTTCTTGTCGGATAGGCTTCCACCCAACGAGAAAACAAACAAACAACCACAAGAACATACTTCAGTCTATTGCTTGGGGCATTTCAATAAAGTCTAGTTGCATTCTGGTAAAAGGACCTCCTTCCCGCCCTATTGTTCCTAGACTCACTACCGTTTTTCTTCCTGGATTTATCTGTTGACATCTTTGACAAAGACTCTCAGCTATAGCTCTGAATTTTGGGTTATATCAAGTTTGTCTGAAAAGTCGGATCATGGCATCCCTTCCAATATGAGCTTGTCCATGGTACATCCTTGCCATGTTAGAAATCATGCTGTCAGGCATAACTGGTCTTTCATCTCTATAAACCCAAACGTCATCTTCCTCCCTTTTTCTGCATCCTGCTTTTATCCAACCATCTTTCTCCTCATCGTTTGCTTCTTCCTGTAATTGTCTTACCTCATCCCATGTTTCAACAATGTTAGCAAACAGCAAGGGAAATGAAACATTCTCTTTTTCTCTCCTTCTGTTTAGCGAAACCATATTTCTGGCACAATATTGAGCTATTTCATCAGCATACCTGTTACCCACGGTAATGTAATCTGTCTCATTTTTGTGTGCAGCACACTTTACCACTGCGATCTGTTTAGGCATCAGTATCGCCTCAAGCAATTTCTTCACAAACTCACCATTTCTAATTGGAGTCCCTGCAGACGTCAAGAAACCTCTCTGAGACCAGATCTGTCCGAAATCGTGGACCACTCCGAAGCCATACTGGCTATCCGTGATCACCGTAATTCGAACATTCTTTCCCAGTTTGCATGCCTCAATCAGAGCAATCAGCTCAGCTACTTGGGCTGAACGTATCCCTCTCAAACAAGATGCTTCCATTATTGCAGCTACTGTACACACCGCATATGCCGCACTCAAAACTCCTTCACTCATCCTCAGACACGAACCGTCCACGAACATCACATAATCTGGTTCTTTTAAGGGCTCATCCTTTATATCTGGCCTAGGTTTCATGCAAAAATCAAGTACGTCCAGGCATTTATGATCGACTTCATCTTTGTCTCCTGCACTCTCTTCATCTGGCAGTGATGTTGAAGGATTCACACTTGTGCATCTATCAATGGTTACATTGTCTGCACTCAAAATCACCTTTTCATACCTAGTCAGCCGACTATGTGTCATGAATTGGGTTTTGGTTCTTGTCAGAAGAATTTCAACAGAATGTGGAACATATACTCTCAGTGGATATCCCATCACAATTCCTTCACTCTGTTCCAGACTCACACAAGTAGCAGCTACTGCTTTCAGACAGCCAGGCAACGCTTTTGCTACTGGGTCTAAAACAACTGAGAAATATGCAATAGGTCTTTTCATTTTTCCATGTCTTTGCACTAAAACTGAAAGTGCACATCCATCTCTTTCACTACAATACAGCTCAAATTCTTTTTCATAATCAGGCATTCCCAATGCCGGTGCTTCACACAACTTCGTTTTTAGTTCTTTGAAAGCTTTCATTTCTTCCTCGTTCAACTCAAATGGATCTTTAACATCTCTTTTTGTCAATCGCTGTAAAGGTTTTGCAATCAATGAAAATCCACTTATCCACTGTCGGCAATACCCAAACATTCCAAGGAACATTCTCACCTCTCTCTGTGTCATTGGCCTCTCATTCCTAGGATAATTTTTATTCTTTCTGTTGTTACTTTTCGCATCCCTTTTTCAATCTTATGACCTAGGTATTGTACTTCCTGCTGACAAAATTGCAGTTTTGACGGAGACACTTTGTGTCCTCCTTCGGCTAAATGGTTCAATAAAGCAATTGTGTCGGTAACACATGCTTCTTTGGTCTTTGATGCCACCAACAGGTCATCAATGTACTGAACCAGCACAGATTTTTCAGGCATTCTTAAATCTTCTAATGATTTCTTTAGAATCTGATTAAAGATTGAGGGGCTTTCTGTATACCCTTGAGGAATTCGGCACCATGCCAAAATACGCTCTCCGAACCGGAACGCAAATAATGGCTGGCTATCTGGATGTAACGGAATAGTGAAAAATTCATGGCACAGATCAATAACTGTGTACCATTCTGTATCATGCGGAATCTGATACAATATCACAGCGGGGTTTGGCACAATTGGACAACAAGGAATAACGATTTTATTTATTTTTCGTAAATCTTGCACTATCCTATATGTCCCTTTTGGCTTTTTCAAACCCATTATAGGTGAATTACATGGGCTACTCATTATTTCTTTCAAAATTCCCTGTTCAATCATTTTGTTAACTACAGGTGTTATTCCTTCAATAATTTCTGGCGTTAATTTGTATTGTGGAGTGTTTGGGAAATTTGTTCCTTCTCTTACAGTAATTTTTACAGGGTCTTCTCCTTTCATTAACCCAATGTCTTCGCCTGTGAAATCCCATACATCAGATCTGACTGTTTCTTTTAATTCAATTGGGATTTTCTCTACATCAAACACAGGAAACATGTCATTTACTCCTGGTTCTAGTTCTGCCATTGTCATTTTATACAGAACATCTTCATCTAGTGTCTGAAATGCAATACCATCTGGGGTACAATAAATGGTGCAATTCATTTTGCAAAGCAGATCGCGTCCTAGTAAGTTTACAGGACTGCAATCACACACCACAAATCGGTGCATTTCTCTGAATGGTCCAACTTTCACCTCTACTGGTTTGGTAAGAGGCGCCTTAATCTGCTGGTTTGAAACACCTACAACTTGGATATATTCACCTGAGAGAGGAAGGGTTGGAATTTCCACTGATCTAACAGTAGAACGGGTAGCTCCAGTGTCCACAAGGAATGTAACATTTACACCATTCACTTCTCCATCCACAAATGGACCTGACTGATCTACCTCTAGAGTTGCGCCAAGCATGTACTCTTCCTCCTCTCCTAGGCACTGTCATAAACTTTCATCCGATTCATTTCCATCCTGCCGAAACCAATACTGCGATATTGCAGCTGCGCGCGCCAATTTTGTTACCTGCTCTCCTCCGTAGAATCCTGTCTCTGCACTGTATCTCTGGGGGTTTACACTCTTGGGAAGAGGTGGTTGTGGCACCTGACTCTGTTGAGTAACTACCTGCGGTTGT
The DNA here is from genome assembly GCA_963921515.1 of Calotriton arnoldi. Lineage (NCBI taxonomy): Eukaryota > Metazoa > Chordata > Amphibia > Caudata > Salamandridae > Calotriton > Calotriton arnoldi. The sequence continues at coordinate 1,241,284 of CAWUFW010004102.1, forward strand.
TGCAGCTGTTGGTAACTCACCTCACTCTGCACCTGTGGATTTAATGATTGATTTTCCGTATTAGCTTTTGGAGGAAATTTACACTCGTTTCTCCAATGCCCTAATTTTCCGTAATTATGACACGGCCATTTCTTTTTGGCCTCTTCTATACTCATTTGACCTTTACCTTTACCTATATTCGGTTTGGATTTAGTCTGTCCTGTCTCACCAGTCTGATTATTCATTTGAACTTCTTGTTTTTCTGCAACCTTTACTTGTGCCCACATCGCCTTTTCTTTTAATTTACGTTGTCTACACTCAATGTCATCACTACAATATTTAGCATACCTCAACACTTCGTCCACAGTGCTATTTTGCCAACACAACATATGCTGCTTAATCATTTCACTTATCTCTGGTTTCAATCCATAGACAAATCTATATACAAAATGACTCATGTCCTTTTCCCTCAAAGTCTCATAACCACTATACTGTTTGAAAACCAAAAGTAGCCTTTCATAGTAGGCATGTACAGATTCTTTACTCTCCTGTGTTGTTCTATCAATCTTTACCCAATCTGTTTCTTTTGGTGGAATTTTGTTTTTCAAAACGTAATAACCTGATCATACTTCCTCATTACTTCTGGACCTGGCGCTCCAGTTTTTGCATCTCTAGGATATTCTTCTGTTGGCCAATCAATGGTAATCTTGCATACTGTCCATAAATCTGCTGGTACTACAATGTCAAACAATCCATCCAAGTCTACCCACAACACCTTTGGAAACGTTGACAAACCTTTCCACTTGTCTATACCATTCTACTGGTTTTTCTCTCAATTTCGGAAAATCATTTGTAAATGACAATATATCTTGTCTGGACCATGGAACATGTACATAGCTTCCTCCTGGAGTTTCTCTCATTGGACATTCCATTACCATTGGTTCCTTTTCTTTTACCGCAAAAGTCAAAGACGCTTTATCGGTTGTTCCCTCCTTTCTTTTGGTCCACCTGCTTCTCCATCTGTCCACATCACCCCATTTTCTCAATAACACAATAAGTTCTTTTATCTGTGTTAATCGTCCTGATGTGTTCAGATTTTCTATATCTTTTTCACAAAAATCTACCCTATACGGTTTCTGCAAACTCCTGAGTTTTCCAAATTCTACTCCTAGTTCATTCGCTGTCTCTTCCAACTTTTCATGTAAATTTCTAGCTCTCCAAGTAATACTCTTACATAAAAACATGATCTCTTCATCCTGATATGATTTCAATTTTTCTGTACCAATAGTCCCTAAAATCAACTCCTCCATGTCTATCTTTAGCCTGATTACATCCAATGGTTGTGGTTCTGCATCTTTCTTTTGTAAATTTCTCATCCACTCATTTAATTCTTCTGGAGTCGGACCTACAGGTGTACTATTTATTTCTATCCAGTTTGTGCTTCTCTCTGGGGTTTCAGATGCTGACTCCGTTCCCATAGGAATCCTTTTTATCTCACTCTCATTTACTGTCAAATTAGTAGGTGGACTCGGTCTATATGAGCTGACCAAATCTTTTGTCTCTCTAGTTTCTGTAATTATCCATTCTCTCATTCTTTGCATATTCGAGTTCATTGGGATGGTTAAGGAATGCTCATCTATTCTTTGGTTTTCAAATACTGGTATTACTGGTCCTATTGTCACTGGTACAGTCACAGCTTCCATGTTCATTGTTAACTCTCTTATTTTCTCAGTCAATTCTCTTGTGGTTTTTGCTAACTCAGCTGCATTACCACTGTCAAACTTCTCACTTTGTGGAGTTTCTAATTGTTCATTTGACCTATTTATATCATATCTTCGTTCTGGGCTTTTATTCCTCCCAGTTTCCATTGGTGGTGCATTGGGTGTCGCCACCGCAGAATTCTGTTGATATGGAGGTGGTTTTCTGTTTAAAATGTCTTCCAACAATTCATCCTCTGTTTCGCTACCTCCATACCCATACCTCTCTGTAGCCGTATGTTTCTTTTTCTCTGTACACTTCCTTCCTGCAACCTCTTCAACTGTTATGGCTGGAAACAAACCATCTGTCATATTAGCATATCTCCATCGCCTCATTCTATCTTCATGATTCACTCCCCATACTCTTCCATGAACTAAACTATAATTCTTTGCACCTCTGTGTCTTTCTCTTTCATACATCTCATCTTCCCATTCACCTAACTCTTCAAACTGTGTCGGTCTAGGTCTTGGCTCAAGTTTCATCATTTTCTCTCTCAAATTCCGAAGTACGGCTGTGCTAAATGAACCATTTTCTGGAAAAGCCAATACTCCATCATTCTGAGTATATTTTGTCCAATTCTCTAACCAAATGCAAGTATGATACCCATATTTCAGCATCATGTGAGAAGCTGGTGTTTTCGGCGGAGGTATTACTTGTCCTTCCCTAGTCACTACCTTCTTGTCTTTCTTGAAAAAGTTTTTAATTTTCGCCATCCATGACGGTTTCTCTCTACAATACTCATAATAAGCCATATTTCACGATTCTTTCTTTTCGACGAACTCACAACTCTGTTCCGTTTATTGGGAACTATTCAGACCTATCCCAGCGCGTCTCACACCAACGCACCAATCCGAAGACTCTACGTCACTCTATACGGACCTATCCTAGCGCGTCTCACACCAACGCACCAATCCGTAAGCTCTTCGTTTTTCCCCCACTGGCCAATCCCAGCGCGGTCTTTGTCAACGTCAGTTCTACTCCTGACTCCTCCTTTACAAAATTTACTGGCAGTTTTTTCTTGATTAGTTACAACATAAGACACATTTCCATTGCCTGTTTTCGCTAAACAAAAGAGATAGCTTACTCTATCTTGCAAGAATACTGTTTCGTTCGATAAGTGTAGCACTTCCCTCTACCTTACCCTTCTTTCAAGCAAGGGGTAAACCCGTTTCTCTGGGGATAAAACACATGTGGAGACTACACTGCTCCTGAGAATTAAGGCCAGAGTTTCACAAGAAAACCGGTTGCTATTTCCCTCATACACGTTTCATACATGAAATGTCCCTATCACAACACAACCTGTGTTATCACCAATTTGAAAATCAGACAATGCACTATTCCATGTGACTTCTCTTGTCACACGTGTCCACTTCCTACTTTCCGGAAGCTTCAAAATTTCCGACTTACATATAACATGATACAATTCGCCATGAAGTGTTAGACATGAAATAATCAATAATCAATAACCAATAATCACCAAACTAATCTATAGTAACCATAACTCTGCTACCAAGAAATCTGATCCACACCGCATACCATACACTCACTCAGTTGTTCCCTGGATCACATCCACTTTTCACTAGGGAGAAGAACGAATTGCTGGAGGAACGGAATACCTCAAATCAATCAATCAATAGATAACTTTATTCGGTTTTTATACAAACCATCAAAGTATACAATAAATAAAAACATTTCCTATTTACAATTAAAATATTTAAAACAACCTTCCTTTCCGGCAGAACACAAAGCGTCCGCCTCGCCCCCTTCCGATCCAAGGCCACCAAGATCATCTGCGGCGTACCCCAAGGCTCCTCCTCAGCCCAACGCTGTTCAACATCTACATGGCACCCCTCGCCCACGTCGCCCGACAGCACAACCTCAACATCATCTCCTACGCCGACGACACCCAGCTGATCCTCTCCCTCACCAAAGACCCTCACACCGCCAAAGCCCACCTCCACGAAGGAATGAAGGCCGTCGCCGAATGGATGAGGACCAGCCGCCTGAAGCTGAACTCGGACAAGACGGAGGTCCTCATCCTTGGTTCCAACCCTTCAGCCTGGGACGACTCCTGGTGGCCAACATCACTGGGAACAGCCCCGCCACCCACCGACCACGTACGCAACTTAGGGGTCATCCTCGACCCCACCCTCTCCATGACTAAGCAGGTCAACGCCGTTTCCTCATCCTGCTTCAACATCCTCCGAATGCTCCGCAGGATCTTCAAGTGGATCCCCACCGAAACAAGAAAAACAGTCACCCAGGCCCTCGTCACCAGCAGGCTGGACTACGGAAACGCCCTCTACGCAGGAACGACGGCTAAGCTCCTGGAGACGGCTGCAACGCATCCAGAACGCCTCTGCACGTCTTATCCTCGACATCCCCCGACGCAGCCACATCACACCCCACCTGAGAGACCTGCACTGGCTCCCTGTCAACAAGAGGATAACCTTCAAGCTCCTCACCCACGCACACAAAGCACTCCACAACTCCGGACCAGCCTACCTCAACAGACGACTCAGCTTCTACACCCCCACCCGCCATCTCCGCTCGACCAGCCTCGCCCTCGCCACAGTCCCCCGCATCCGGAAAACGACCGCCGGCGGCAGATCCTTCTCCCACCTCGCCGCCAAGACCTGGAACACCCTCCCCACCAACCTCCGACAGACCCAAGACCTACTGGCCTTCAGAAGACTCCTCAAGACCTGGCTCTTCGATCAGTAGCAGCACCACCCCCCTCTTCCCCCAGCGCCTTGAGACCCTCACGGGTATGTAGTGCGCTTTATAAGTGACATGATTGATTGATTGATTGATTTGAATATTTAAAAAAGGAAAGATTAAAAAAGACCACCAGAACAAGGAGAAAAGTGCATTTGATAATAACTACAAAATAGGCCTTTCCCTAAAACCTTACAACATACAAAACCTCAATGGGACAAAAGGGACAATTTTTAAAATACACAGCACAGGTAATATACAAATATAATAAACAATTGATATTATTGTACAGTCTGTAATACCAACTTCTGCCGCATTATCCAGAAGGCCAATAAAAAACGACTGACAGCAAAAACTATTGGTTCAGAAACGTCTGCCTTTAAAATTCTATAAGCAATCTGATACTGCCTAGCACCTGCATTAAGGCAGATAGGTCTTATCCACCTTCTGCGCAACTCGTGATATCCAGGGCAAAAAAATAAAACATGTTCTTCAGATTCAATAGCTGAAGAACAGGCAGAACGTGGACCTAATTGTAAACCCACCACCTCCTTGCCCGGGAATTTTAAAAGCAAATTACCATATCTAAATCTGATGTACAAGCGGAATACCTTATTAAAGTTTAATAGAATATTAACTTAAACATCATATATAATCAGTTTAATCCTATCAGTTCCAAAACATCAAGGTATTCCGCTTTTTGGTCGATGGACCAACTAGTAGAATAAGTTGATGGAGATTAAGACCAGCTCAATCACTTTTAAAACCTGTTAATCATTACACTTATTATTGAGCTAAACAACCACAGACTCGTTGTTTTAATTAGAATAAAATGTTATCTATTTTCTTAAGTGCATGAGTGAGATTCAAGTTTATTAATCATTTTAATACATTTCGAAAGCATATAAGAAATAAATAATTTTATAAAGAATTTTATGCATACCCTTTTGTTGTAGATTGAAAAAGGATTCACCAAAGCAGATAAATTGTAGATCACAGCATAGAACTCCCAAAACTGACTGACTGTCCCGCTAAAGGCCTCCTCGACGGACCTCCCATACAGGTTTCCCGCATCGGTCTCGTTCCTTTTCCCAGTCAAATTTAAAGTTCAAAGGAATAATTCTGCAAAGAAAAAGCGGCCTATAGAAAATGGCAGCAGCTTCATCAGCATCACGCTCAGTGTTCAAAGATATGCAGGAATAGCGCTCCTCCTACTTAAGAGTAGGTCCTCTTATACCCTACTACTAGCTTACTAAACAGAAAGTTGCAATATTTGGGGGCGAGAATCACGCTAATTGGTCCATTGAAGGGGTGGCAAGAATCACCTCATTGCACTCCTTGTTCAAACCGGTTTTAGAATTGTTTAGAGGATTGTACTCTCTCTAGACCTTTGGGTAAAAGCAGTCCCAATTAACAGTCCGCAATGTTACTTTTTGATGGTCACAATTTGATCAGTCCATTGTTAATTCATTTTGGTTCATATTCCATTTTCACGGATACGTGCTGAGTCTTTCTTGGCACTCTCCTCATGTTAGGTCAGCATGACCTTGACACCTCTCACCTTGGCTCGAGCTGCATTCACATGGTTTAGCTCCATGACTTTCTTCCGCTTAGAGGCCATCTTTGTTTCTGCGCATGACCTCATCTGCCTCGGCAGCCATTTTCGCAGCATGGCCTAACAGGCCCGAACAAACTATCATAAAAATCAAACACAATCATAATTAAAAATAAAGAAAATAAGCCTTTCTGTTTCCCACCCGTCATTCTAAGTACCCAAGTTAGGAGTTACCTAGCAGAAGCGACATTTAAAGCTACTTTTACTTACCATCCGCATTCTTTGCCACAATACAATTTTACTACATAGCACAAATCATGCGATTTTGCTCTAATTAGTACGCAATTCACTATATTAATTATTAGTTTACTTTACAATGATAAAATAAAGTAGTTTTGCACATAAACAGCGATTACCATTTGTGTGAAATGTTTACTAAGGGTGCAAATTGTTGGTTAGTTCATCAAACAATTAATATCGTTAAATTATTATCCTTATTATGGGGGTTATAAATTTATTTCATTTACCTTGCTCCATCATATCCAATTGTCTCATTCAGAAAGGCACATGCACTTACCAATCTTTCTCCCGCCAAGGTCTTTGCAGAGATATAAGGTTCCCAACTCCTCTGACCTAACCCCTTCTTCAGTAATATCAGTATCTCTTTGGTCAAATGAGGTTATGGTGGGGTCAAATGTATTTTTTTCTAATTGTAGAATTGGATGCATTACAATTGTTCCTGAGAGACACAATCAAGAGATTAGGTTGCACCCTAGAGATCTACCATAAACTTCCCGGACTACTGTGAACTCTTTAATTCTATAAACCTACAGAGAATATTTCCTTTAGGGCGGTTGCTATTATGTTTGCATTATCATCAGAAGTTAGCTCCTTCCTTCTGTAGCTTTTCTATTTCTAGATTGGAAAAACACATACAACGTTCAGGTTTTAGATCTCGACTACAATCAGAAAGTATGTCAGTTTTTTAATTTAATTTTATTTATTGCCTTTTATGGAATTCAAATTGAAAGTAGCACGTTCACATACAACATGGGGATTAGTCCATTACAAATGCATGACATTACATACATTGGTTTATAGCAAAGGTACAACACTCTCCGACTCAGGTAGCGAAGAGTAGCACCAATTTACACTGGGGGATGATGGCGATCCATTGGTGTCTAGGCCTAGGCACTGCAGCCATCTGGCCGCTGCCCCCCCAGTGGGGTACCTAGCAGAGCAGCCTCCTGGCTTTGTAGGGGTGGTACTCCCATTGCGTTATTATAGTGGACTGCATAATGTGGCAGTGGTGGCTCCTCTGCTAAGGCGGAGGAGCGTTACCTCACTGCTGCAAAGCAGTGAAAGGAAGAACAAATTAAATGATAACTCAAGGTTATTATCATTGTATTTGTACCTGCTGCGCAACTTTGCGGGGCAGGTGGGGCTGCTCTGCTCTCAGAGCCGGGTGCGCAATGACTGTCATGCACACTTCGCATGTTCTCCATGCAGGTTGCATTACAGCCTATGTGGAGAACATGCCCAGACCCCCATTCCCTGGCTGAGCGCTGATCCACGGCGCTCACACCAATCACAATTGAGGGAGCCTGCCTGCTTCCTGTTCCGGCCCCGGAGAGACTGAGAAGATGTGGGAGAGAGCGGGAGAGTGGCAAGGAAGTACGTTTTCTTTTTTTTTTACAATCCCCCCGCACTGCCTCACCACCCCCGATCCGTGCCGGCCGTTACCGTAAGGAGGACTGGATGCACTACCATCAGAAAGTTATACCATACAATAATCAAAAGAGAAACTACTGTGCACACAGATTTTTCGAACATGCTCAGTCTCTCGTTCTACATTCCCAAGGAGTCTTGAAGTCTCTTGCTGGCTTGGTAAATGCACAGATCACTTTTACTCAAAATCAGAGTTTCAATTCTTGGGTTTTTGGTTCTTTTTTAAAGCAAGGATTGCTTTTTTTCCCTTTCCCGAAATAACTTAGCTCTTTTAGCGAGTTTTTCTCTTGCAATTAAAATACTTTACTCCTTGACTACTAAACTTATAGCGCAGTCTCTGGTGTCGTCAGGCACCTTCACAGTTTTGGCTTTTAAGCATGAGAAATAAAAGTACACCAAACTTGGGGCTGAAGACTTGAAATCTTATTCTGGACCAAACCTTTATCTTCATGGTGTTGATCTATTCTTTGGGGATTTTCTTGGATGAGAGTTTTTGGCTTTCTGAACAGGATTTTGAATGTGATGATCACTTTCTAGCTCCCTCGAGACAGAGTATTGGCTGAGGTGGGTGCAGTATAAATACCAGGGAGACACCCAGTACGGCTGCCCAAATTTTACAAATCTTCTGGCTGAATTCACCTGCAATACGTGGGTCAAAATCAATCATGAGGCATAAAAAAGGCCTCTGGAGTTAAACCCAAGCTGTTTCAAAGGCACAATACAAGCATGGCCTGAAAGGGATAGTTAGGGGATGGAATAAAGTGAGCACTAAAGAAAAGTTGCGGTGAGGCTTAGTGTGAGCTGTATGCAAGGGGAATGCTATGGCGCCACATCCCTTGATGTGCGGAACCCAAAATAGAGGCATATGAGTGGAATCAGAAAGTAAGTTTTACCGAGTTACGGTACCAAAACAGCATGGTTGCAACTGGTGTATATCCCTTGTACTGCAACATACTGATTTATGGAGGATTCTTAATATGGGAGCAACAATCCCCATGGTCCATTCATTACAGGACAGGTACACAGATCAGGTGCTAAAGTGAAATGGACTTCAGGATGACTTCCTGCCATGATATGTCTTCAGGAGAGACAATGTAGGAATATAACAGAATGCCTTATGAGTGTTTTATTTTATAGATATTAAGGTGTGACTTAGTGAAAGTTACCTATGCATTGTTGAGGTACTTCATGCAGTCAATCATAATTTAGATTATCTAAATGTTGTTAACAAAGAGATTCCATAAGCCCTATTAACCCTTTTGCTGCCAGGCCTTACCCCCCGTGCCATGCCCTTTTTTGGCTATTTGGGGTAGTTTTGGCTTAGGCCCCCATACCATTTTGTCCACATAAGGTATCCACGCCAAATTTGCGTCCTTTTCTTCCAACATCCTGAGGATTCTAAAGGTACCCAGGGTCTTTAGATTGCCCTGGAGGGGACCGAGAAATTAGGCAAAATACAGCAAAATTTTGGGGGTTTTGGGAAAAATGGGGAAAAAGGTGCTGTAGGAGAAAGTGTCTGTTTTTTCCCTGAAAATGGTATCAACAAATGGTTTGTGGTGCTAAAATCACCATCTTCTCAGCTTTCAGGAACAAGCAGATGTTTGTCAGAAAACCAAAATTTCTATACAGATTTGGCATTTGACTGGGTCATAGCCTATTTTTGAGGTCGAGCCTAGCGGCAGCGCGCATGCGCTTCTCGCTCTGCAAGACTGCTGTAGTAGAGTATGGGAGAGAAGCCGCGCCCACTCTCCTCCCATATTTTTCATTGGCTTGTGTCATTGTCTTTCGTAAATGCTGCCTTCGGATTCGTTAATAGGCCTGTTAGTCCCTCCTTAGTACGGCGGTATCTTCATTTGCACACTCCCATCGCGATTGGCCCTTTTACTTCGGTTGTTACACGGGACCTGTTATTTAGTCTGTCAGCACTATTTACTTTATTGAGTTTCTCTTACTGCAGGCCGGACATGCGTTGCTTCAGCTGAAATCGCTTGTGTTTTTTTAAGCAGCGGGCCGCACCCGTAACACGGGTGCCTGCTTTCAATCACTTTAACCCGGCATTATCTTGTGTCTGTTTCAACCCCCCAAGTAAAATGGATTTAGAAATGATTAGCAAAAATCATGTGAATTCCACGTAGCACATAATCCTGTGCTAATGAGCTGAAGCTGACAACAGCACATCGGTGTGACATGTCATCTGAAACGGGTTGTTTTCAAAAGCCTGTTTTATTAACAACACCACCACCAATACCACCACCACCAATACCAATGTCACAACCACCACCAATACCAATACCACCACCACCAATACCACCACCACCGCCAATACCACCACCACCACCAATACCACCACCTATACCACCACCACCATCAACACCACCACCACCACCACCAATACCACCACCAATACCACCACCAATACCACCACCAATACCACCACCACCAAAACCACCACCACAAGTACTACCACCAATATCACTACCACCCATACCACCACCATCAATACCACCACCACCAATATCACCACCACCACCAATACCACCTCCACCAATACTACCACCACCAATACCACCACCACCACCAATACCACCACCAATACCAACACCGCCAATACCACCACCACCGCCAATACCACCACCACCAATACCACTACCACCAATACCACTACCACCAATACCACCACCACCATCAACACCACCAATAACACCACCAATACCACCACCACCAATACCACCAATACCACCACCAATACCAATACCTCTACCACAATTACCACCAATACCAACACCACCATCAATACCACCACCACCAATAGCACCACCACCAATACCACCACCACCAATAACACCACCACCACCACAACCAATACCAAAACCACCACCACCACCAATACCACCACCACCTATACCACCACCAATACCAACACCACCAATACCACCACTACCACCACCAATACCACCAATACCACCACCAATACCATCAACACCAATACCACCACCACCACCAATACCACAACCACCAATACCACCACCACCACCACCAATACCACCACCTCCACCACCACCAATACTACCACCACCACCACCATCACACATACCACAACCACCAATACCACCACCAATACCACCACCACCAATACTACCACCACCAATACCACCACCACCACCACCACCACCACCACCACCAATACAGCACCAATACCACCACCACAGCCAATACCACCAATACCCCCACCACCAATACCACACCAACACCACCACCAACACCACCACCAACACCACTACCACCACCACCAATACCATCACCACCAATACTACCACCACCACCAATACCACCACCGCCATCAAACCACCACCACCAATACCACCACCATCACCAATACCACCACCAATACCACCACCACTAATACCACCACCGCCAATACTGCAACCAATACCACCAATGCCAATACCACCACCACCAATACCACCACCACCAAATCCACCAATACCACCACCAATACCACCACCACCACCATCAATACCATCACCTCCACCACCACCAATACCACCACAAATACCACCATCACCAATACAACCACCACCACCCATACAACCACCACCAATACCACCACCAATAACACCACCACTGCCAATAGCACCACCACCAATGCCACCACCAACACCACCACCACCACCACCACCAATACCACTACCACCACCAATACCACCACCACCACCAATACCATCACCACCAATACCACCAATACCACCAATTCCACCACCACCAATACCACCAATAAAACCACCACCAATACCTTCACCACCAATACCACCACCAATATAACCACCACTAATACCACCACCACCATCACTACAATACCACCACCTCCACAACCACTGCTATCACCACCAACAATACCACCACCACCATCAACACCAACACCAATACCACCACCAATACCACCACCACCAATACAACCACCACCACCAATACCACCACCACCACCAATACCACCACCACCAATACCACCACCACCAATACCACCACCAATACCACCACCACCACCACCACCAATACCACCACCGCCAATACCACCACCAATGCCACCATCAAACCCACCACCAATAGCAATATCACCGCCAATGCCAATGCCACAACCAATGCCACCAATACCACCACCACCAGTACCACCACCAATACCACCACCACCAATACCACCACCATCAATACTACCACCACCACCAATACCACCACCAATACCACCAACCACCACCACCACAACCACCAATACTACCACCACCACCAATACCATCACCACCAATACCACAACCACCACCAATACCACCACAACCAATACCACCACCACCAATACCACCACCGTCAATACCACCACCGCCAATACCACCACCAATACCACCACCACCAATACCACCACCAACACCACCAATACCCCTACCACCACAACAACCAATACTACCACCACCACCAATACCATCACCACCAATACCACAACCACCACCAATACCACCACAACCAATACCTTCACCACCAATACCACCACCAATATAACCACCACTAATACCACCACCACCATCAATCAATCAATCAATCAATCACGGCATTTATAGAGCGCGCTACTCACCCGGGAGGGTCTCAAGGCGCTGGGGGAGGGGGTAAGTTACTGCTCGAACAGCCAGGTCTTGAGCTGCTTCCTGAAGGAGAGATGGTCCTGGGTTCGCCGAAGGTGAGTGGGGAGGGAGTTCCAGGTCTTGGCTGCCAGGTAGGAGAAGGATCTTCCTCCGGCGGTGGTTCTGCGGATGCGTGGTATGGTGGCGAGGGCGTGGCTGGTTGATCGTAGCTGGCGTGTGGGCGTGTAGAAGGTCATGCGGTCGTTGAGGTACTTTGGGCCCAGGTCGTGGAGGGCCTTGTGTGCGTGGGTGAGGAGTCTGAACGTGATTCTCTTGCTGACGGGGAGCCAGTGCAGGTCTTTCAGGTGCACGGTGATGTGGCTGTGTCGAGGGATGTCCAGGATGAGTCGTGCGGCGGCGTTCTGGATGCGCTGGAGTCTCTTTTGAAGTTTGGCTGTGGTTCCGGCGTAGAGGGTGTTCCCATAGTCCAGTCGGCTGGTGACGAGTGCCTGGGTGACGGTCTTCCTGGTTTCAGTGGGGATCCATCTGAAGATCTTGCGGAGCATGCGCAGGGTGTTGAAGCATGAAGATGAGACGGCGTTGACTTGTCTGGTCATCGACAGGGAGGAGTCCAGGATGAAGCCCAGGTTGCGTGCGTGGTCCGTTGGCTTGGGCGCGGTGCCCAGGGCCGGGGGCCACCAGGAGTCGTCCCAGGCGGAGGGTGATGAGCCCAGGATGAGGACTTCCGTCTTGTCTGAGTTCAGTTTAAGGCGGCTGTTCCTCATCCAGTCGGCGACGTCTCTCATCCCGTCGTGTAGGTTGGCTCTGGCGGTGGTGGGGTCGTTGGTGAGGGAGAGGATCAGCTGGGTGTCGTCGGCGTAGGAGATGATGTTGAGGTTGTGTCGGCGTGCGATGGCTGCGAGGGGGCTCATGTAGACGTTGAAGAGGGTTGGGCTGAGTGAGGATCCTTGTGGAACGCCGCAGATGACTTCGGTGGCTTCGGATCTGAACGGGGGAGGCGGACTCTCTGGGTTCTTCCGGCGAGGAACGAGATGATCCATTCCAGTGCTTTCTCTCGGATTCCGATGTTGCTGAGGCGCTTCACTAGGGTGCGGTGGCAGACGGTGTCGAACGCCGCAGAGAGGTCCAAGAGGATGAGGGCAGCTGTTTCCCCGTTGTCGGTTAGGGTTCTGATGTCGTCGGTGGCTGCGATAAGGGCGGTCTCGGTGCTGTGGTTGGCCCGAAACCCGGACTGCGAGGGGTCGAGGGATCCATTCGTCTCGAGGAAGGCGGCAAGCTGTCTGTTGACGGTCTTCTCGATGACTTTGGTCGGAAACGGAAGGAGCGAGATGGGACGGTAGTTCTTGAGGTCGGTGGGGTCCGCCGTTGGTTTCTTCAGGAGGGCGGTAAGCTCGGCGTGCTTCCAGCTCTCCGGGAAGGTGGCACCATCACTACAATACCACCACCTCCACAACCACTGCTATCACCACCAACAATACCACCACCACCATCAACACCAACACCAATACCACCACCAATACCACCACCACCAATACAACCACCACCACCAATACCACCACCACCAATACAACCACCACCACCAATACCACCACACCAATACCACCACCACCACCAATGCCACCACCAATACCAATACCACCGCCAATGACAATTCCACCACCAATACCACCACCACCAATACCACCACCACTAATACCTCCACCACCAATGCCACCACCACCGCCAATACCACCAATACCACCAATACCACCACCTCAACCAATACCACCACCACCACCAATACGACCACCACCACCAATATCACCACCAGCAATACCACCACCATCACCAATACCACCACCCCCACCACTACCACCACCAATACCATCACCACCAATACTACCCCCACTACCACTGTGAGAAGTTGGCCTGGTATATGCTGTCCACTAGTTATAGTGGGCACCTTGCACCAGTCCAAATGACCCTTATTGATGATAGGTTTAAAGACAACCTTTATTGAAAGCTATCCTAGTGGTAGCTATGGAGAGCAGCCTTCAGGCTAAGTCTTCAAGGAATGTAAAGCAGCTTGGTTTACCAGATTATAACCTCTTGAATGACCAAATGAAAGGAGAACCACACAAGGTATATATATCAAATATATGTATTTACTTCTAAACACTAACTACTAATCTCTTTATGAGATTAGAGTCCAAAATACACAATATCACAGTATAAAAACGACAGTAAATAGCACAATATACACTGGGCCCCAGGGGGGGACCAAACCATATATTAAGAAAGTGGTATAAGAACCACGACTTGACTAGACACAGTGCCTAGAGCACGTAGAATCGCTGGGACCCCAAGGAACCACCCAAGGTAGTGACACAGGAAACCCACGGGGGATGTGTGCAGTGTGAGAACACAGCCGCGAGCGCCGTAGGATTCTATGAGGAAAGTCGCAGTTGGAATTTTAAAGCAAAAGGACACTTAGAAGAGGACTTTGAGCAAACCCCTTTAGACTTAAGGGGTTCTAGGGCCAACACCCACGGGAGCACCGTAGTACTCGAGTTACCTCACCCAGGGGAGCCGGGTGCATAGGTGTCAAAGGGTGTCGGGAATCGTCGTTGATTTCAATGGCGATCTGCTGCAAAGTGCTGCTGCCGTGAAGAAGGAAAGTGTCCGGTGTGATCCAAGCCTGGATCGAAGATGTGAAGAACCTGCAAGCAGAGGGGACAGTGTCTGGGTCACTAGCCAGTGACCAGGAGCGGAGCAATCGAATGCCCACCGATGTCGGGTGCTTCAGGTGCGAAGAGGTGAAGCTTGACTCTGCAGCCACGGGGTTCTGGAGATGTCAAGGACAACCAGGAGCTGGATTCGAGCTGTCCCACTAAGGATGTCGAGTGCTGGGGTGTCAGTGCTTGGATTGAACACAACAAGCCTTGGCAACAGCAACCCATGCAGGAAGAGAAAATATGCTTCTGTGCACACCAGAAAGGTCCTGGGGACTCCCCAAGCAATGGAAAGTCAGGGCACGTCTGGAGCAATCAGGGAAGCCCAGTGAAAGTTAGTGTTACCTTCTTGGGGACCCACAGGTCAATGGACCAGGGATCGCAAAGGGACCTCAAGAGGAATCACAAAATGGCAGCCCACGGAACACTCGTTGAGTGTAGGCCTGCAATCTTCGATGTGATTACTGCTCGGGGTCAGGGCTACAAGCAACCTAAAGCTCAGCCTAGGGGGTTGCCGGAAAGCTGATGCTTCTGTAAATGGATGTGGTGCCCAGGGGTTCAGGTTGCACGGTCACCACGAGGGATGCGGGCCTCAGACTTGCTGTGGGCACAGATCAACCTCTAAAACCTCGGAAAACCCACCTCCTGTGTGGCAATATTCTTCGGAGTCCGTTGGAGCTTCGGAGATGCCAACCGGTCAGTTGCGTTAAAGGTGCCTGCCTTGCAGGGGAGTAACTCCTTTACTCCAAGGGAGATTCTTCAGTCATCCAGCATTGTGCAGATCGTCAAAGTACTTGGTTTCTGTGTCAGAGTTTAGTCCAGGTGTAATCTAAAGTCCTGTAGTCAGGGGTTCCTACTTTATACCCAAGGAAGGGGCGGGACAAACTCTGGGGACTCACCGATGGGAGGGTCAGGAAAGAGGGGTGGCTACACCCATTTCCTTTGTCCAGTTTCGCGCCAGAGCAGGGGCTGATAGCCCCTGCAACCGGTTTGAGCTGGACTATGCACAGGGACACCAAATGTGCCCCCAGTGCAGACTTCAAAGCACTCTTGGAGTGCACCCACCCAGCCCCAATACACTAAAGCCTGTCTGGGAGGTGGTCACACCTCCCTGTGACAGGAAACCTATTGTCCAGGCCTCCCCTGCAGGAGTTTCGTCCAGCAGCAGGAGGGCAGACTCGTGTCTGTGGCTGCAGCATCCATTTTGTGATGCCAGGGTTCTGTTAAGCTGGTACCAGGTGTACCGGTGATGCCATGTTGCTCCCTCTAGAAGCGAGGAATCATACCTCCACCTCAGTACTGGGGTGGAGGTATGATTCCAAGGTGTTTGACACCAAACACAACATGTTTCCATGCAGCCATTCTCAAGTTAGCATTTACTGCGAGGTCATAATGCACTTTAGGGTATATGGTCTGGCTGCATCACAAACAACCCCGGAATGAAGATTCCGAAAGCTGCAGAGGGGCTCTGCTCATGCATGAGCACCCTCTCACATGAAACCCAGCACCCTGCCTTCAGGATTGTTAAGGCCTGCCATAGGGGTGACTGATAGGTTTACATGTGCAGTGATATGGAGAGATATAGGGAACCTATATCTCAGTAAGAGGTGCATACACCACCTTACACAGGCTGCTGTAGCAGAGCTGTTGTGTCATTTTAAAAGGCTTCCCAGGGGTGGCACAATACATGCTGCAGCCCCTGGTAGGCCTCTGGGGTACCTATGCCCTGGGTACATAGTATACCATATACTAGGGACTCACAAGGGTACCCCAGAATCCAATCTGGAGTGTACCTAAAGTACATACAGTCAATTTAGAGTACAAAGCAGATAGACTGGGGTCCTGATTAGCAGGGCCTCAGTCTGGCTAAGTCGAAAAACAGCGAAACATCAGCAGTGGGGGTAACTATAAGAAGCAGATCCTACTCTCCTACACAACCCCCCCAAACGTCAGGACATTAAACTAACCTTGACCAGTTGAGTCTTCATGTTCTAAGTGGAAATATCTGGAGAGTCCATCTGCATTGGCATGGTTACTCCCAGGTCTATGTTCCACTGTATAGTCCATCCCCTGTAGGGAAATGGACCACCTCAAAAGTTTGGGGTTTTCACCCTTCTTCTGTTTTAGCTATAAGAGGGGCTTGTGGTCTGTCTGAACAATGAAGTGAGTGTCAAACAAGTATGGCCTCAGCTTCTTCAAGGCCCAAACCACAGCAAAGGCCTCCCTCTCAATGGCTGACCAACGTTTCTCTCTGGGGGTCAACCTTCTGCTAATAAAAGCTACTGGCTGATCCTGACCATCATCATTCAATTGTGATAACACATCCCCTACCCCCAACTTAGATGCATCTGTTTGGACAATGAATTGCTTGGAGTAATCAGGACTTTGCAGAATGGGAGCAGTGCACATGGCCTGCTTCAGGTCATCAAATGCCTTCTTACAGCTAACTGTCCACTGAACTTTCTTGGGCATTCTTTTAGAAGTCAAGTCATTCAAAGGGGTCACTATGGATCCATAACCTTTAACAAATCTTCTATAGTACCCAGTCAGGCCCAAGAAAGCTCTGACCTGAGTCTGGGTAGTGGGAGCAACCCAGTCCATGATGGTCTGGATTTTTCTCTGCAATGGTTGAACCTGGCCTCCACCCACAAAATGGCCCAGGTACACAACCTGACTCTGCCCTATCTGGCACTTGGTGGCCTTGATAGTTAGGCCTGATTTCTGCAGGGCCTCCAAAACATTTCGCAGGTGGACCAGGTGATCCTCCCAGGTGGAGCTAAAGACAGCAATATCATCTAGATATGCTGCATTATAGGCTTCCAGGCCTGTAAGGATTTTGTTCACCAACCTTTGAAAAGTGGCAGGTGCATTTTTCAAACCAAAGGGCATCACCACAAATTGGTAGTGCCCACTAGGGGTAGAAAATGCTGTTTTGGCTTTTGCGTCCTCAGCTAGTCTGATTTGCCAGTAGCCAGCTGTCAGGTCAAATGTGCTGAGAAACTTGGCTGAGGCCAAAGTATCTATAAGCTAGTCTGCCCTAGGGATTGGATGGGCATCAGTCCTAGTGACTGCATTGAGACCTCTGTAGTCTACACAAAACCTCATCTCTCTCTTACCACCCTGGGTGTGAGGTTTAGGCACTAAGACTACTGGACTAGCCCAAGGGCTATCTGAGGTTCAATCACACCCAAATCCAACATCTTCTGGACATCAGTCCTGATGCAGTCCCTGACATGGTCAGGTTGCCTGTAAATCTTATTTTTAACAGGCAGACTGTCCCCAGTGTCCACTTCATGAGTGCACCAGGTAGTCTGACTTGGAGTCAGAGAGAACATATGTCTGAACTGATTGAGAACTTTTCTGCAATCAGTTTGCTGCTGGTTCAGTGAGGCTGCCTGCCAAGGCTACACCATCTACTGATCCATCATCAGGGTTCTGAGAGAGCAGGTCAGGGAGTGGATCACTCTCTTCCTCCTGTCCCTCATCAGTAGCCATGAGCAAGCCCATGTCTGCCCTGTCAACATATGGTTTCAGTCTGTTGACATGGAGCACCCTGTGGGGGCTCCTGGGAGTTCCAAGGTCCACCAGATAGGTAACCTTTCCCTTCTGTTCAACAATTGTATGGGGGCCACTCCACTTGTCTTGGAGGGCTGCTGGGGCCACAGGCTCCAACACCCATACTTTCTGTCCTGGCTGATAAACAGTCGACACAGCCTTTTGGTCATGCCAGGCCTTTTGTAATTCCTGGCTAGCATCAAGGTTTTTAGTTGCCTTCTTCATGTACTCAGCCATCCGGGAGCGGAGACCAAGTACATAGTCCACAATATCCTGTTTAGGGGGTTTGAGAGGTAACTCCCATCCCTCCTTCACTAGACACAATGGACCCCTAACTGGATGTCCAAACAGAAGCTCAAATGGGCTGTAACCAACCCCCTTCTGTGGAACCTCTCTGTATGCAAAGAGAAGGCAGGGCAAAAGTATGTCCCATCTGCGCCTAAGCTTTTCTGGGAGACCTTTAATCATGCCCTTCAAGGTTTTGTTGAACCTTTCAACTAAACCATTGCATTGTGGGTGATAGGGGGTGGTAAATTTATAATTTACCCCACACTCCTTCCACATAGCAGTCAAGTAACTAGACATGAAGTTTGCACCTCTGTCTGATACTACCTCCTTAGGAAAACCCACCCTGGAAAAGATTCCCAGGAGGGCCCTTGCCACCACAGGAGCTGTGGTGGTCCTGAGGGGAATTGCTTCTGGGTACCTAGTGGCATGGTCCACCACCACCAGGATAAATCTGTGCCCAGATGTTGTTTGGGGATCCAGGGGACCAACAATGTCAATCCCTACCCTCTCAAAGGGAACCCCCACCACAGGTAGTGGTATCAGGGGGGCCTTTGTAGTGCTACCTACCTTACCACTGGCCTGACAGGTAACACAGGAGCGACAAAACTCCTTGGTGTCTTCAGGCATATGAGGCCAATGAAAGTGAGGGACAATTCTGTCCCAAGTCTTATTTTGGCCTAGGTGTCCTGCCAATGGGATATCATGTGATAGGGTCAATAGGAAGCTCCTAAACTTCAGAGGTATAACCAACCTCCTGGTGGCTCCAGGCTTGGGGTCTCTACACTCTGAGTAAAGGAGTCCATCATCCCAATAGATCCTATGGGTACCACTAGCACTCCCAGCAGCCTCAGCAGCAGCTTGCTGTCTCAGGGGTTCAAGAGAGGGGCAGTTCAGTTGCTCCTGGCTCAGATCTGCCCTGGAAGGGCCCCCTGTCCCCAAGAACTCAACCTGATCAGGTTCAAGCTCCTCTGGGACAGTTCCTTCTTCAGGACTGAGATCATCTCACTCAAGAGACTGATCTGCATTCTGAGGCAGGGGGGAAGACACTGCCTTAACCCTACTGCTCCTCCTCTTGGGAGGCACCTGGTCCATTCTTCCAGAATCCAGGGCCTGTTCAGTTTTAGACATTTTTGCCTGTGACCTGGTCATAGCAAACACATCTGCAGGGATGCCCAACATTTCTGCATGGGTCCTGACCTCAACTTCAGCCCACGCTGAACTTTCGAAATCATTTCCAAGCAAACATTCAACAGGGAGGTCTGCACTTAGCACAACCTTCTTAGGGCCAGTTACCCCTCCCCAGGAGAAATTAACAACTGCCAGGGAATGGTCTGTCCTGACATTGCTAGCGTTGGTCACTTGGTACATTTCACCAAGTATGATCTGCTCAGGGGCTACAAGATCTTTTTTCACCATTGTGACACTTGCTCCTGTGTCCCTGAATGCCAAAGCCTCTCTTCCATTAATTAAGGGCTGCTGTCTGTATTTGCCCAGATTACTGGGACTCACATAGGAGGACATATCCATGCCTCCATCACAGATCAGTACAGCCTGAGTTGGAACTCTGACTAGGCCAGAGTCCATCTCAGATCCCAGGGTTAACCCTACTACACCCTTGTTTGGAACACCACCACTTGGAGCTGAACTAAGGGGAACAGTTGCCTTAGGGGCAATGGTGGCTGGAGTTGAGTCTTTGGTCTTTGTACAATCACTAGTCCAATGGGTTTTCTGCTTACAGATTTTACACCATGGTTTCTTTTGGCCTTTTCCTTTGTTAGATTGGGACTCCCCACCAGATGCAGATTTTTGGGGCCCTTGAGAAGACTTCTGGTCTTTACCCTTCTCCCCACCCTTATCAGAGTTCTTAGAATCTTGCTTCTTAGAGTCACCACCTTGGTTCTGAACCTTCTGCCTCACTCTGGTTCTGACCCACTTGTCTGCCTTCTGGCCCAATTCTTGGGGAGAGGTCAGATCAGAGTCCACCAGGTACTGATGCAACAGTTGATTTTGACAGTTGTTAAGGATCTGCTCTCTCATGATCAAATTATACAATCCTTTGAAATCACACACCTTACTGTCAAGTAACCAGCCTTCCAGAGCCTTAGTAGCACAATCAACAAAGTCAACCCAGTCCTGAGTCTGTGCCTTTTGGGTATCTCTGAACTTTAACCTGTATTGTTCAGTGGTTAGGCCAAACCCTTCAATCAGAGCACTCTTCAGGACTTTGTAGTTGTCAGCATCCTCTTCTCTTACAGTGAGGAGCTTGTCTCTACCTTTGTCTGCAAAGGAGAGCCACAAGATTGCTGCCCACTGCTCCTGAGGGACCCTCTGTACCTTACAGGCCCTCTCAAGTGCAGTTATCCACTTGTGGATGTCATCCCCACTCTGGTAGGGAGGGACAATCTTGTTCAGGTTCCTATGGTCATGAGGATGATCTCTACCTCTAGGGACACTGCTGCTGCCACCATGGGACCCTAGTCCCAATTTCTGAGAAGCTCTCTGGAGCTCCAGGGATTCCCTGTCTAAGACCAATTGCTCTCTCTTGATTCTGAGCTTAGCTCTCTCAAACTCAAGCAGTTGGCATTTCTTCTCATAAGAGGATGCCCTTTTATGAGAAGCAGAGGACCCTATAGACGTACCAGAATGATTAGATTCCTGAGAAGGAGATCTGGATCTTCTGGGTAGACTATTAACCCTTCCAGGTGGGGTAAAGAGAGCCCCACTGGGGTCTCCTTCCTCACCTTCAGGAAGAATTGGATTTTCCAGGTTGGAATCATCTTGATCCCCCTGGCCAGCATCAGAGTCTGGGTCATAGTAGTTTTCACTACCTGGCCTTTCCTCTTCTGCTGCCCCACCCCTTTGCCAACCTCATCAGACCCTGGGGTCTTTCTGAGGTCATCTTCAAGCAACATCTTTATGAGATGTTGGGCGGTTGGGCTTTTCCCTGTCTTCAATTTCCTTGAGGCACACATAGCCCTAAACTCTTGGTATGAGACATGGTCATACTTAGTTGGGAGAAACCCACTGGTTTCTGCCCTTGAAGACATGACTAGTGTGGTGTGGTGTATGCACCTACCTACTCTATTGGGGCCTACCAAACTCTCTTGAGTTGTAGAAAGGGTGTGCTAAGCCCTTGACACACAACTCTAAGTTCAGTAGAACTTACTGTATTCTAAACTTGATTTATATGTACCTATGTACCTATAGTGGTTTTCAGTTAGTCACTCAAAGAGATTATCTGGTAAAGCAATTAGCAAGCTTGAATCCCACACGCTGCACACCAATGTGAGAAGTTGGCCTGGTATATGCTGTCCACTAGTTATAGTGGGCACCTTGCACCAGTCCAAACGACCCTTATTGATGATAGGTTTAAAGACAACCTTTATTGAAAGCTATCCTAGTGGTAGCTATGGAGAGCATCCTTCAGGCTAAGTCTTGAAGGAATGTAAAGCAGCTTGGTTTACCAGATTATAACCTCTTGAATGAGCAAATGAAAGGAGAACCACACAAGGTATATATATATAAAATATATGTATTTATTTCTAAACACTAACTACTAATCTCTTTATGAGATTAGAGTCCAAGATACACAATATCACAGTATAAAAACGACAGTAAATAGCACAATATACACTGGGCCCCAGGGGGGGACCAAACCATATATTAAGAAAGTGGTATAAGAACCACGACTTGACTAGACACAGTGCCTAGAGCACGTAGAATCGCTGGGACCCCAAGGAACCACCCAAGGTAGTGACACAGGAGACCCACAGGGGATGTGTTCAGTGTGAGAACACAGCCGCGAGCGCCGTAGGATTCTATGAGGAAAGTTGCGGTTGGAATTTTTAAGCAAAAGGACACTTAGAAGAGGACTTTGAGCAAACCCCTTTAGACTTAAGGGGTTCTAGGGCCAACACCCACGGGAGCACCGTAGTACTCGAGTTACCTCACCCAGGGGAGCCGGGTGCATAGGTGTCAAAGGGTGTCGGGAATCGTCGTTGATTTCAATGGCGATCTCCTGCAAAGTGCTGCTGCCGTGAAGAAGGAAAGTGTCTGGTGTGATCCAAGCCTGGATCAAAGATGTGAAGAACCTGAAAGCAGAGGGGACAGAGTCTGGGTCACTAGCCAGTGACCAGGAGCGGAGCAATCGAATGCCCACCGATGTCGGGTGCTTCAGGTGCAAAGAGGTGAAGCTTGACTCTGCAGCCACGGGGTCCCGGAGATGTCAAGGACAACCAGGAGCTGGATTCGAGCTGTCCCACAAAGGATGTCGAGTGCTGGGGTGTCGGTGCTCAGATTGAACACAACAAGCCTTGGCAACAGCAACCCATGCAGGAAGAGAAAATATGCTTCTGTGCGGACCAGCAAGGTCCTGGGGACTCCCCAAGCAATAGAGAGTCAGGGCACATCTGGAGCAACCAGGGAAGCCCAGTAAAAGTTAATGTTACCTTCTTGAGGACCCACAGGTCAACGGACCAGGGATCGCAAAGGGACCTCAAGAGGAATCACAAAATGGCAGCCCACGGAACACTCGTTGAGTGTAGGCCTGCAATCTTCAGTATGATTACTGCTCGGGGTCAGGGCTACAAGTAACCCAACGCTCAGCCTCAGCGGTTGCCGGAAAGCTGATGCTTCTGCAAATGGACGTGGTGCCCAGGGGTTCAGGTTGCACAATCACCACGAGGGATACGGGCCTCAGACTTGCTGTGGGCACAGATCAACCTCTAAGACCTTGGAAAACCTACCTCCTGTGTGGCAATATTCTTCAGAGTCTGTCGGAGCCTCAGAGATGCCAACCGGTCAGTTGCGTTAAAGGTGCCAGCCTTGCAGGGGAGTAACTCCTTTACTCCAAGGGAGATTCTTCAGTCATCCAGCATTGTGCAGATGATCGAAGTACTTGGTTTCTGTGTCAGAGTTTAGTCCAGGTGTAATCTAAAGTCCTGTGGTCAGGGGTTCCTACTTTATACCCAAGGAAGGGGTGGGACAAACTCTGGGGACCCACCGATGGGAGGGTCAGGAAAGAGGGGTGGCTACACCCATTTCCTTTGTCCAGTTTTGCGCTAGAGCAGGGGCTGGTAGCCCCTGCAACCAGTTTGAGCTGGACTATGCACAGGGACACCAAATGTGCCCCCAGTGCAGACATCAAAGCACTCTTGGAGTGCACCCACCCAGCCCCAATACACTAAAGCCTGTCTGGGAGGTGGTCACACCTCCCTGTGACAGGAAACCTATTGTACAGGCCTCCCCTGCCGGAGTTTCGTCCATCAGCAGGAGGGCAGACTCGTGTCTGTGGCTGCAGCATCCATTTTGTGATGCCAGGGTTCTGTTAAGCTGGTACCGGGTGTACCGGTGATGCCATGTTGCTCCCTCTAGAAGGGAGGAATCATACCTCCCACCCCAGTACTGGGGTGGAGGTATGATTCCAAGGTGTTTGACACCAAACACGACATGTTTCCGTGCAGCCATTCTCAAGTTAGCATTTACCGCGAGGTCATAATGCACTTAAGAGTCCGAAAGCTGCAGAGGGCTCTGCTCATGCATGAGCACCCTCTCACCCTCTCACATGAAACCCAGCACCCTGCCTTCAGGATTGTTAAGGCCTGCCATAGGGGTGACTGATAGGTTTACATGTGCAGTGATATGGAGATTCCCTATATCTCAGTAAGGGGTGCATACACCACCTTACACAGGCTGCTGTAGCAGACCTGTTGTGTCAAGGCTTCCCAGGGGTGGCACGATACATGCTGCAGCCCCTGGTAGGCCTCTGGGGTACCTATGCCCTGGGTACATAGTATACCATATACTAGGGACTCACAAGGGTACCCCAGAATCCAATCTGGAGTGTACCTAAAGTACATACAGTCAATTTAGAGTAGAAAGCAGATAGATTGGGGTCCTCAGTCTGGCTAAGTCAAAAAACAGTGAAACATCAGCAAAAAGTGGGGGTAGCTATAAGAAGCAGATCCTACCCTCCTACAACCACCACCACCAATACCACCACAACTACCAAAACCACCACCACCAATACCACCACCACCAATACCACCACCATGACCAATACCACCACCATGACCAATACCACCACCACCAATACCACCACACCAATACCACCACCATCAATACACCACCTCGACAACCACCAATACCACCACCACCACCACCACCACCAATCTCACCACTACCAACACCATCACCAATACCACCACCACCAATACCCCCATCAATACCACCACCACCAATACCATCACCACCAATTCCACCACCACCACCAATCCAATACCACCAATACCAATACTACCGCAAATACCAATATCACCACCAATACCACCAATACCAGCACCACCAATACCACCACCACCAATACCACCAATACCACCACCACCGATACCAACACCACCATCAATACCACTACCTCCACCACCACCAATACCACCACCACCAATACCACCACCACCACCAATACCACTGCCACCAGTACCACCAACAATTAAACCACCACCAATACCAACAATACCACCACCACCAATACCACCACCACCAATACCAACACCATTACCACCACCACCAATACCACCAATACCACCACCACCACCAATACCACCACCACCAATACCACCAATACCACCACCACCACCAATACCACCACCACTAATATCACCAATACCACCACCACCAATACCACCACCACCACCACCACCAATACCAATACCATAACCACCAATACCAAAACCACCACTAATACCACCACCAATACCACCAACACCACCAGGACCACCAATACCAATACCACCAACAGCACCAATACCACCACCACCAATACCACCACCACCAATACCACCACCACCAATACAGCACCAATACCACCACCACAGCCAATTCCACCACCACCAATACCACCACCACCAATACCACCACCACCAATACACACCAACACCATCACCATCAACACTACCAATACCATCACCACCAATACCACCACCAGCAATACCACCACCACCACTCATACCACCACCGCCAATATCACCACCAATACCACCAATGCCAATACCACCACCACCAATACCACCATCACCAAATCCACCAATACCACCACCAATACCACTACCACCACCACGAAAACCCAGTACCTCCACCACCACCACCAATACCACCAATAATACCACCATCACCAATACCACCACTACCACCAGTACCACCAACACAAATACCACCACTGGCAATACCACCACCAATACCACCACCACCACCAATACCACCACCACCAATACCAACACCACCAATACCACCACCAACACAGCCACCATCAACACCACCAATACCACTATCACCACCACCACCACTACCAATACCACCACCACCACCAATACCATCACCACCAATACCACCACCACCAATACCACCACCAATACCACCACCACCTATACCACCACCAACACCACCAATACCACCACCATTACCACCACCACCAATACCACCACCAATACCACCACCAATACCAATACCACCACCACCACCAATAGCCCCACCAATACCACCACCACCAATACCACCACTAATACCACCACCACCACCAATACCATAACCACCAATACCACCACCACCAATACCATCAACACCACCATCAATACCACCACAACCACTACCACCAATACCACCACCACCAATAAAGCACCAATACCACCACCACCATCAATACCCCCACCACAAATACCACAGCAACACCACCACCAACACCACCAATACCACTACCACCACCACTAATACCATCACCACCAATACCACTAATACCACCACTATCATCAAACCACCAACACCAATACCACCACTATCACCAACACCACCACCAATACCACCACCAATACCACCACCACCAATACCACCACCACCAATACCACCACCACCACCACTAATACCACCACCGCCAATACCACCAATGCCAATACCACCACCACCAATACCAATACAACCACTACCAAATCCACCAATACCACCACCAATACCACCACCACCACTGTCAATACCACCACCAATACCAACAATAACACCACCACCACTAATACCACCACCACCAATGCTACCACCACCGCCAATACCACCACCAATACCACCACAACCAATACCACCACCAATACCACCACCAATACCACCACCAATACCACCACCACCACCAATACCACCACCAATTCACCACCACGAATACCACCAACAAAACCACCACCACCCCCACTACCACCACCAATAACACCACCACCAATACCACCACCAATACCACCACCCCACCACCAATGCCAGCACCACCACCAATACCACCACCACCACCACCAATACCACTACCAACATCACCAATACCACCACCACCAATACCACCACCACCAATACCACCAATACCATCACCACCAATACCAGCACCACCACCACCAATACCACCACCACCACCAATCCAATACCACTACCACCAATACCAATACCACCGCAAATACCAATACCACCACCAATATCACCACCACCAATACCAATACCACCACCACCAATACCAATACCACCACCACCAACACCACCACCAATATAACCACCACCAATATCACTACCACCATCAATACCACCACCACCAATACCAACACCAAAACCAATACCACCAATACCACCACCGCCAATACCACCACCAATACCACCACTAATACCACCAACACCACCAAACCCACCACCAATAGCAATACCATTGCCAATGCCAATGCCATAACCAATACCACCACCACCAGTACCACCACCACCAATACCACCACCAGTACAACCACCACCAATACCAGCATCACCAATACCACCACCACCAATACCACCACCACCACTAATACCACCACTGCCAATACCACCAATGCCAATACCACCACCACCAATACCAATACAACCACCACCAAATCCACCAATACCACCACCACCAATACCACCACCACCACTAATACCACCACCACCAATGCCACCACCACCGCCAATACCACCACCACCAATACCACCACCACCAATACCACCACCATCACCAATACCAATACCACCACCACCAATACCACCACAACCACTAATACCACCACCAACAATGCCACCACCACCGCCAATACCACCACCAATAGCACCACCACCATCAATAGTGCCACCACCACCACCAATACCACCACTGCCAATACCACCATTACCACCAATACTACCACCACCAATACCACCACCACCAATACCACCACCAATACCACCACCACCTATACCACCACCATTACCACCACCACCACCAATACCATCACCAATACCACCACCAATACCACCACCAATACCACCACCACCACTGTCAATACCACCAATACCAACAATACCACCACCGCCACTAAGACCGCCACCACCAATGCCACCACCACCACCAATACCACCACCACCAATACAGCACCAATACCACCACCACCATCAATACCCCCACCACAAATACCACACCAACTCCACCACCAACACCACCAATACCATCACCACCAATACCACCACCAACACCACCAATACCACCACTATCATCAAACCACCAACACCAATACCAATACCACCACCAATACCACCACCACCAATACCACCACCACCAATACCACCACCGCCAATACCACCAATGCCAATACCACCACCACCAATACCAATACAACCACCACCAAATCCACCAATACCACCACCAATACCACCACCACCATCAATACCACCACCAATACCAACAATACCACCACCACCACTAATACCACCACCACCAATGCCACCACCACCGCCAATACCACCACCAATACCACCACAACCAATTCCATTACCACCACCAATAGCGCCACCAATACCACCACCAATACCACCACCAAGTCACCACCACAATACCACCACCAATACCACCACCACCCCACTACCACCACCAATACCACCACCACCAATACCACCACCACCAACACCCCCACCACTACCACCACCACCAATACCACCAAAACCACCACCACCAATACCACCACCACCACCAATACCACCACCACCAATACAGCACCAATACCACCACTACCATCAATACCCCCACCACAAACACCACACCAACACCACCACCAACACCACCAATACCACTACCACCACCACTAATACCATCACCACCAATACCACCAATACCACCACTATCATCAAACCACCAACACAAATACCACCACCATCACCAACACCAACACCAATACCAATACCACCACCAATACCACCAATACCACCACCACCACTAAAACCACCGCCAATACCAGCAATGCCAATACCACCACCACCAAGACCAATACAAATACCACCAAATCCACCAATACCACCACCAATACCACCACCACCACTGTCAATACCACCACCAATACCAACAATACCACCACCACCACTAATACCACCACCACCAATGCCACCACCACCGCCAATACCACCACCAATACCACCACAACCAATACCATTACCACCACCAATTGCACCACCAATACCACCACCAATACCACCACCACCAATACCACCACCACCAATACCACCACCAATTCACCACCACCAATACCACCACCAATACCACCACCAAACCCACTACCACCAACAATAACACCACCACCAATACCACCACCAACACCCCCACCACTACCACCAATACGAGCACCACCACCAATACCACCACCACCACCAATACCACTACCACCACCACCAACAACATCACCAATACCACCACCATCAATACCCCACCTCCCCCACCACCAATACTACCACCAATACCACAACCACCACCACCAATGTCACCACCACCAATACCACCACCACCAATACCACCACCAATAACACCACCACCAATACCACCACCACCAATACCATCACCACCAATACCAGCACCACCACCACCAATACCACCACCACCACCAATCCAATACCACTACCACGAATACCAATACCACCGCAAATACCAATACCACCACCAATACCACCACCACCAATACCAATACTACCACCACCAAAACCAATACCACCACCACCAACACCACCAATACAACCACCACCAATACCACCACCATCATTACCACCACCACCAATACCACCACCTATACCACCACCGCCAATACCACCACCAATACCACCAACACCACCAAACCCACCACCACCACCAATAGCAATGCCATCGCCAATGCTAATGCCACAACCAATACCACCACCACCAGTACCACCACCACCAATACCACCACCAATACAACCACCACCACCACCACCAATACCAGCACCACCAATACCACCACCACCACTAACCACCTAATACCACCACCGCCAATACCACCAGTGCCAATACCACCACCACCAATACCAATACAACCACCACCAAATCCACCAATACCACCACCAATACCACCACCGCCACCACTGTCAATACCACCACCAATACCAACAATACCACCACCACCAATGCCACCACCACTGCCAATACCACCACCAATACCACCACCACCACCAATACCACCACTGCCAATACCACCACCACCACCAATACCACCACCACCAATACCACCACCACCAATACCACCACCAATACCACCACCACCTATACCATCACCATTACCACCAACACCAATACCATCACCAATACCACCAACAATACCACCACCAATACCACCAATGCCACCACCACTGCCAATACCACCACCAATACCACCACCACCACCAATACCACCACTGCCAATACCACCACCACCACCACCACTACCACCACCACCAATACCACCACCACCAATACCACCACCAATACCACCACCACCTATACCATCACCATTACCACCACCACCAATACCATCACCAATACCACCACCACCAATACCACCACCAATACCACCACCAAAACCACCACCATCAATACCACCACCTCCACCACCACCAATACCACCACTAATACCACCACCACCACCAATACCACAACCACCAATACCACCACCACCAATACCATCAACACCACCACCAATACCACCACCAATACCACCACCTATACCACCACCAATACCACCACCACCATCAATACCACCACCAATACCAACAATACCACCACCACCACTAATACCACCACCACCAATGCCACCACCACCGCCAATACCACCACCAATACCTCCACAACCAATACCATTACCACCACCAATAGTGCCATCAATACCACCACCAATACCACCACCACCACCAATACCACCACCAATTCACCACCACCAATACCTCCACCAATACCACCACCACCCCCCACTACCACCACCAATACCACCACCACCAATACCACCACCACCAACACCCCCACCACTACCACCACCACCAATACCACCACAACCACCACCACCAATACCACCACCACCACTGTCAATACCACCACCAATACCAACAATACCACCACCGCCACTAATACCGCCACCACCAATGCCACCACCACCACCAATACCACCACCACCAATACAGCACCAATACCACCACCACCATCAATACCCCCACCACAAATACCACACCAACTCCACCACCAACACCACCAATACCACTACCACCACCACTAATACCATCACCACCAATACCACCACCACCTTCACCAATACCAATACCACCACCACCAATAACACCACCACCAATACCACCACCACTAATGCCACCACCGCCAATACCACCAATGCCAATACCACCACCACCAATACCAATACAACCACCACCAAATCCACCAATACCACCAACAATACCACCACCACTAATACCACCACCACCAATGCCACCACCACCGCCAATACCACCACCAATACCACCACAACCAATACCATTACCACCACCAAAACCACCACCAATTCACCACCATAATATCACCACCAATACCACCACCACCCCCACTACCACCACCAATACCACCACCACCAATACCACCACCACCAACACCCCACCACTACCACCACCACCAATACCACCACAACCACCACCACCAATACCACCACCACCAATACCACCACCACCAATACAGCACCAATACCACCACTACCATCAATACCCCACCACAAACACCACACCAACACCACCACCAACACCACCAATACCACTACCACCACCACTAATACCATCACCACCAATACCACCAATACCACCACTATCATCAAACCACCAACACCAATACCACCACCATCACCAACACCAACACCAATACCACCACCAATACCACCACCACCAATACCACCACCACCACTAAAACCACCGCCAATACCACCAATGCCAATACCACCACCACCAATACCAATACAACCACCACCAAATCCACCAACACCACCACCAATACCACCACCAGCACCACTGTCAATACCACCACCAATACCACCACTACCACCACTACCACTAATACCACCACCACCAATGCCACCACCACCGCCAATACCACCAAAAATACCACCACAACCAATACCATTACCACCACCAATAGCGCCACCAATACCACCACCACCACCAATACCACCACCAATTCACCACCAGAATACCACCACCAATACCACCACCACCCCCACTACCACCACCAATACCACCACCACCAATACCACCACAACCACCACCACCAATACCACCACCACCAATACCACCACCAATACCACCACCACCTATACCATCACCATTACCACCACCACCAATACCATCACCAATACCACCACCACCAATACCACCACCAATACCATCACCAATAGCACCACCACCATCAATACTACCCCCACCACCAATACCACCACTGCCAATACCACCACCACCAGCAATACCACCACCAATACCACCAATACCACCACCACCAATACCACCACCACCTATACCACCACCACCAATACCACCACCACCACCAATACCACCACCAATTCACCACCAGAATACCACCACCAATACCACCACCACCCCACTACCACCACCAATACCACCACCACCAATACCACCACAACCACCACCACCAATACCACCACCACCAATACCACCACCAATACCACCACCACCTATACCATCACCATTACCACCACCACCAATACCATCACCAATACCACCACCACCAATACCACCACCAATACCACCACCAAAACCACCACCATCAATACCACCACCTCCACCACCACCAATACCACCACTAATACCACCACCACCACCAATACCACAACCACCAATACCACCACCACCAATACCATCAACACCACCACCAATACCACCACCAATACCACCACCTATACCACCACCAATACCACCACCACCACCATCAATACCACCACCAATACCAACAATACCACCACCACCACTAATACCACCACCATCAATGCCACCACCGCCAATACCACCACCAATACCTCCACAACCAATACCACCACCATCAATCCAATACGACTACGACCAAAACCACCACCAATACCACCACCACCAATACTACCACCACCAATACCACCACCACCAATACCACCACCAACACCACCACCAATACCACCACCATACTACACCACCATCACCAATACCACCACCACCAATCCAATACCACTAATACCACTGCCAATACCAATACCACCACCAATACCACCACCACCAATAACAACCCCACCAATACCACCACCACCAATACCAATACCACCACCACCAATTGCACCACCACCAATACTACCACCACCACTAATACCACCACCACCAATACCACCACCAGTCCCACCACCACCAATACCACCACCAACAATACCAATACCACCACCACCAATACCACATACCACCACCACCACAAATAACACCATCACCACTAATATAACCCACCACAACCAATACCACCACTAATACCACCAACAATACCACCACCAATACCACCAATACCACTTCCACCAATACCACTACCACCAATACCACCAATACCACCACCAGTACCACCACCACCACCACCACCACCAATACCACCACCACAAATACCACCACCAACTCCAATGCCACCACCACTGCCAATACCACCAATACCACCACCACCACCACCACAACCAATACCACCACCAATACCACCAGTAGTGCCACCAATACCACCACCACCAATAACACCACCACCACCAATATCACCACCACCAATACCACCACCATCACCAATACCACCACCTTCACTACCACCAGCAATACCACCAATACCAACACCACCAATACCAACACCACCAATACTGCCACCACTACTACCACCACCAATACCACCACCAATACCACCACCAAAACCACCACCAATACCACTACCACCACCACCAATACCACCACCAATACCAGCACCACCAATACCACCACCATCAATACACCACCAATACCACCACCAATACCAGCACCACCACCACCAATCTCACCAACACCATCACCAATACCACCACCAATACCATCACCACCAATACCATCACCACCAATACCACCACCACCAATAGCAACACCAACACCACCATCAATACCAACACCTCCACCACTACCAAAACCACCACCAATACCACTGCAAATACCAATACACCCACCAATACACCCACCAATACCACCAATACCATCACCACCAATACCACCATCACCAAATCCACCAATACCACCACCAATACCACTACCACCACCACGAAAACCCAGTACCTCCACCACCACCACCAATACCACCAATAATACCACCATCACCAATACCACCACCACCACCAGTACCACCAACACCAATACCACCACTGGCAATACCACCACCAATACCACCACCACCGCCAATACCACCACCACCAATACCAACACCACCAATACCACCACCAACACAGCCACCATCAACACCACCAATACTACTATCACCACCACCACCACTACCGATACCCCCACCACTACCAATACCATCCCCACCAATACCACCACCACCAATACCACCACCAATACCACCACCACCTATACCACCACCAACACCACCAATACCACCACCATTACCACCACCACCAATACCACCACCAATACCACCACCAATACCAATACCACCACCACCACCAATAGCCCCACCAATACCACCACCACCAATACCACCACTAATACCACCACCACCACCAATACCACAACCACCAATACCACCACCACCAATACCATCAACACCACCATCAATACCACCACAACCACCACCACCAATACCACCACCACCAATAAAGCACCAATACCACCACCACCATCAATACTCCCACCACAAATACCACACTAACACCACCACCAACACCACCAATACCACTACCACCACCACTAATACCATCACCACCAATACCACTAATACCACCACTATCATCAAACCACCAACACCAATACCACCACTATCACCAACACCACCACCAATACCACCACCAATACCACCACCACCAATACCACCACCACCAATACCACCACCACCACCACTAATACCACCACCGCCAATACCACCAATGCCAATACCACCACCACCAATACCAATACAACCACTACCAAATCCACCAATACCACCACCAATACCACCACCACCACTGTCAATACCACCACCAATACCAACAATAACACCACCACCACTAATACCACCACCACCAATGCTACCACCACCGCCAATACCACCACCAATACCACCACAACCAATACCAATACCACCACCAATACCACCACCAATACCACCACCACCACCAACACCACCACCAATTCACCACCACGAATACCACCACCAAAACCACGACCACCCCCACTACCACCACCAATAACACCACCACCAATTCCACCACCAATACCACCACCCCCACCACCAATGCCAGCACCACCACCAATACCACCACCACCACCACCAATACCACTACCAACATCACCAATACCACCACCACCAATACCACCACCACCAATACCACCAATACCATCACCACCAATACCAGCACCACCACCACCAATACCACCACCACCACCAATCCAATACCACTACCACCAATACCAATACCACCGCAAATACCAATACCACCACCAATATCACCACCACCAATACCAATACCACCACCACCAATACCAATACCACCACCACCAACACCACCACCAATATAACCACCACCAATATCACTACCACCATCAATACCACCACCACCAATACCAACACCAAAACCAATACCACCAATACCACCACCGCCAATACCACCACCAATACCACCACCAATACCACCAACACCACCAAACCCACCACCAATAGCAATACCATCGCCAATGCCAATGCCACAACCAATACCACCACCACCAGTACCACCACCACCAATACCACCACCAATACAACCACCACCAATACCAGCATCACCAATACCACCACCACCAATACCACCACCACCACTAATACCACCACTGCCAATACCACCAATGCCAATACCACCACCACCAATACCAATACAACCACCACCAAATCCACCAATACCACCACCACCAATACCACCACCACCACTAATACCACCACCACCAATGCCACCACCACCGCCAATACCACCACCACCAATACCACCACCACCAATACCACCACCACCAACCACCACCATCACCAATACCACCACCACCAATACCACCACAACCACTAATACCACCACCAACAATGCCACCACCACCGCCAATACCACCACCAATAGCACCACCACCATCAATAGTACCACCACCACCACCAATACCACCACTGCCAATACCACCATTACCACCAATACTACCACCACCAATACCACCACCACCAATACCACCACCAATACCACCACCACCTATACCACCACCATTACCACCACCACCACCAATACCATCACCAATACCACCACCAATACCACCACCAATACCACCACCACCACTGTCAATACCACCAATACCAACAATACCACCACCGCCACTAAGACCGCCACCACCAATGCCACCACCAATACCACCACCACCAATACAGCACCAATACCACCACCACCATCAATACCCCCACCACAAATACCACACCAACTCCACCACCAACACCACCAATACCATCACCACCAATACCACCACCAACACCACCAATACCACCACTATCATCAAACCACCAACACCAATACCAATACCACCACCAATACCACCACCACCAATACCACCACCACCAATACCACCACCACCAATACCACCACCACCAATACCACCACCGCCAATACCACCAATGCCAATACCACCACCACCAATACCAATACAACCACCACCAAATCCACCAATACCACCACCAATACCACCACCACCATCAATACCACCACCAATACCAACAATACCACCACCACCACTAATACCACCACCACCAATGCCACCACCACCGCCAATACCACCACCAATACCACCACAACCAATACCATTACCACCACCAATAGCGCCACCAATACCACCACCAATACCACCACCAAGTCACCACCACAATACCACCACCAATACCACCACCACCCCCACTACCACCACCAATACCACCACCACCAATACCACCACCACCAACACCCCCACCACTACCACCACCACCAATACCACCAAAACCACCACCACCAATACCACCACCACCACCAATACCACCACCACCAATACAGCACCAATACCACCACTACCATCAATACCCCCACCACAAACACCACACCAACACCAACACCACCAATACCACTACCACCACCACTAATACCATCACCACCAATACCACCAATACCACCACTATCATCAAACCACCAACACAAATACCACCACCATCACCAACACCAACACCAATACCAATACCACCACCAATACCACCAATACCACCACCACCACTAAAACCACCGCCAATACCAGCAATGCCAATACCACCACCACCAAGACCAATACAAATACCACCAAATCCACCAATACCACCACCAATACCACCACCACCACTGTCAATACCACCACCAATACCAACAATACCACCACCACCACTAATACCACCACCACCAATGCCACCACCACCGCCAATACCACCACCAATACCACCACAACCAATACCATTACCACCACCAATAGCGCCACCAATACCACCACCAATACCACCACCACCAATACCACCACCAATTCACCACCACGAATACCACCACCAATACCACCACCACCCACTACCACCAACAATAACACCACCACCAATACCACCACCACCAACACCCCCACCACTACCACCAATACGAGCACCACCACCAATACCACCACCACCACCAATACCACTACCACCACCACCAACAACATCACCAATACCACCACCATCAATACCCCACCTCCCCCACCACCAATACTACCACCAATACCACAACCACCACCACCAATGTCACCACCACCAATACCACCACCACCAATACCACCACCAATAACACCACCACCAATACCACCACCACCAATACCATCACCACCAATACCAGCACCACCACCACCAATACCACCACCACCACCAATCCAATACCACTACCACTATCACCAATACCAATACCACCGCAAATACCAATTCCTCCACCAATACCACCACCACCAATACCAATACTACCACCACCAATACCAATACCACCACCACCAACACCACCAATACAACCACCACCAATACCACCACCATCATTACCACCACCACCAATACCACCACCGCCACCACCACCACCAATACCACCACCAATACCACCAACACCACCAAACCCACCACCACCACCAATAGCAATGCCATCGCCAATGCTAATGCCACAACCAATACCACCACCACCAGTACCACCACCACCAATATCACCACCAATACAACCACCACCACCAATACCAGCACCACCAATACCACCACCACCAATACCACCACCACCACTAATACCACCACCGCCAATACCACCAGTGCCAATACCACCACCACCAATACCAATACAACAACCACCAAATCCACCAATACCACCACCAATACCACCACCGCCACCACTGTCAATACCACCACCAATACCAACAATACCACCACCACCAATGCCACCACCACTGCCAATACCACCACCAATACCGCAACCACCACCAATACCACCACCACCAATACCACCACCAATACCACCACCACCTATACCATCACCATTACCACCAACACCAATACCATCACCAATACCACCAACAATACCACCACCAATACCACCAATGCCACCACCACTGCCAATACCACCACCAATACCACCACCACCACCAATACCACCACTGCCAATACCACCACCACCACCACCACTACCACCACCACCAATACCACCACCACCAATACCACCACCAATACCACCACCACCTATACCATCACCATTACCACCACCACCAATACCATCACCAATACCACCACCACCAATACCACCACCAATACCACCACCAAAACCACCACCATCAATACCACCACCTCCACCACCACCAATACCACCACTAATACCACCACCACCACCAATACCACAACCACCAATACCACCACCACCAATACCATCAACACCACCACCAATACCACCACCAATACCACCACCTATACCACCACCAATACCACCACCACCATCAATACCACCACCAATACCAACAATACCACCACCACCACTAATACCACCACCGCCAATACCACCACCAATACCTCCACAACCAATACCATTACCACCACCAATAGCGCCATCAATACCACCACCAATACCACCACCACCACCAATACCACCACGAATTCACCACCACCAATACCTCCACCAATACCACCACCACCCCCCACTACCACCACCAATACCACCACCACCAATACCACCACCACCAACACCCCCACCACTACCACCACCACCAATACCACCACAACCACCACCACCAATACCACCACCACCACTGTCAATACCACCACCAATACCACCACCACCACTAATACCGCCACCACCAATGCCACCACCACCACCAATACCACCACCACCAATACAGCACCAATACCACCACCACCATCAATACCCCCACCACAAATACCACACCAACTCCACCACCAACACCACCAATACCACTACCACCACCACTAATACCATCACCACCAATACCACCACCAACACCACCACCTTCACCAATACCAATACCACCACCACCAATAACACCACCACCAATACCACCACCACTAATACCACCACCGCCAATGCCAATACCACCACCACCAATACCAATACAACCACCACCAAATCCACCAATACCACCACCAATACCACCACCACTAATACCACCACCACCAATGCCACCACCACCGCCAATACCACCACCAATACCACCACAACCAATACCATTACCACCACCAAAACCACCACCAATTCACCACCACAATACCACCACCAATACCACCACCACCCCCTCTACCACCACCAATACCACCACCACCAACCACCACCACCACCAACACCCCCACCACTACCACCACCACCAATACCACCACAACCACCACCACCAATACCACCACCACCAATACCACCACCACCAATACAGCACCAATACCACCACTACCATCAATACCCCACCACAAACACCACACCAACACCACCACCAACACCACCAATACCACTACCACCACCACTAATACCATCACCACCAATACCACCAATACCACCACTATCATCAAACCACCAACACCAATACCACCACCATCACCAACACCAACACCAATACCACCACCAATACCACCACCACCAATACCACCACCACCACTAAAACCACCGCCAATACCACCAATGCCAATACCACCACCACCAATACCAATACAACCACCACCAAATCCACCAACACCACCACCAATACCACCACCAGCACCACTGTCAATACCACCACCAATACCAACAATACCACCACTACCACTAATACCACCACCACCAATGCCACCACCACCGCCAATACCACCAAAAATACCACCACAACCAATACCATTACCACCACCAATAGCGCCACCAATACCACCACCACCACCAATACCACCACCAATTCACCACCAGAATACCACCACCAATACCACCACCACCCCCACTACCACCACCAATACCACCACCACCAATACCACCACAACCACCACCACCAATACCACCACCACCAATACCACCACCAATACCACCACCACCTATACCATCACCATTACCACCACCACCAATACCATCACCAATACCACCACCACCAATACCACCACCAATACCATCACCAATAGCACCACCACCATCAATACTACCACCACCACCAATACCACCACTGCCAATACCACCACCACCAAAAATACCACCACCACCAATACCACCAATACCACCACCACCAATACCACCACCACCTATACCACCACCACCAATACCACCACCACCAATACCACCACCAATTCACCACCAGAATACCACCACCAATACCACCACCACCCCCACTACCACCACCAATACCACCACCACCAATACCACCACAACCACCACCACCAATACCACCACCACCAATACCACCACCAATACCACCACCACCTATACCATCACCATTACCACCACCACCAATACCATCACCAATACCACCACCACCAATACCACCACCAATACCACCACCAAAACCACCACCATCAATACCACCACCTCCACCACCACCAATACCACCACTAATACCACCACCACCACCAATACCACAACCACCAATACCACCACCACCAATACCATCAACACCACCACCAATACCACCACCAATACCACCACCTATACCACCACCAATACCACCACCACCACCATCAATACCACCACCAATACCAACAATACCACCACCACCACTAATACCACCACCATCAATGCCACCACCGCCAATACCACCACCAATACCTCCACAACCAATACCACCACCATCAATCCAATACGACTACGACCAAAACCACC
Organism: Calotriton arnoldi; assembly: GCA_963921515.1. Taxonomy (NCBI): domain Eukaryota; kingdom Metazoa; phylum Chordata; class Amphibia; order Caudata; family Salamandridae; genus Calotriton; species Calotriton arnoldi. The sequence goes on from CAWUFW010004102.1 coordinate 1,283,078, forward strand.
ACCAATACCACCACCACCAATACTACCACCACCAATACCACCACCACCAATACCACCACCAACACCACCACCAATACCACCACCATACTACACCACCATCACCAATACCACCACCACCAATCCAATACCACTAATACCACTGCCAATACCAATACCACCACCAATACCACCACCACCAATAACAACCCCACCAATACCACCACCACCAATACCAATACCACCACCACCAATTGCACCACCACCAATACTACCACCACCACTAATACCACCACCACCAATACCACCACCAGTCCCACCACCACCAATACCACCACCAACAATACCAATACCACCACCACCAATACCACATACCACCACCACCACCACCACAAATAACACCATCACCACCAATATAACCCACCACAACCAATACCACCACTAATACCACCAACAATACCACCACCAATACCACTTCCACCAATACCACTACCACCAATACCTCCAATACCACCACCAGTACCACCACCACCACCACCACCACCAATACCACCACCACAAATACCACCACCAACTCCAATGCCACCACCACTGCCAATACCACCAATACCACCACCACCACAACCAATACCACCACCAATACCACCAGTAGTGCCACCAATACCACCACCACCAATACCACCACCACCACCAATATCACCACCACCAATACCACCACCATCCCCAATACCACCACCTTCACTACCACCAGCAATACCACCAATACCAACACCACCAATACCAACACCACCAATACTGCCACCACTACTACCACCACCAATACCACCACCAATACCACCACCAAAACCACCACCAATACCACTACCACCACCACCAATACCACCACCAATACCACCACCACCAATACCACCACCATCAATACACCACCAATACCACCACCAATACCAGCACCACCACCACCAATCTCACCAACACCATCACCAATACCACCACCAATACCATCACCACCAATACCATCACCACCAATACCACCACCACCAATAGCAACACCAACACCACCATCAATACCAACACCTCCACCACTACCAAAACCACCACCAATACCACTGCAAATACCAATACACCCACCAATACACCCACCAATACCACCAATACCATCACCACCAATACCACCACCACCAATACCACCACCAATACCACTACCACCAATACCCCCATCACCACCAATACCAACACCACCATCAATACCACCACCTCCACCACCACTAATACCACCACCACCAATACCACCACCACCACCAACACCACTACCAATACCACCACCACCAGTACCACCAACAATACTACCACCACCAATACCAATACCACCACCACCTCCAATACCACCACCAATACCACCACCACCTATACCACCACCAATACCAACACCACCAATACCACCAACATTACCACCACCACCACCCCAATTCCACCACCACCAATACCAATAACACCACCACCAATACCACAACCATCAATACCACCACCAATACCACCACCACCAATACAGCACCAATACCACCACTACAGCCAATTCCACCACAACCAATACCACCACCACCAATACCCCACCACAAATACCACACCAACACCACCACCATCAACACCAGCAATACCACTACCACCACCACCACCACCAATACTATCACCACCAATACCACCACCAATACCACCACCATCATCAAACCACCACCACCAATACCACCACCACCAATACCACCACCACCACTAATACCACCACCACCAATACCACCAATGCCAATACCACCACCACCAATACCAATACCACCACCACCAAATCCACCAATACCACTACCAATACCACCACCATCAATACCACCACCAATACCACCACCACTAATACCACCACCAATGCCACCACCACCACCAATACCACCACAACCAATACCGTTACCACCACCAATACCACCAATAGCACCACCAATACCACCACCAATACCACCACCACCAATACCACCACCAATACCACCACCACCAATTCACCACCACCAATACCACCACCACTACCACTACCACCAATACCACCACCAATACCACCACGACCAATACCACCACCACCAATACCACCACCACCAATACCACCACCATCAATACACCACCAATACCACCACCAATACCACCACCAATACCACCACCACCAATCTCACCACCACCAACACCATCACCAATACCACCACCACCAATACCATCACCACCAATACCACCACCACCAATAGCAACACCAACACCACCAATACCAATACCACCACCACCAATTCACCACCACCAATACCACCACCAATACCACTACCACCACCACCAATACCACCACGACCAATACCGCCATGACCAATACCGCCACCACCACCACCAATACCACCACCATCAATACACCACCAATACCACCACCAATACCACCACCACCAATCTCACCACCACCAACACCATCACCACCACCACCAATACCACCACCAATACCACCACCACCAATACCATCACCACCAATACCACCACCACCAATAGCAACACCAACACCACCATCAATACCAACACCTCCACCACTATCAAAACCATCACCAATACCACTGCAAATACCAATACCACCACCAATACCACCAATACCACCACCACCAATACCACCACCACCAATACCACCACCACCAATACCACTACCACCAATACCACCACCAATACCAACACCACCATCAATACCACCACCTCCACCACCACTATACCACCTCACCACCAACACCACTACCAATACCACCACCACCAGTACCACCAACAATACTACCACCACCAATACCAATACCACCACCACCACCAATACCACCCCAATACCACCACCACCTATACCACCACCAATACCAACACCACCAATACCACCAACATTACCACCACCCCAATTCCACCCATACCAATAACACCACCACCAATACCACAACCACCAATACCACCACCACCAATACCACCACCAACACCAACACCACCACCACCAATACAGCACCAATAGCACCACTACAGCCAATTCCACCACAACCAATACCAAGACCACCAATACCCCACCACAAATACCACACCAACACCACCACCATCATTACCAGCAATACCACTACCACCACCACCACCACCAATACCACCACCATCATCAAACCACCACCACCAATACCACCACCACCAATACCACCACCACCACTAATACCACCACCGCCAATACCACCAATGCCAATACCACCACCACCAAATCCACCAATACCACTACCAATACCACCACCAATACCACCACCATCAATACGACCACCAACACCACCAATACCACCACCACCACTAATACCACCACGACTGCCACCACCACCACCAATACCACCACAACCAATACCGTTACCACCACCAATACCACCAATAGCGCCACCAATACCACCACCAATACCACCACCACCACCAATACCACCACCAATACCACCACCACCAATACCACCACCACCAATTCACCACCACCAATACCACCACCACTACCACCACCAATACCACCACCACTACCACCATCACCAATACCAGCACCACCACCAATACCACCACCAATACCACCACCACCAAAACCTCCACCACCAAAACCACCACCACCAATACCACTACCACCACCACCAATACCACCACCACCAATATCACCACCACCAACTCCATCACCAATACCACCACCACCAATACCACCACCAATACCACCACCACCACCAATACCATCACCATCAATACCACCACCACCAATTCAATACCACTACCACCAATACCAATACCACTGCAAATACCAATACCACCACCAATACCACCACCACCAATACCATCACCACCAATACCAATACCACCACCACCAATACCAATACCACCACCACCAATAGCACCACCACCATCAATACCACCACCACCAACTAACCACCACCAATACCACCACCAACACCACCAATACCAGCACCATCAATACCACCACCGCCAATACCACCACCAATACCACCACCACCAACAATAGCAATACCACCACCAATGCCAATGCCACAACCAATACCACCAATACCACCACCAGCAGTACCAGCACCACCAATACCACCACCACCATCAATACCACCAACACCACCACCAATACCACCACCACCATCAAATCACGACCACCACCAATACCACCACCATCACCAACACCAATACTAATACCACCACCAATACCACCACCACCAATACCACCACCACCACCAAATCCACCAATACCACCACCTCCACCACCAAAAATACCACCACCAATACCACCATCACCAATACCACCACCAATACCACCACCGCCAATACCACCACCAATACAACCACCACCACCACCACCACCACCACCAACACCACCAATACCACTACCACCACCAATACCATGACCACCAATACCACCACCACCACCATTGCCACCACCACCACCACTACCATCAATACCACCAGCTCCACCACCAATACCACCACCAATACCACCAATACTACCACCAATACCACCACCACCACCACCACCAATAGCAATACCACCACCAATGCCAATGCCACAACCAATACCACCAATACCACCACCACCAATACCAACACCAGCAATACCACCAATACCACCACCACCACCAATACCACCATCAATACCACCAATATCAACACCATCAATACCACCACCTCCACCACCACCAATACCACAACCACCAATACCACCACCAATACCACCACCACCACCACACCACCACCAATACCACCACCACCACCAATTCACCACCACCAATACCACCACCAATACCACCACCACTACCACCACCAATACCACCACCACCAATACCACCACCACTACCACCATCACCAATACCACCACCACCACCAATACCACCTACCACCAATACCACCACCACCAATATCACCACCACCAATACCACCACCATCAATACACCACCTCCCCTGTCGTGTAGTTCCTATAGTACCCCTGCAGGACCTGCGCGTTTGGATAACATAAACTGTGGGCTTGGTGTTAGACTGACTCTGTGCACCCCCACCGCATATGTTAGCCGGATTTGCATTAGCTAGCTCACAGTGCCACTAGAATCTCCTCTTATTGGGGAGAGATTAGTTTCTGGCAACCTTAGATCATGACAACCCTAATTCCTCAGAATCGTGGCAACAAGGTACTACCTTTCGCTCAGTCACTCGTGCTTACTTATTCGGTTTGTCTCAGAGAGTTACACAGAATAAACAGTCTGGGCGTTTCAATAAGTATTTATTGAACAGTTGTTATTCTAGTGTAAAATATATGTGCTGCAGCAATCAGCAGACAATAGCAGAGATATATTATCAGCAGTACGATAAAAGTGAAGGGATAGAATAGTTCTACCATATTGCAATAATCATGAATACATACATGAATATAAAAAGCATTATGAAAGTGTGCGTACTCCTACGATGCCTAACTAGATGTACCTGAGTGTACCTAGCATGTGTGTAGGTCTAAAAGCCTAAGAGCCAAGAATCCCTCTAGGATTTAGTTGAACCCCCATACCTGAATAGAGAGAGTGTGGGACCCCGTCCTGGTCTCGAGTTGGACACCCCGCAAGGGCTGTGTTAGACCGCTGTCAGCTGGAGCGACTGCATGCAGGCGCCTCAGTGTCTCTGATCAGTGTGTCAGCATGGAAGTCTCGGTTCCCTCTGTCTTACCATGGCAAGATGTGGTGTATTTATACCCTAAAGTGTCTTGTCCCTCAGTATGGTTTGTATTGGTCTTTGTTAGACATGAGGAAGACGTCAGGGGTGAACTTTGTACATACATATTATGCGGGAGATGTAGCTGTGAATGCTCATGCATAATTTATGAGTACATTGTAGGCCTGTGTTCTGGAAAGACCTTGCAGTGTTCTAACCACAGACTAGATAACGTTCAACCCTCAGAGCTCGTTGTGTACTGTAGGGAACTAATGTAGGTGAAAGAACATGCCTATATTAGGAGCCAAGACTATAATAGGGCATGTACGAGTATGACCATAATAGGGCATATACGAGTATGACCATAATAGGGCATATACGAGTATTTCTACATGATAGCATATATGAACGGTCTACATTAGGGCCTATATATGAAACATAACACCCCCACCACCAATACCACCACCAATACCACAACCACCACCACCAATCTCACCACCACCAACTCCATCACCAATACCACCACCACCAATACCACCACCAATACCACCACCACCAATTCAATACCACTACCACCAATACCAATACCACCGCAAATACCAATACCACCACCAATACCAATACCACCACCAATACCACCACCACCAATACCACCACCACCAATACCAATACCACCACCACCAATAGCACCACCACCATCAATACCACCACCACCACCAACTAACCACCACCAATACCACCACCAACACCACCACCACCAATACCAGCACCATCAATACCACCACCGCCAATACCACCACCAATACCACCACCACCACCAATAGCAATACCACCACCAATGCAATGCCAAAACCAATACCACCAATACCACCAATACCACCACCAGCAGTACCAGCACCACCAATACCACCACCAATACCACCACCACCAGTACCACCAACACCACCACCAATACCACCACCACCAAAACCAATACCAGCACCACCAATACCAATACAACCACCACCAATACCACCACCACCATCAATACCACCACCACCACCAATACCACCACCACCATCAAATCACGACCACCACCAATACCACCACCATCACCAACACCAATACTAATACCACCACCAATACCACCACCACCAATACCACCACCACCACTAATACCTCCACCGCCAATACCACCACCAATACCACCAATGTCAAAACCACCACCACCAATACCACCACCACCACCAAATCCACCAATACCACCACCTCCACCACCAAAAATACCACCACCAATACCACCATCACCAATACCACCACCAATACCACCACCACCAATACCACCACCGCCAATACACCAACACCACCACGATCAACACCACCAATACCACTACCACCACCAATACCATGACCACCAATACCACCACCACCATTGCCACCACCACCAATACCACCACTACCATCAATACCACTAGCTCCACCACCAATGCCACCACCACCACCACCAATACCACCAATACCACCACCAATACCACCAATACCACCACCACCACCACCAATAGCAATACCACCACCAATGCCAATGCCACAACCAATACCACCAATACCACCACCACCAATAACAACACCACCAATACCACCACCACCAATACCACCACCACCACCAATACCACCACCATCAATACCACCAATATCACCACCATCAATACCACCACCTCCACCACCACCAATACCACAACCACCAATACCAACACAACCACTAATACCACCACCAATACCACCACCACACCACCAATACCACCACCACCAATACCAATACCACCACCACCACCACCACCACCACCAATACCACCACCACCACCAATACCACCACCACCAATACAGCACCAATACCACCACCACCAATACAGCACCAATACCACCACCACAGCCAATTCCACTAGCACCAATACCACCACCACCAATACCACAACAACACCACCAATACCACTACCACCACCACCACCACCAATACCATCCCCACCAATACCACCAACACCAACACCACCACCACCAAACCACCACCACCAATACCACCACCATCACAAACACCACCACCAATACCACCACCACCAATACCACCACCACCAATACCACCACCACTAATACCACCACCACCACCAATACCACCACCAATACCACCAATGTCAATACCACCACCACCAATACCACCACTACCAAATCCACCAATACCACCACCAATACCACCACCACCAAAAATACCATCACCAATACCACCATCACCAATACCACCATCACCAATACCACCATCACCACCAATACCACCACCACTGCCAATACCACCGCCACCAATACCAACAACACCAATACCACCCACCACCACCATCATCAACACCACCACCACCAATACCATCACCACCAATACCGCCATCAATACTGCCACCAACACCACCAATACCATCACCACCAATACCGCCACCACCACCACTAATACCACCACCACCACCTCCACCACCACCAATAGCACCACCACCAATACCACTACCACCATCAATACCACCACTGCCAATACCACCACCAAAACCACCACCAATACCACCACCACCATCAATAGCAATACCACCACCAATGCCAATGCCACAAACACCACCACCAATACCACCACCAATACCACCACCACCAATACCACCACCACCAATACCACCGCCACCAATACCACCACCAATACCACCAATGTCAATACCACCACCACCACCAATACCACCACCAATACCACCACCACCACCAATACCACCACCACCAAAAATACCACCACCAATACCACCACCACCACCAATACCACCACCGCCAATACCACCACCAATACCACCACCGCCACCAATACCAACAACACCAATACCACCACCAACACCACCATCATCAACACCACCACCACCAATACCATCACCACCAATACCGCCATCAATGCTACCACCACCACCACCAATACCATCACCACCAATACCGCCACCACCACCATTAATACCACCACCACCAATGTCAATACCACCACCACCACCAATACCACCACCAATACCACCACCACCACCAAAAATACCACCACCAATACCACCACCGCCAATACCACCACCAATACCACCACCACTGCCAATACCACCGCCACCAATACCAACAACACCAATACCACCACCAACACCACCATCATCAACACCACCACCACCAATACAATCAACACCAATACCGCCATCAATACTACCACCACCACCACCAATACCATCACCACCAATACCGCCACCACCACCATTAATACCACCACCACCATTAATACCACCACCACCAATACCACCACCACCATCAATACCACCACAGCCAATACCACCACCAAAACCACCACCACCACCAATAGCAATACCACCACCAATGTCAATGCCACAACCAATACCAACAATACCACCACCACCAGTACCAGCACCACCAATACCACCACCACCAGTACCACTAACACCACCACCAATACCACCAATACCAATAGCACCACCACCATCAATACTATTACCACCACCAATACCACCACCGTCAATACCACCACCAATACCACTACCAACAATACCACCACCAATACCACCACCAACACCACCACCACCTATACCACCACTAAAACCACACCACACATACCACCACCATTACCACCATCACCAATACCACCACCAATACCACCAACACCAATACCACCAACACCAATACCACCACCACCAATACCAATACAACCACCACCACCACCAATACGACCACCATTAATACCACCACCTCCACCACCACCAATACCACCACCAATACCACAGCCACCAATACCACCACCACCAATACCACCACCACCAATACCACCACCACAGCCAATCCCACCACCACCATTACCACCACAACCAATACCCCCACCGCCAATACCACACCAACACCACCACCATCACCACCACCAATACCACTACCATCACCACCAATACCACCACCACCAATACCACTACCACCACCACCACCAACAACAACAACAATACCATCACCACCAATACCACCACCACCACCAATACCACCATCAACACTACCAATACCACTACCACCACCAATACCATCACCACCAATACCACCACCACCAATACCAACACCACCACTAATACCAACACTGCCAATACCACCACAAATGCCAATACCACCCCCACCAATACCAATCCCACCACCACCAAATCTACCAATACCACCACCAATACCACCACCACCATCAATACCACCACCTCCACCACCACCAATAGCACCACCACAACACCAATACCACCACCACCAATACCACCACCACTAATACCACCACAAAAACCACCACCACTGCCAATACCTCCACCACCAATACCAACACCACCACCAACACCACCACCATCAACCCTACCAATACCACTACCACCACCACCAATACCATCACAACCAATACCACCACCCACCACCATCAATACCACCACCAATACCACCACCATCAATACCACTACCTCCACCACCACCAATAGCACCACCACCAATACCACCATGAACACCAATACCACCACCAATACCACCACCACCAATACCACCACCACCACCAATACCACCACCGCCAATACCACCACCAATACCACCAGACCCACCACCACCACCTATAGCAATACCACTGCCAATGCCAATGCCACAACCAATGCCACCAATACCACCACCACCACCAATACCACCACTGCCAATAGCACCACCACCGCCAATACCACCACCACCAATACCACCAACACCACCACCAACACCACCACCAACCCCACCAATACCCCTACCACCACAACTACCAATACGACGACCATACCAACACCATCACCACCAATACCACAACCACCACCAATACCACCACAACCAATCCCACCACCAATACAACCACCACCAATACCATCCCCACCATCAATACCACCACCTCCACAACCACCACTACCACCACCACCAATACCACCACCACAAATACCACCACCAATACAACCACCACCACCAATACCACCAATACCACTAGCACTAATACAACCACCACCTATACCTACACCACCAATACCACCACCAATACCACCACCAATACCACCACACCAATTCCACCACCACCACCAATGCCACCACCACCATCAATACCACCAATACCAATACCACCGCCTATGCCAATACCACCACCAATACCACCAATACCACCACCACCACTAATAACACCCCCACCAATGCCACCACCAATACCACCACCACCAATACCACCACCACCACTACCACCACCAATAGCACCAATACCACCAATAGTGCCACCAATACCACCACCAATACCACCACCACCACCAATACCACCACCAATATCACCACCACCAATACCACCACCACCATCACCAAAACCACCACCACCCTCACTACCACCACCAATACCACCACCACCAATACCACCACCACCAATACCACCACCACTATGACTACCACCACTGCCAATACCACCACCAGCACCAATACCACCAGTACCACCACCACCAGAACCACCGATACCAATACCACTACCACCAATTCCACCACCACCAATACCACCACCACCAATACCACCACCATCAATACATCACCACCAATACCACCACCATTACCACAATCACCACCACCAATCTCACCACCACCAACACCATCACCAATACCACCACCACCAATACCACCACCAATACCACCACCAATACTACCACCACCACCAATTCAATACCACTACCACCAATACCAATACCACCGCAAATACCAATACCGCCACCACCAATACCGCCACCACCAATACCAACACCACCAATACCAACACCACCAATACCACCAATACAACCACCAATACCAACACCACCAATACCACCACCGATACCACCACCATCAATACCACCACCAATACCACCACCACCAATACCACCACCACCATCAATACAACCACCACCAATACCACAACCACCAATACCACCATCAATACCACCACAAATACCACCACCACCAATACCACCACCACCAATACCACCACCACAATCACCATTACCACCACCAATACCACCACCACCAATACCATCAGCATTACCATCAATAGCACCACCACCAATACCACCACCACCAATCCAACATGACTACCACCACCACCAATACCACCACCACCATCACCAATACCACCACCACCAATCAAATACCACTACCACCAATACCAATACCACTGCCAATACCATTACCACCACCACCAATACCAATACCACCATCACCAATACCAATAGCACCACCACCAATACCACCAATACCTTCACCACCACTAATACCACCACCACCAATACCACCACCAGCAATACCACCACTAACAATGCCAACACCACCAATACCACCATACCACCACCACCGCCAATAACACCATCACCACCAATACCACCACCACCACAACCAATACCACCACTGATACCACCACCACCACCAATACCACCACCAATACCACTACCACCACAAATACCACCACCACCGCCAATACCACCACCAACACTAATAGCACTACTAATAATACCACCACCACCCATTCCACCACCAATACCCCCAATAGAACCACCACCACCACCAATACCACCACCACCAATACCATCACCACCAATAACACCAGCACCACCACCACCAATCCAATACCACTACCACCAATACCACCGCCACTACCAATACCACCACCAATACTACCAATACCACCACTACCAATACCACCACCACCAATCCAATATCACTACCACCAATACCAATACCACCGCCAATACCAATACCAATACCACCGCCAATACATATACCACCACCAATACCACCACCACCACCAGCACCACCAACACTACCACCACCAATACCACCACCACAATACCGACACCACTACCACCACAAATACCACCATTACCAATACCACTACCTCCAATACCACCACCAGTACCACCACCACAATACCACCATCACTACCAATAGCACCACCACCGATACCACCACCAATACGACCACTACCACAAATACCACCACCACCAATACCACCACCAATACCACCACCACCAACACCATCATCAATACCACCCATACCACCACCACCACCAATACCACCACCACCAATACCATCACCACCAATACCACCACCAATACCACCATTAATCCAAAACCACTACCACCAATATCAATACCACTGCCAATACCAAAACCACAACCAATACCACCAATACCACCACCACCAATACCACCACCACCAATACCCCCACCAATACCCCCACCAACACCAATACCCCCAACACCAATACCACCACCACCACCACCACCACCATTCCAATACCACTACCACCAATACTACTGCTGATACCAATAACACCACCAACACCACCAATACCACCACCAATACCAGTACTACCACCACCAATACCACCACCAATACCACCACCACCACCAATACCACCACCAGTACTACCACCACCAATACCACCACCACCAATACCACCACCACCAATACCACCACCAACAATACCAATACCACCACCACCACAATACCACCACCAATACCACCATTAGCACCAATACCACCACCACCAATACCACCACTAATACCACCACCACCAATACAATCACCACCACCAATACCACCATCACTAATACCACTACCACCAATACCACAAATACCACCACCAGTACCACCACCACCAATACCTCCAACAACAATAATACCACCAATACCACCACGCATACCACCACAAATACCACCACCAATGTCACCACCACCAATACCACTACCACCACTAATACCACCACCACCAATACCACCACCACCAATACAACCACCACCAGAAATACCACCATGACCAGCACCATAACCAATACCACCACCACCAATACCACCACCAAAACCATCACCACCAATACCATCACCACCACCAATACCACCACCACCACCAATACCACCACCACCACCAATCCAATACCACTACCACCATTACCAATACAACTGCCAATACCACCACCACCAATATCACCACCAATACCACCACCACCAATATCACCACCAACCCCACTGCCAATACTACCACCACCAATACCTCCACCACCAATACCACCACCAGTACCACCACTACCAATACCACCACCACCAATGCCACCACCAATACCACCACCAACAATACCAATACCACCACCTCCAATGTGAGACGTTGGCCTGGTATATGCTGTCCACTAATTAAAGTGGGCACCTTGCACCAGTCCAAACATCCCTTATTGATGATTAGGTTAAAGGCAACCTTTATAGAAAGCTATCCTAGTGGTAGCTGTGGAGAGCAGCCTTCAGGCTAAGTCTTGAAGGAATGTAAAGCAGCTTGTTTTACGAGTATATAACCTCTTGAATGACCAAATGAAAGGAGAACCACACCAGGTATATATAAAATATATATGTATTACTAAATACTCTCTACTAACCTCTTTATGAGATTAGAGAACAAGGCATACAATTACACAGTACTAGAACGACAGTAAATAGCACAATACACAGTGGGCTCCAGGGGAGACCAAACCATATACTAAGAAAGTGGTATAAGAACCACGACTTGACTAGACACAGTGCCTAGAGCATGTAGAATCGTGGGGACCCCAAAGAACCACCCAAGGTAGTGACACAGGGGACCCACGGAGGACGGGTGCAGTGTGGGAACACAGACACGAGCTCCGTACAACTCTATGGGAAAGTCGCGGTTGGAATTTTAGAGTTTAAGGACCCTTCGGAGAGGACTTCAAGCAAACCCAGCTAAACTTAGAAGGTTTAAAGGCCAGCACCCTTGTCAGTACCGAGGTACCCGTGTTACCTAGCCCAGGGAAGCCGGGTGCATAGGGTTCAAGTGGTGTCGGAAACCCTTGTCGTTTTCTATGGCGTGTTGCGAAGAAGAGCTGCTGCCGTGGAGAAGAAAAGTGTCCGGTGTGATCCAAGCCTGGATCGAAGATGTGAAGAAACTGAAAGCAGAGGGGACAAAGTCTGGGTCACTTCACGTGACCAGGAGCGGAGCAATCAAATGCCCACCGATGTCGGGTGCTTCAGGTGCGAAGAGGTGAAGCTTGACTCTGCAGCCACTGGGACCAGGAGATGTTGACGCTGACCAGATTCCGCAGACAAGCTGTCCCACAAAGGATGTCGATTGCTGAGGGGTCAGTTTCCGGATTGGAGACCAACAAGCCTTGGCAACTGCAACCCACGTGGTCAGAGTAATGATGCTTCTGTGAGGACCAGCAAGGTCCTGGGGACTCCCCAAGCAACGGAGAGTCAGGGCACATGTGGAGCAATCAGGGAAGCCCATTGAAAGTTAGAGTTGCCTTCTTAGGGACCCACAGGTCAACGGACCAGGGATCGCGAAGGGACCTCAAGAGGAATCACAAAATGGCAGCCCACGGAACACTCGTTGAGTGTAGGCCAGCAATCTTCAGTGTAATTACTGCTTGGGGTCAGGGCAACAAGTAACCCAAAGCTCAGCCTCAGGGGTCACCGGAAAGCTGATGCTTCTGCAAATAGACGCGTGTCCAGGGGTTCGGGTTGCACGGTCACCCCGAGGGATACGGGCCTCAGACTTGCTGTGGACACAGATCAACCTCAGAGACCATGGGAACCCACCTCCTGTGTGGCAATATTCTTCGGAGTCCTCAGGAGCTTTGGAGATGCCAACCGGTCAGTTGCGTTAAAGGTGCCTACCTTGTAGGGGAGTAACTCCTGTACTCCAAGGGAGATTCTTCAGTCATCCAGCATAGTGTAGTTCGTTGAAGTACTTGGTTTCTGTTGCAGAGTTTAGTCCAGGTGTAATCTAAAGTCCTGTGGTCAGGGGTTCCTACTTTATACCCAAGGAAGGGATGGGACAAACTCTGGGGACCGACCTATGGGAGGGTCAGGACAGAGGGGTGGCTACACCCATGTCCTTTGTCCAGTTTCGTGCCAGAGCAGGGGCTGGTAGCCCCTGCAACCGGTTTGAGCTGGACTATGCACAGGGACACCAAATGTGGCCCCAGTGCAGACATTAAAGCACTGTTGGAGTGCACCCACCCAGCCCCAATACACTAAAGCCTGTCTGGGAGGTGGTCACACCTCCCTGTGTCAGGAAACCTATTGTCAAGCCTTCCCCTGCCGGAGTTTCGTCCAGCAGCAGGAGGGCAGACTCGTGTCTGTGGCTGGCAGCATCCATTTTGTGATGCCAGGACTCTGTGAAGCTGGTACCAGGTGTACCGGTGCTGTCATATTTCTCCCTCTAGGAGGGAGGAATCATACCTCCCACACTAGTTACTGGTGTGGAGGTATGATTCCAAGGTGTTTGACACCAAACACGACATAATTCCTTGCAGCCATTTTAAAGTTAGCATTTACCGCGAGGTTATAATGCACTTAAGAGTATATGGTTGGCTGCATCACAGACAACCCCGGAATAGTGGTTCCGAAGGCTGCAGAGGGGCTCTGCTCATGCAGGGGCACCCTCTCACATAAAACCCAGCACCCTGCCTTCAGGATTGATAAGGGCTGCCATAGGGGTGACTGATAGGTTTATATGTGCAGTGATCAGGATAGATATAGTGAACCTATATCTAAGTAAGGGGTGCATGCACCACCTTACACAGGCTGCAGTAGCAGACCTGTTGTGTCATTTTGGATGGCCTCTCAGGGGTGGCATAATACATGCTGCAGCCCCTGGGAGGCCTCTGGGGTACCTATGCCCTGGGCACATAGTATACCATATACTAGGGACTCATAAGGGTACCCCAGAATCCAATCTGGAGTGTACCTAAAGTACAGGCAATCAATTTAAAGGGGAAAGCAGATAGGCTGGGGTCTGAATAGCAGGATCCCAGCCAAACTAAGTCGAAAACCAGCAAAACACCAGGAAAAAAGTGGGGGCAACCATGCAGTCAGATTCCACCTTTCTACATAACCCCCCAAACAAAAGGAGATAAGGCTAACCTTGCCCAGTTGAGCCTTTATTGACTAACTGGCCATATAAGGAAGAACCTGCACTAGCATGGTTACCCCCTGTCTTATGGTCCACTAAGCAATTCCTAACCCCAAGGGTATTGGATGATCTCCATCATTTGGAATTACTACCTGTAGTGTGTTTTGGCAAAGTAAAAGGCTGGTGGGGTGTCTGAGTGGAGAAGTGAGGCCCTAATAAAGTTGGTCTCAGCTTCCTCAGATCACTGGTCACCATGGAGGCCTTTCTTTCCAGGACTGAGTTGTATCTGGCCCTAAGGGTCAACCTCTGGCAGCCTACAGCTGGGGGTTGGGTCCCTTTGGTTGGAACAATGGAGGGACATGGTAGGTTTGGAACCACTTGGTCCCAGGTTTACCTTTCCCAACAGAGTCCATCTGGGGGAGGTCCCTACACAATGGTAAGAGGGATCCCTCAGTGTGCTGAGGAATTTTCACCTGGCTAGGGCTACTAGACTGGGTGCCCCTAATCTGTGGATGAGGGGGTTCCTCTGGACAGGGAGCCCTTAGGGGTCCACTGACCTCCTTGACCTCTGCAGCCCTGGGCTGACAGAGGGAGGGTAGAGAGGGGCAGGTTACCTGCTCCAGACTGGGTACCACCTTGGAAGGGTCCCCTGCCATCAGGGGTGTTGCCAGGCCAGGCCTGACCACCTCTGGGGCAGTTCCTTCACTAGGGGTAGGATCAGTTCCCTGAGGAAGCTGACCCTTACCTATAGTCTGGGGGGAAGAAGACTTTTCTTCAACCCTTCTGCTCTCTTGGGGAGTAGAGTGGGCCATTCTTTCAGGCTCCACTTCTCTAAAATTTCCCTGGGATGGGACTGAGGCCCTAACAGCCCCACCAACCTTCTCAGAGAGGCCCAACATTTTTAAATGGGCCTGGTATTCAACTTCAGCCCAGGCTGAAACGTGTAGATCATTGCCCAACAGGCAATCTACAGGCAAGTTTGAGGACACTGCCACCCTCTTTGGGCCAGTGACCCCTCCCCAGCTGAGATTGACTATGGCCATGGGATGATCTGTTCTGATACCATCAATGTTGGTCACCTGGTACTTGAACTCAGGTAAAAGGTGTTGAGGGGGGACTAGTTTCCCTGTCACTATGGTGACACTAGCCCCAGTGTCCCTGAGTGCCACAGCTCTTTGACCATTTATTAAGGGCTCCTGTCTGTACTTGCCCAAAGTATTGGGACTCATAGTAAAAGTGGCAAATCCCATGCCACCATCATAGACTAAGGAGGCCTGGGAGGAGGACCTTGATAAGCTGGGGCCCCCCTCAGTTCCCCATGAGAATGCACCTACCTTTTTGGGTGCATTACTATCACCTGGGGGATTACTACTTGTAGTACCAGGAGGAGTGGTAGTATTGCTGGGAGGAACATTTTCCTTATTGCTGGCCTTAGGGCAAGTGGGGTCATTTTTCCAGTGGCCAGGCTTCTTACATATATGGCAATAAGGTTTCTTTTCAGGGGAGGAAGGAGTTTGGGACCCACCCCCAGAAGAGGAATTTTGGGGCCCTGTAGTGGATTTATCTTTTGATTTATCCCCACCTTTCTCTTGGTTTTTGGAAGAATCTTTCTTCTGGTCACCACCCTGATTATTTGGCTTTACTCTGGTTCTGACCCATTTGTCTGCCTTCTTTCCCAATTCTTGGGGAGAGGTCAGATCAGAGTCCACCAGGTACTGGTGTAAAAGCTGGTTTAGACAATTATTAATGATCTGCTCCCTCATAATCAAATTGTACAATCCTAAAAAGTCATGCACCTTGCTGCCATGTATCCAACCTTCCAGAGCCTTAGTAACACAATCTACAAAGTCAACCCAGTCCTGAGTCTGTGCCTTTTGGGTATCTCTGAACTTTAACCTGTATTGTTCAGTGGTTAGGCCAAACCCATCAATCAGAGCACTCTTCAGGACTTCGTAATTATCAGCATCCTCTTCTCTTACAGTGAGGAGCTTGTCTCTACCTTTGTCTGCAAAGGAGAGCCACAAGATTGCTGCCCACTGCTCCTGAGGGACCCTCTGTACCTTATAGGCCCTCTCAAGTGCAGTTATCCATTTGTGGATGTCAACCCCACTCTGGTAGGGAGGGACTATCTTGTTCAGGTTCCTATGGTGATGAGTATGATCTCTACCTCTAGGGACACTGTTGCTGCCACCATGGGGCTCTAGCCCCAACTTCTGAGAAGCTCTCTGAAGCTCCAGGGATTCCCTGTCTAAGGCCAATTGCTCTCTCTTGATCCTGAGCTTAGCTCTCTCAAACTCAAGCAGTTGGCACTTCTTCTCATAAGAGGACTCCCTTTTATGAGAAGAAGTCCTATGAGAAACAGAGCTCCCTACAGATGTACCAGAATGATTAGATTCCACAGAAGGAGATCTAGATCTTCTTGGTAAACTGTTAACCCTTCCAGGTGGGGTAAAGAGAGACCCACTGGGGTCTCCTTCCTCACCTTCAGGAAGAATTGGATTTTCCAGGTTAGAATCATTTTGATCCTCCTGGCCAGCATCAGAGTCCTGGTCATTGAGGTTTTCACTCCCTGGCCTTTCCTCTTCTGCTGCCCCACCCCCTTTGCCTGCCTCATCAGACCCTGGGGTCTTTCTGAGGTCATCTAAAAGCAAAGTCACTATGAGCTTTTGGGTGTTTTGGTTTTTCCCTGTCTTCAGTTTCCTTGATGCACACATGTTTCTCAATTCTTGGAATGTGAGAGTGTCATACTTAGTTGGCAAGGAGTCACTGATTTCAAGCCTTGAAGACATTCTAGTGTGGTGTGGTGTATGCACCTACCTACTCTAGTGGGAACTACTAAACTCTCTTGAGTTGGAGAAAGGGTGTGCTAGGCCCTTGACACCCAACTCTAAGTTCAGTAGAACTTACTTTATTCTAGACTTGATTTATATGTACCTAAGTACCTTTAGTGCTTTTCAGTTAGTCACTCACTGAGATTATCTGGTAAAGCAATAGCAAGCTTGAATCCCAACCGCTGCACACCAATGTGAGAAGTTGGCCTGGTAAACTGCTGTCTACTAATTAAAGTGGGCACCTTGCACCAGTCCAAACGACCCTTATTGATGAGTAGGTTAAAGACAACCTTTATAGAAAGCTATCCTAGTGGTAGCTGTGGAGAGCAGTCTTCAGGCTAAGTCTTGAAGGAATGTAAAGCAGCTTGTTTTACCAGTATATAACCTCTTGAATGACCAAATGAAAGGAGAACCATACCAGGTATATATAAAATATATATATTTATTACTAAATACTCTCTACTAACCTCTTTATGAGAATAGAGAACAAGGCACACAATTACACAGTACTAGAACGACAGTAAATAGCACAATACACAGTGGGCTCCAGGGGGAGACCAAACCATATACTAAGAAAGTGGTA
Organism: Calotriton arnoldi; assembly: GCA_963921515.1. Taxonomy (NCBI): domain Eukaryota; kingdom Metazoa; phylum Chordata; class Amphibia; order Caudata; family Salamandridae; genus Calotriton; species Calotriton arnoldi. The sequence goes on from CAWUFW010004102.1 coordinate 1,303,186, forward strand.
TAAGAACCACGACTTGACTAGACACAGTGCCTAGAGCACGTAGAATCACGGGGACACCAAGGAACCACCCAAGGTAGTGACACAGGGGACCCACGGAGGACGGGTGCAGTGTGGGAACCCAGACGCGAGCTCCGTACAACTCTATGGGAAAGTCGCGGTTGGAATTTTAGAGTTTAAGGACACTTCGGAGAGGACTTCAAGCAAACCCAGCTAATCTTAGAAGGTTCAAAGGCCAGCACCCTTGTGAGTACCGAGGTACCCGTGTTACCTAGCCCAAGGAAGCCGGGTGCATAGGGGTCAAGTGGTGTCAGAAACCCTCGTCGTTTTCTATGGCGTGTTGCGAAGAAGAGCTGCTGCCGTGGAGAAGAAAAGTGTCCGGTGTGATCCAAGCCTGGATCGAAGATGTGAAGAACCTGAAAGCAGAGGGGACAAAGTCTGGGTCACTTCACGTGACTAGGAGCGGAGCAATCAAATGCCCACCAATGTCGGGTGCTTCAGGTGCGAAGAGGTGAAGCTTGACTCTGCAGCCACTGGGATCAGGAGATGTCGACGATGACCAGATTCCGCAGGCGAGCTGTGCCACAAAGGATGTCAATTGCTGAGGGGTCAGTTTCTGGATTGGAGACCAACAAGCCTTGGCAACTGCAACCCACACGGTCAGAGTAATGATGCTTCTGTGAGGACCAGCAAGATCCTGGGGACTCCCCAAGCAATGGAGAGTCAGGGCACATCTGGAGCAACCAGGGAAGGCCATTGAAAGTTAGAGTTGCCTTCTTAGGGACACACAGGTCAACGGACCAGGAGATCGCAAAGGGACCTCAAGAGGAATCACAAAATGGCAGCCCACGGAACACTCGTTGAGTGTAGGCCAGCAATCTTTGGTATAATTTCTGCTTGGGGTCAGGGCTACAAGTAACCCAAATCTCAGACTCAGGGGTTGCCTGAAAGCTGATGCTTCTGCAAATAGACGCAGTGTCCAGGGGTTCGGGTTGCACAATCACCCTGAGGGATACGGGCCTCAGACTTGCTGTGGGCAGAGATTTACCTCAGAGACCTCAGGAACCCACCTCCTGTGTGGCAATACTCTTCAGAGTCCTCAGGAGCTTCAGAGATGCCAACTGGTCAGTGCGTTAAAGGTGCCTGCCTTGCAGGGGAGTAACTCCTTTACTCCCAGGGAGATTCTTCGGTCATCCAGAGTAGTGTAGATCATCGAAGTACTTGGTTTCTGTTGCAGAGTTTAGTCCAGGTAAAATCTAAAGTCCTGTAGCCAGGGGTTCCTACTTTATATCCAAGGAAGGGATGGGACAAACTCTGGGGACCCACCTATGGGATGGTCAGGACAGAGGGGTGGCTACACCCATGTCCTTTGTCCAGTTTCACACCAGAGCAGGGGCTGAGTGCCCCTGCAACCGGTTTGAGCTGGACTATGCACAGGGACACCAAATGGGCACCAAGTGCAGACATCAAAGCACTCTTGGAGTGCACCCACCCAGCCCCAAAACACTAAAGCCTATCTGGGAGGTGGTCACACCTCCCTGTGTCAGGAAACCTATTGTCAAGCCTTCCCCTGCCGGAGTTTTGTCCAGCAGCAGGAGGGCAGACTCGTGTCTGTGGCTGGTAGCATCCATTTTGTGATGCCAGGGCTCTGTGAAGCTGGTACCTGGTGTACCGGTGCTGTCATATTTCTCCCTCTAGGAGGGAGGAATCATACCTCCCACACCAGTTACTGGTGTGGAGGTATGATTCCAAGGTGTTTGACACCAAACACGACATAATTCCTTGCAGCCATTTTAAAGTTAGCATTTACAGCGAGGTTATAATGCACTTAAGAGTATATGGTTGGCTGCATCACAGACAACCCCGGAATAGTGGTTCCGAAGGCTGCAGAGGGGCTCTCCTGCAGGGGCACCCTCTTACATAAAACCCAGCACCCTGCCTTCAGGATTGATAAGGCCAGCCATAGGGGTGACTGATAGGTTTATATGTGCAGTGATCAGGATAGATATAGTGAACCTATATCTAAGTAAGGGGTACATGCACCACCTTGCACAGGCTGCAGTAGCAGACCTGTTGTGTCATTTTGGATGGCCTCTCAGGGGTGGCATAATACATGCTGCAGCCCCTGGGAGGCCTCTGGGGTACCTATGCCCTGGGTACATAGTATACCATATATTAGGGACTCATAAGGGTACCCCAGAATCCAATCTGGAGTGTACCTAAAGTACAGGCAATCAATTTAAAGGGGAAAGCAGATAGGCTGAGGTCCTGAATAGCAGGATCCCAGCCAAACTAAGTCGAAAACCAGCAAAACACCAGGAAAAAAGTGGGGGCAACCATGCAGTCAGATTCCACCTTCCTACATCCAATACCACCAATACCACCACCACCACCACAATACCACTGTCACCACCAATAATACCACCACCACCAATTCCACCACTAATACCACCACCACCACCAATACCACCATCACCAATACTACTACCACCAATACCACCACCAGTACCACCACCAATACCACCACCAATACCACCACCACCACCAATACCACCACCACCACAAATACCAACACCACCACCACCAATACCACCACCACCACAACAAATACCACCACCATTACCACCACCAATACCACCACCACCAATATAAATACCACCACCACCACCAATACCAGTACCACCACCACCAATACCACCACCACCACTAATACCACCACCACCAGTACCAGCACCACCAATACCAGCCAGACCACCAATATGACCACCAACAATACCAATACCACCACCACCAATTCCACCACCACCATCACAATACCACCACCAATACCACCAATACCACCACCACCAATAACACCACTAATTCCACCACCACCAATACCACCACCAATACCACCAATATCACCACCAACAATACCACCACCAATATCACCACCACCAATACCACCGATATCACCACCCCCAACACCATCGCCAATACCATCACCACCACCAATACCACCAATCCAATACCACTACCACCAATACCAATGCCACTGCCAATACCAATAACACCACCAATACCACCACCAATACCACCACCACCACCAATACCAGTACCACCACCACCAATACCACCACCACCACCACTAATATCACCACCACCAATACCACCACCACTACCACAAATACCACCACCATTACCACCACCAATACCACCACCACCACTAATACCACCACCAACAATACCACCACCACCAATACCACCATCAATACCACCACCACCAATACTACCATCATCAATACCACTACCACCAATACAACCACCAGTACCACCACCACCAATACCACCACCACCACCACAAATACCACCACCATTACCACCACCAATACCACCACCAATACAACCACCACCACTAATACCACCACCGACAATAACACAACCACCAATACCACCAACACCTTCACCAATACCACCACCACCAATACCACCACCACCACCAATACCACCACCCACCAATACCACCACCACCACCAATACCACCACCACCAATCCAATACCACTACCACCAATACCACTGTCAATACCAATACCACCTCCAATACCACCACCAATACCACCACCAATACCACCACCACCAATACAAATACCACCACCAATACCAGTACCACCACCACCAATACCACCACCACCACCACCAATACCACCTCCACCACCACCACCAATACCACCACTAATACCACCACCACCAATACCACCAATACCACCATCACCAATACCACCATCACCACCAATACCACCACCAATACCACCACCACCAATACCAGCACCACCAATACCACCACCAATACCACCACCAACAATACCAATACCACCACCACCAATACCACCACCACCACCACTACCAATACCAACATCACCACCAATACCACCACTAATACCACCACTACCAATACCACCAAAACCACCACCACAAATACCACCATCACCAATATCACAACCAACAATACCACCACCAGTACCACCACCAGTACCACCCCCAATACCACCACCAATACCACCACCACAAATACCACCACCAATACCACCACCACCACCAATACCACCACCAATATCACCACCACCACTAATACCACCACCAATACCACCACCAATACCCCCACCACCAATACCACCACCAACCCCACCGCCAATACTACCACCACCAATACCACCACCACCACCAATACCTCCACCACCAATACCACCACCAGTACCACCACTACCAATACAACCACCACCAATACCACCACCAACAATACCAATACCACCACCTCCAATACCACCAATACCACCACCACTACCACCACAATAACACTCCCAATACCACCGTCACCACCAATAAAACCACCACCACCACCACTAATACCACCACCATCAATACCACGAATACCACCACCATTACCAATACCAACATCACCACCAATACCACCACTAATACCACCACCACCACCACCAATACCACCATCACCAATACCACAACCACCAATACCACCACCAGTACCACCAACACCACCACCACCAACACCACCATCAATACCACCACCACAAATACCACCACCAATACCACCACCACCACCAATACCACCACCACCACCACCACCACCAATACCACCACTACCACCACCACCACTAATACCACCACCAACAATACCACCACCAATACCACCAATATCACCACCCCCAATACCATCGCCAATACCATCACCACCACCAATACCACCAATCCAATACCACTACCACCAATACCAATACCACTGCCAATACCAATAACACCACCAATACCACCACCACCAATACCAATATCACCACCACCACCAATACCAGTATCACCACCACCAATACCACCACCACCACTAATATCACCACCACCAATACCACCACCACCACTAATACCACCACCAACAATACCACCACCACCAATACCACCATCAATACCACCACCAATACCACCATCATCAATACCACTACCACCAATACCACCACCAGTACCACCACCACCAATACCACCACCACCAGCACAAATACCATCACCATTACCACCACCAATACCACCACCAATACACCACCACCACTAATACCACCACCAACAATAACACCACCACCAATACCACCAACACCAACACCTTCACCAATACCACCACCACCAATACCACCACCACCAATTCAATACCACTATCACTACCACCAATACCACTGCCAATGCCAATACCACCACCAATACCACCACCACCACCAATACCACCACCACCAATATAAATACCACCACCACCACCAATACCAGTACCACCACCACCAATACCACCACCACCACTAATACCACCACCACCAGTACCAGCACCACCAATACCAGCCCCACCACCAATATGACCACCAACAATACCAATACCACCACCACCAATTCCACCACCACCATCACAATACCACCACCATTTCCACCAATACCACCACCACCAATAACACCACTAATTCCACCACCACCAATACCACCAATATCACCACCACCACTAATACCACCACCAATACCACCACCACCAATACCACCAATATCACCACCCCCAACACCATGGCCAATACCATCACCACCACCAATACCACCAATCCAATACCACTACCACCAATACCAATAGCACTGCCAATACCAATAACACCACCAATACCACCACCACCACCAATACCAGTACCACCACCACCAATACCACCACCACCACTAATATCACCACCACCAATACCACCACCACTACCACAAATACCACCACCATTACCACCACCACCACCAATACCACCACCACCACTAATACCACCACCACCAATACCACCATCAATACCACCACCACCAATACTACCATCATCAATACCACTACCACTGATACAACCACCAGTACCACCACCACCAATACCACCACCACAACCACCATTACCACCACCATTACCACCACCAATACCACCACCAATACAACCACCACCACTAATACCACCACCGACAATAACACCACCACCAATACCACCAACACCAACACCTTCACCTATACCACCACCACCAATACCACCACCACCACCAATACCACCACCACCACCAATACCACCACCACCAATCCAATACCACTACCACCAATACCACTGCCAATACCACTGCCAATACCAATACCACCACCAATACCAGCCCCACCACCAATACGACCACCAACAATACCAATACCACCACCACCAATTCCACCACCACCATCACAATACCACCACCAATACCGCCATTTCCACCAATACCACCACCACCAATAACACCACTAATTCCACCACCACCAATACCACCAATATCACCACCACCAATACCACCACCAATACCACCACCACCACCACCACCAATACCACCACCACCAATACCACCAATGCCACCACCAGTACCACCACCACGAATACCACCACCAATACCACCCCAATACCACCACCACAAATACCACCACCAATACCACCACCACCAATACAACCACCAAAACCACCACCACCACTAATCCCACCACCACCAATACCACCAACACCACCACCACCACCACCAATACCATCACCACCAATACCATCACCACCAATACCATCACCACCAATACCACCACCACCAACACCATCACCACCAATCCAATACCCCTACCACCAATACCAATACCACTGCCAATACCAATACCACCACCACCAATACCACCACCACCAATACCACCACCAGTACCACCACTACCAATACCACCACCACCAATACCACCACCAACAATGCCAATGCCACCACCTCCAATACAACCAATACCACCACCACTACCACCACAATAATACTCCCAATACCACCGTCACCACCAATACCACCACCAACACCACCACTAATACCACCACCATCAATACCACCACCGCCACCACCAATACCACCATCACCAATACTACTACCACCAATACCACCACCAGTACCACCACCAATACCACCACCAGCACCAATACCACCACCACGACAAATACCACCACCACGACAACAAATACCACCACCATTACCACCACCACCACCAATACCACCACTAATACCACCACCAACAATACCACCACCACCAATACCACCAATACCAATAATACCACCACCACCAACACCTTCACCAATACCACCACCACCAATACCACCACCACCACCAATACCACCATCACCACCAATACCACCACCACCACCACCACCAATACCACCACCAATACCACCACCACCAATCCAATACCACTACCACTACCACCAATACCAATACCACTGCCAATACCAATACCACCACCACCAATACCACCAAAACCACCACCAGCAACACTATCACCAATACCAAAACTACCAATCCAATACCACTACCACCAATACCAATACCACTGCCAATACCAATAACACCACCAATACCACCACCACCAATCCCACCACCACCAATACTACCACCACCACAATACCACCATCACCACCAATACCACCACCACCACCAATACCACCACTAATACCACCACCACCAATACCACCAATACCACCACCACCAATACCACCACCAGTACCACCACCACCAATACCACCACCAATACCACCACCAACAATACCAATACCACCACCACGAATACCACCACCACCACCATTACCAATACCAACATCACCACCAATACCACCACTAATACCACCACCACCAATACCACCACCACCAATACCACCATCACCACCACCACAACCACCAATACCACCACCAGTACCACCACCACCACCAATACCACCATCAATACCACCACCAATACCACCACCACCAATACCACCACCACCACCAAAACCACCACCACCACCACTAATACCACCACCAACAATACCACCACCAATACCACCATTTCCACCAATACCACCACCACCAATAACACCACTAATTCCACCACCACCAATACCACCACCAATACCACCAATATCACCACCAATACCACCACCAATACCACCACCAATATCACCACCCCCAACACCATCGCCAATACCATCACCACCACCAATACCACCAATCCAATACCACTACCACCAATACCAATACCACTGCCAATACCAATAACACCACCAATACCACCACCACCAGCAATACCAGTACCACCACCACCACCAATACCACCACCACCACTACTAATATCACCACCACCAATACCACCACCACTACCACAAATACCACCACCATTACCACCACCACCACCAATACCACCACCACCACTAATACCACCACCAACAATACCACCACCACCAATACCACCATCAATACCACCACCACCAATACTACCATCATCAATACCACTACCACCAATACAACCACCAGTACCACCACCACCACAAATACCACCACCATTACCACCACCAATACCACCCGCAATACAACCACCACCACTAATACCACCACCGACAATAACACCACCACCAATACCACCAACACCAACACCTTCACCAATACCACCACCAATACCACCACCACCACCAATACCACCACCCACCAATACCACCACCACCACCAATACCACCACCCACCAATACCACCACCACCACCAATACCACCACCACCAATCCAATACCACTACCACCAATACCAATACCAATACCACCACCAATACCACCACCACCACCAATACCACCACCACCAATACAAATACCACCACCACCACCAATACCAGTACCACCACCACCAATACCACCACCACCACCACCAGTACCAGCACCACCAATACCAGCCTCACCACCAATACGACCACCAACAATACCAATACCACCACCACCAATTCCACCACCACCATCACAATACCCCCACCAATACCGCCATTTCCACCAATACCACCACCACCAATAACACCACTAATTCCACCACCACCAATACCACCAATATCACCACCACCACCACCAATACCACTACCACCAATACCACCAATGCCACCACCAGTACCACCACCACGAATACCACCACCAATACCACCCCCAATACCACCACCACCACAAATACCACCACCAATACCACCACCACCAATACCACCACCACCACTAATACCACCACCACCAATACCACCACCAATACCACCAACACCAATACCACCAATACCACCACCACCAATACCATCACCACCAATCCAATACCCCTACCACCAATACCAATACCACTGCCAATACCAATACCACCTCCACCAATACAAACACCACCACCAATACCACCACCACCAATACTACCATCACCAATACCACCACCAGCAACACCATCACCAATACCACTACCACCACCACCAATACCACCACCACCAATCCAATACCACTGCCACCAATACCAATACCACTGCCAATACCACCATCACCATTACCACCCCCACCATTACCACCACCACCAATACCACCACTAATACCACCACCACCAATACCACCACCAGTACCACCACCACTAATGCCACCACCACCAATACCACCACCAACAATACCAATACCACCACCAATACCACCAATACCACCACCACGATACCACCACCAGTACCACCATCACCACCAATACCACCACTAATGAAACCACCACCACCAATGAAACCACCACCAATACCATCACCACCAATACCACTACCACCAACACCAATACCACCACCACCACCAATACCACCACCACCAATACCACCACCACCACTAATATCACCACCACCAATACCACCACCACCAATACCACCACCAACACCAATACCACCGCCAATACCACCACCAATACCACCACCACCACCACCACCACCAATACCATCACCACCAACACCACCACCACCACCAATACCCCACCACTAACACCACCACCACCACCAATACCACCACCACCACCAATTCCAGTACCACCACCACCAATACCACCACCAATACCAATACCACCAATACCCTCACCACCAATACCAGTACCACCACCACCAATACCAATACCAATACCACCACCAATACCAATACCACCACCACTAATATCAATACCGCCACCACCAATACCACCACACCAATGCCACCACCACCAATACCACCACCACCAATACAACCACCAAGAATACCAATACCACCACCACCAATACCAATACCACCACCTCAGTGCCTCTCGCTCACTAGTAATAGCAGGGGCACTGTACGAGGCCGGAGCTGCAACCGAGACCATCCTTACTAGGAGGTGAAGACAGGGCCCTACTACAGCTGGAGTGTTTTTTATTAGGCCAAAGGTATCAATGACATTACGCAAAGCCACACTGCACTCTCAAATCACATAGAGGGCAGGAACTAGCCCCCCCTCCCGCTCTTCCTCCTGAGCCGCGACAGTGTAATCACAGAGCAAAAGGTGTTGGAGCGCTTTGTTAGTGTTTATAGTTTGGATCATATGTAACTCTCACTTCAGACTGTGTCTGTGTAATTTACATCACTTACACATCTTCTTCACTGCACTTTTTATCACTACTTTGAATACGTCGCAGGCCGGTCTCTTCCTCTGATATTTACAATCTAACAAGTGGTCGAGAAGGCCCTTTATTGCAATGCTATAGGTCTCACATTTGCGAGAGTTTAAGCTATTAGTATTGTAAATGGCAATGCCTTTTATTTATGTTTTAAAACCCAAAACATAAATAAAAGGCATTGTCATTTACAATGCCAATAGCTCAAACTCGCGTGGATGCGAGACCTATTGCATTGCAAATGCTTGTCCAACTTTATGTGCTTTCAACCTCCTTCCAGTTAGTGGTAGGAATGGGTGTGAAACCAATAATGGATCCCGGAAAGCTATACAGTTCTGAAAAGTAGACAAAATTCGGAATTCAGCAAGGGGTCATTTGTGTAGATACTTCAAGGTTTTCCTATAGAAAGTAACAGTTGAAATAAACAAATATTTAAATTGAGTTGAGCAAAACAGCCATTTGTTCCTACATTTTCATCTGTAACTTCTTCTAACTAGGGTAGATTTTTAAAAGCAATCTACCATTACATGCATAGAATACTTCCGGTTGCGAGGATATATAGGGCTTGTAGGTTCACCAAGAGCTTGAGGTACCCAGAGAGAATAACTGAGCTGCATCTTGCAATTGTTTTTCATTGTGTACCGGGTATACAGCAAGTCATTTGGTAAAAAATAGAGTGAAAAATAGGTATCAAGGAAACCTATGAATTTCTGAAATGGGAACAAAATATGGAGTTTCGAAGCAGTGGTTATTTGTGCATCTCTGAATTTGTGGGTACCCATATTAGCATGTGAAGTAGAGAGCATTTTTCAAAATGACTTCTTTTTTATACAATGTCTTACATTTGGAAGGTAGAAATGCATAGGAAGACAAATGGTAATAACACTTGCTCTACTATTCTGTGTTCTCCTAAGTTTCCCGATAAAATTGGTACCTCACTTGTGTGGGTAGGCCTAGTTCCCGCAACAGGAACATGGACACATCACATTTTTCCAGTGAAAACTGACCTTTTTTTGCAATATGCCTTGCTGTGGATTTTGAGCCCAGCTCGGCCGGCACATAGGGAAACCTAGCAAACCTGTACATTTTTTAAAATTAGACATCCAGGGGAATCCAGAATGGGGTGACTTTTGTGGCTCTCACCAGGTTCTGTTACCCAGAATCCCTTGCAAACCTCAAACTTTGTAAATAAAACACATTTTCCTCACATTTCTGTGATAGGAAAGTTCTGAAATCTGTGGGACGCCAAAAAACTTTTACTCGCCTAGAATTTCCCCAAGTCTCCCGATAAAAATGGTACCTCACTTGTGTGGGTAGGCCTAGGATGCGCCATGGGAAATGGCCCAAAACGCAACGTGAACACATCACATTTTTCCAGTGAAAACTGACCCTTTTTTTGCAATGTGCCTTACTGTGGATTTTGGGCCTTTGCTCAGCCAGCATCTAAGGAAACCTAGCAAACTTGTACAGTTTTGAAGACTATACACCCAGGGAAATCCAGGATGGGGTGACTTGTGTGGCCCTCACCAGGTTATGTTACCCAGAATCTCTTGCAAACCTCAAACTTTGTCAAAAAGCCACATTTTCTTCACATTTCTGTGATGGAAAGTTCTGGAGTCTGTGGGGAGCCACAAACTTCCACCCACCCAGCATTCTCCCAAGTGTCCTGATAAAAATGATTCCTCACTTTTGTGGGTAGGCCTAGTGCCTGCAACAGGAAATGGCCCAAAACATATTGTGGAGACATCAAAATGATCTATCACAAAAAGACCTTGGTTTTGCATGGGAGTCATCTGCGTTTTTGGACCCCGGCTCAACGACCATCCAGGGAAACCTACCAAACCCACACATTTCTAAAAACTAGACACCTGGTGGAGTCAAGGGAGGTGTGGCTTGCGTGGGTCCCGCAACATTTGTTTACCCAGAATCCCCAGCATACCTCAATTTTAGCAAATAAATTCATATTTTCCTCACATTTCTGTGTAGGAAAGTTGTGGGATCACTGAGCTGACACAAATTTCCTACCACCCAGCATTCCCCTAGGTCTCTCGATAAAAATGGTACCTCACTTGTGTGTGTGGGCCAAGTGCCTGCGACAGGGAAGGGCCGAATACCTTTTGTGGAGACATCTAAATTATCTATCACAAAACTATCTGGTTTTGCAAGGGAGTCACCTGCATTTTTGGTACCGGGCTCGGCAGCCATCTAGGGAAACCTACCAAACTCAGACATGTCTGAAAACTAGAAACCCAGGGGAGTCTAGGGAGGTGTGGCTTGGATGGATCCCCCAAAGTTTTCCTACCCAGAATCCCCTGAGAACCTCAAATTTAGCTTAAATAAATCACATTTTCCTCACATTTCTGTGTGAGAAAGTTCTCTAGCCTAAAAATATCGCTGACCCCCCCCCACCAAAGGCAGCAGAAATGGCCAAAATGTGTGCACAAAAAAAAGGGAAGTGACCCTTGACCATGGGGCCACTCCCCAACATGCCGATAAACATATTCCTGGTGCCTAGTGGGCTTTCTGCCCCCTCCCGGGGGTGGGCATTTCAGGTGTAATAATCACTATCACCCCCCAGGGGGGGCAGAAGGACTGTGCACATTTTTTTGGGAGGGGAGGGGTGGGTGACATCGGCATGCCCCTTCAAGGCAGCCCCCATCCTGGCACAAAGAAAAAAATAATCCCTGGTCTAGTGGACTTTCTGCCCCCCCAGGGGGGCATATCAGGGGCTAATGCCCCCATCTGCCCCCCGGGGGCAGAAAGACTTCTGTTTTAATTTATTTTGGGTGGGGAATGGTCTTGCCCATTGTGGGCAGTCCCCACCCCTCTAATAACCCCATCTGCCCCCCAGGGCAGGCAGAAATACTGGCCCTGTTTTGTTTGGGGGGTGGGGCATTGGCATGCCCATTATGGGCAGTCCCCACCCCTACATAGGCCAAATAAATAATCACTGGGGCCTAGTGGGCTTTCTGCCCCTCCGTGGGAGCAGATTAGGGGCTAGTGCTCCCATCTGCCCGCCAGGGGGGCAGAAAGGCTTCTGTTTAAATTTAATTTTGAGATGAAGGCATGGTCTTTCCCAATGTGGGCATCACCACCTCTCTTTTATAAAAAAAAATGTCTGGGATCTAGTGGGCCTTCTGCCTCCCCGGGGGCAGATCGGGGGTAATAACCTCTATCTGCCCTCTCAGGGTGACATAAAGACTGTCCCTGTTTTGTATGGGGGTTGGGGGCATTGGCATGCCCATTCTGGGCAGCCCCCACCCCTGCATAGTCCCAAACAAAATTCCTGGGGCATAGTGGGCTTTCTGCCCCCCCCGGGGGGCAGATTGGGCGCTAATGCCCCATCTGCCCACAGGGCAGGCTGAAAGACTTATGTGGCCAAATAATATGGGGGAACAAAAGCCCTTGCCCAAGTGGCCTCTCCCCCTCCCTGGTGCCTAATGGAGTGGATCTCTGCTTGGGGAGAGCCCTCCTAGGGAGTGGTACCTTTGGAAAGGGGAGATTGTCCCCTTCCCAATGATACCTCTTCCGTCTGCCTAGGTTTTTGGGGGGCTGAGATAGCCCCACAAGCACATAAGCTGTGAAAGTGAAAGGAGCAAATCGGCTCCTTTCACTTTCACTTTCAATGTAATGACGTCGGCGCGGCATGCGCGCCCATCATCGTTACACTGAAAAGAAAATGCCTCGGGCAGCTGGGGAAGCTCTTCTCCAGCTCTAGAGGCTGAAAAAAAAGGAAATCCCTTGCTTTTTACAACAGAGGGATTTCTGGGTGGTGTACAGAGGACGTAACGATTACGTCCCCGGCACACCAGAGCCACAGCCACAGACGTAACCTCTACATGCTCGGCATGGAAGGAGTTGAGATTTTCACATGTGCAAAAGCAGAGTTTGCTTAATTTGTTTGCAGCAATGTTCATGTGCATCTTTGGATACACAAGCAGACTGACAGAATGAACAATTTGACATATGGACAAGGCAGACAGGAGGAAGATGGTGGTTCTTTGCCAAGTGGATGAGAACCAAATGATGATTCATTGCCAGAACAATGGTGGTTCATTGCCAGATAGATGAGAGATAGATGGTGGTTCATTGCCCGATAGATGAGAGGCAGATGCTGGTTCATTGCTAGGTGGTTGAGAGACAGATGCAGGTTCATTGCCAGTTGGATTAAAGGCAACTGGTGGGTCATTGCCAGGTGGATGAGAAACAGATGTTGGTTTGTTGCCAGCTGGAAGAGAGCAGTCGCGGCCGGCATGACTTGTGGGTGGGGGGTGATGGGGTCGTGCGGGGAGGGGGTCATGCGGGGGGAGGTTTAATTTTAATTAAAAAAATATATATAACTTACCTTAGCCGGCCCGATCCGGTCCCGCGTCGTCTCTGCTTCTCTGCTCCTCGCAGGAAGCAGGCAGCGTCCCTCCCCTAAGCCAATCACAACACTGCAATGGGAGGCCATTCTCTCCAAGTAGGCTGCATGCAGCCTACATGGAGAAAATGGCAGAGTGCACATGACTGGTTTGGTCGGCCCCAGAAGGCCAACCAAACAGTTCGGGCCCACAACATTGGACTAGCCACTCCTCCCCTGACCGGTTGCAGGACCGCCCACCCGCCCGCCCACAACCAAACCCTTCTGCTTTCTCGCAGTGCCAGAAGCAGTATCATAAAATAGTATTTATACCATTTTATGTTACTGCTTCTGGCATTGCTAGAAATCAGTGGGGCAACGCTCCTCCGCCCACATAGAGGAGCCGCCCCTGACCAGCTGCAAGTGAGCCACGCGCTATACATTTGAAGTGGATTTACTATGGGAAGGTCCCGTGTGGGCAAAAAAGTTTCTGCCTGAATCTTTTGCTAGATCCTCTGCTTCTTATGCAGGCTCAGCTTCCGGGGTGGACTCCTTGAGTATGCTGGCAACCTCAGCAGCTGTCATACCATGGCAGAAAGCAATAGCCTGCAATTTTCCAAAAACAAGACAAACTTTGAGAGGTAGGAAAAAAGTAAACCAGGAACAAAGACAGGAAAAAAGCACAAAAACGGAAAAAGCACAAAAATCTAAAATATGAACCAAAAGTTTGCCCAAAAAATGAAAAAAATGAATCACTACTCTCGAGCAACAATATTGCCAAACAAATGCAAACGCACACGCTAAACTATAACCCTAACAAAACTACTAGCAACTGGCATGAACATAGAAGAAAACATAATAATGTACAGCTGCAAAAAGAAAGATGTGATATTGGAACTATTCCCCAACTTCCCCCATCGTTCCATCCCCACTCCCCCCAGCCCTAATCGTTGCCACGTGGGTTTCCGGCTAGGTAGTACAGGGTTGGAGCTCCCGAGAAGGGAGCTGGCCCCAGGTGGAGACCAGGGGCCCAGAGGTTGTGAGGCCCTTCTGCAGAGAGTCCCCATATGTCTCATTCCAGAAGGGAGGTGAGAAATGGGTGTTATATACCCAGACAGCCAGGGAATCAGCAGGCCCAAGTCTATCTTACACCAATCCAGAGGTTGTTAGTGGCATTAGAGAAGATCAAGAATCACTCATCAATAAAGTTACGCATTGGTTTTGGGAAGGCCGTCATTTCCATTCTATTATAAGGAGTGACATAGTGGGCGCTGAAAGGCTATCTTGTCCTGAAGAAGATCACAATAAGGTGACGGTCCAATTTTCCCATAGGTACATAGTCGATGGTCTTATGGCTGTGGATGCTAGAACTATCCCACAAGCCAATACCCATATTGTGATAAAGTATCGGGTTCCAGGAACGGGTGTCAGAGGTGCTCTAGGTGATACAGCCCAGGCCGTGGGAGACACCAGTCGTGGGTCAAATGGGACCTACCCTTGACTAACAATGGATGCTGAGGAAATCAATACTGATTTAGTAAGCCCCTTTGCCAAACCTTGCTTTAACCAAGCTCCCAACTCTAACTTGTTAACTAGCTTGCCTCCTGAAGCAAGGGGAAACCGCATAGTCCTATTGCAATTGGTTTTGGGTCTGGTGGGCGTTCCCCTATCTCCACGGAGCAGGTCATATTTGATCTTACACACCAGGTAGTGGAGCTGGTTGTTGGGGATTGTTCACCCCAAATTCAGTCCGATGACCCTTTCACTAAACATTCTGTCATGGAACGTAGCTGGGATTACAAAACTGCTCTCCGAGGTGAATTGGGGCAATTTTATAGATTCCCATGATGTCTGCCTCTTTCAAGAGACCTGGTCTTTATCTCCATTCCACAGAAGTGGGTTTACTTCCTTCAGTGTAAATGCAGTCCAGAGTGGAAGGGGTAGACCCACTGAGGGATTGGGGATTTGCGTTAAAACATCTCTACAATGTAAAATTAAGAAAATCTATATTGATTCACTTGATGTAATGGCAGTTGTGCTTGTATTCCCTTCGGTATGGTTCTAAATGTTTTCAATGTTTATAATAGATTTTGAACCGGATTTGTAGAGTCAGTTGGTCTAAACACTCTTGAAGTGGTCCTTTCTGAACAAGTGGAGAAGGGTCACCTTTTGGTGGTAGGCGATTTCAAAACCATGTTTGAACCTTTAACTGACAATCCCACCTAACTGACAGCAGCCTGGGATAATCAGTGGGGTATCCCCCAGCTTGTTGTGTCATGTGTGAGATGGTCCCCCAAAGCAGGACAGGTATTGGCCCTAACCCTTAATTTTGACCTTAGAGCCGCAAATGGTAGGACGGCATCCGATCGCCAGGGAAGAATAACATGCAACAGACCTGGGTACCAGAGTTGGATTGACAATTGTTTGGTAGACGCGAAGTTATAGCTCTCTGTGTTAGATATGGAAGTGGTGGAAAGATCAGACAGTGATCATTATGCACTAAACCTAACTCTATCTGATAATTCCAGGTTAAAATCCATTTTGCAGGAGCCTAGTGATCTGGTGGGCCTTTCCTCAACTAATAAGCAGAAGAATATTGCATGGAAATGGGTGAAATAAAAACCCTGGCCCTAGAGGCAGTTATTGCTTGAGTGAAGAAAGAAGTAGACTATTTATCATCCCACCAGCGCATCCGAGGAGAGAGGTGTTGGGTGTTGAGCGTCAGTCATGCTCAACTTTTTGCACAGGTTAGGGATTTGTTAGGTAAAACTTCTAAAGAGGCCTAAGACCAATCCTTAGTTTAATAGTAATTGCAGGCTAGCAAAGAGTGAGCTCCCATTGGCAGGTTTTGTTTAGGGCCAAAAAGTAGTGGAAAAATTCCTTGTGGTCCACTCTCCAAGAAGCCCTGACTTCTAAAGATAGCCATACCTTTTGCCGTACGGCATCAACATACCTACATGGTCCTGAAACTGTGATGGATTTCTGTGTACAACCAGACGACTGGGTGACCCACCACAGTAAGTTGTACACAAATGGAGGTGCTATAGCGGAGGATGATAAAATGATCCAATATGGCTACCTAAAAGGATGTCAACACCCTTGCTTTCACCCTTAATGAGACCTTGACCGCTATTAATTCTTGCATTCCAGCTCGTGCCCCAGGACCAGCTAGGATCCCAAATGATTTGTATAAAGTGAATCCGGAGGTGTGGGGACCATATATTAACATCTTACGCCAATGATACCCTATTAATTTGAAAGTCTCCTCCGGGGCTGCAATTGCTGTTAGATCTTTTTTTTTCTTTTTGTGTTGAGCGGGGTTTAGAGCTTAATAGTGCTAAGACCAAATGTATGTTTTTCTCTAAAATCAGGATGATCCGTTGTAACAGGCAGATACTGGTGGGTAATACATGCATTGATCGTTATCTGCATTTGACTATCTAGGTATCAGAATGACACCCACCCTGAGCTGGACTCCCCAGATGGAAAAGGCTCATTTGGTGTTTACCCAGCAGACTGCAACTTAACAAAGGTCCATTGTAAGACCTTCTACCGAACAGGTACCCAGCCCTTGAGATCTACAAAGTCAAGGCTATTGGTTCTGTTTTGTATGATGCCGAATTATGGGGCTCCTCTAATGCAAATAGTCTTGATAGGGTGGAACACAAGTTTCTGAGGGCCTTATTATCACTTCCCATGAATACTCTCCTTACACCCCTATATTTGGATCTCACCCAGCGGAAGATTTCACATAAAATCGAATGCAGATTGTTCATTTTTTGGTACCGGCGGTAGACCACCACTGAATTGGAAACCTATTGCAATGGTGAAAGAAATCTTATGGCCCTACCTGGCGTAGAGAAGATCCCATGGTTTTGCATCATAAAATCTCTTTTGCAGAAGTTGGAAGAGTTGCTTCTTTATATGTTAAACATTCATTTTTTTATCCATTGGTATGTTTTAACTTCTGTATTTCCCTCTCTGTCAACAGCTGGTTTGTTTTTATTTATGTATTTTGAATCTTGTTTTTATTTTTGTGTGCTTTGATGATCTTTGTGATCGAAATAAAGTATTTGTATGGTATGGAATTAACAATCAAATTGTTCAAAAAAATTTGTAAGCAACACAATATATAACATAAAAAGATGCGACAAAAACAATTATTCAACATACAACTAAAGGTATTATTTATGAAACAAACAAATTAAAAACAGATTCTATTAGGAATAATACACCATCTAAGACCCCCCCAAAAGAACTCCTACAGAAGACACTGAAAAAGAAAAACAAAATAACTCCGAACATCTAGAAAGGTCAGGAAATATCACAAACTATCTCCTGCCTCCAAACTCCATCCACAGCCATCATGCCGTGTATATGAGCAGGTACGAATAATGAGTGAGGGCAGACACGAAAGCACGGCTGCTACCATACGGTCTCCACCACCCAGGCCTGAACATTACTAAATAAAAATAATGCATGTGCAAGTGGGCGAGTACTAACTTCATGAAGGTGAGTCCACCTCCCACCCATGTCTCTTCTCCCTCACAAATTCTACCAATGTAATCTCAATACTCAAATATATGTTTTCACTACTTAAAAAGATAAAGACACATCACGTGTGCATTCCCACAGAAATATCAATTACCAACTTGAAGAGGCTACTTACACCATTTATGGGCCTCATTATAAGGATCCTCACAATACTGCCTGTCCTTGGAGTGAGCAATGTGAAGGGAGGTGTATAACTCAGAGGGTTGGTAAAATCCAACAAAATACCATTTGGATCCAGAAGGCCTGCTATGCTTCAATGAGCCATTGCCTGGAGAATCGAGGATACTCCAAATGTTTCCCCTGGTACTTTATCCACTTGTGCTAGAGTGTTATCCGAAGATTTCAGCAGCTTTCAGCAGCCAGAGTCCCCAGTTGAAAATTTCCAGGTTCAGTGTAAACCCCAGATCTTGAGATTTCCAATGGAACCGTTAATTCTATTGTCCATAACATGTAGAATTAGTTTAATCTGAAGACGAAATGCTCGCTAACATTCGTAATCCATTTTAGCAATAACAGCATTACCAGAAAGAATACATATATTAAAAGCCAATTGTTGCATTTCACAGTAACTAAAAAAGGAACAAATCAAAAAAATCTAAGCAACAATAAAGCAAGTCAAAGAAAGACTTACCACATTTCATTAGTCACTGCTACTCCCTTGGAAAGACCAAATTACTAGAAAATGCACATGATGGATGGTAGAGCCCATACACTTATAGGCTCCACTTTACTAGCTACACCGCCATCCCAATCAGCATCCACAACCGTTGGCTTTGTAAGTGGACGAGCATGGATGCAGTTTGAAAGGTAGACACAAAGGTGTGGGCTTCTTCCCCACAGACTCCACCATCCAGGCCTTAACAGCAATACCCAATACTGTTAAATCCAATGGAGCTCAGGGATATTACAAAGTTCATCCGAGTGTGACAAAGAAACCCCCATGTCTTCCACACTCTTAAGATTTGCCCAACATAACTCTCATATTGAACGAGAAGCAAGACATTAGGGCGAAGGGCACTCAAAAGCACATTCTGAATTGATAAATCATATGTCATCAGGCATATTATCATGCAAAAAAAATCACGGTACGACGTGTCCAAATTGATAGAACATGACACTTAAGAAGTTCACAAAAACATGCCTCTCCTCACCTAGCACAAAAAACAAAGTTAACAGTAGGGGCCGGTTTATCTCAACATACAGACCAACAACAGCAGCAGTTTAAAAAAACAATGTTGCACTACGCAGAGAAAACAAACCAATAGCCTTGGATCTGCACACCCACTAACAATAATAACCACAAACTGAAACATAGTAAAGGAAAACATTTTTACATACCAAAACCACCAATTCCTCACACCCGAGGGAGGTGGGAGGGGAGAGGGAAAGCAAAAATGATACTTTCTGGCTAACTAGGCTGATGGAAGTGAGGCCCTGTGATGTGTGTGCCCCCTCCCACTTGTAGCTAACAAAAACAAATATCAGAAAAATAACATAACACAACACTTAGATTTGTAAAGCACTTGTGCAACCCAGGGGTATTTTGACTCTGAAAAAAACAGGTGTTCATTGTTACTCAACTCAATGGTACTTATTTTATCGACCTTGGAATAATAAAAGGTTGAGTGGATTTGCCAGAATTCGAAACTGTGACCATGAGAACAAACACAAATTCTTAGAATCTGGCTGTTTCCCTTTCTCGGGGTCCAGATCAGGGACAAGTCTGTTCAACAGACTGGAAGTAAACAATGAAGTGCACCATATGGCAGGTTGGATTACGGCCTGTGGCAAGGGCCTTTAAACCTGCCACAAACGAACATTTCTCAATTATCCAATAAAAAAAACAGGGGGCCAGATTTATCAAGGTTTTGTGTCACCCTTGCGCCACGCAAGGGGGCATAAGGACAACACAAAAATTATGTGAGATTTATCAAGCCATGCAAGGCCACCTTGCATGGCCCTGCATAGCTTGGTAAATCTAGAGTAACGCAAGGCAGTGCATTACTCTGCGGCAGGAAGGCGTGCCATGGGTGGAGCGTGGGTGTTCCCACGCATCCACCCATGCATTCTGACACACACCCAGATTTACCAACACTGGTAGACCTGGGAATGCGTCAGAATTGTAAGCTTGCCCACCAGAGGCGCAATGAGAAAAAATATCTTTATTTCTCCTCGTTGTAGAAAGAGGAAAATGCTTTTGAGGATTATTTTTGTGCAGGAAAGTCTCCCTTCCTGGACAAAACCAATACTGCCTACAACACAGGCACCCTTGCATCATGGTGCAAGGGTGCCTGCGTTGGCGCTAGGCAGCTTTTTGTGCTCCAGGGCAGGCAGAGCCGTATAATGTTAAATACAGCGCATTCCTGCCCTCTCCCTTTCACGCAGCTCAGCAAGGTGGCTTTGTTGGGAGACCGCACTTTCACATGATCCCCAACAGGAATCCACATGGGAGAAGTACAGGGAAAGAAGAGCAACACTTGACTCTCTTCTGATGCCTCTTCTGGACTCCCTAGCTCTTCTGCAGCTGTCAATCTTGTCAAAAAAGATCAGACCTATTGAATCCCTAAATAAGTCAGTCAGTCAAAGATTCTTTATTTTGCTATATTTCAATAGCATATAAAGTACATAAAATACACATTTTATTATACATTATATATTGACTGAAAACATGATAAAACCATTTATAAAAGACGTAATATGATACGTCATTAAAAATACGTTAAATAAATTAATTAATACGTCAAAAATAGTTTTTAAAAAGTCTGACAAACCGAAAATAGAAATAAATTGTAATAAACTGCTTCAAATCCAACACATTTACCTTAGGGAAAAACACAACAAAAAAGATCGACATAGACAAATGTCAAAGGAGCGCTCTCCAGGGATGCTCCTCTTAACCTGTAATAAAAAAAGATAACGCATCTCCGCCCTCAACAAAAAATGCTCGAAATCTAACAATACATTCAAAAATATGCTACATATTCAACCCAAAACCTCCTAACATAGCACAATATACATGACTTATTACTTACCCCATACTCGGCCTTCCGTAAAGAAAAAAACTTTCATTAAAACACATACTAAAAAACACACACAGCACATTAAGCATTAATCCACTCACTTTAAAAACCTTAACCTACACCCACCTAACATTTTAGTCATATATCATTTTTTTTAAATTGTCTTATATGACCCAATGACCGGAATCCTGCAACTGCTCTCCTCGACGTCCACTTGGAAAAGGTAAGAAAAAAAGGCTTTACAAAAGACTTATTTTTGTAAAAAGAAACAAGGAGGCGAAGTAATGATCGACGAAGCCAATAGCTCTTGGCCCTGGAACGTATTGGCTTTGCCAGTGTTTTTTTCCTTTCAAGATGGTTTCATAGGAGGCGCGCGGCAGCGGCGATCCAAGATGGCCGCCACCTGAAGAGCTCCGCTAATCCGAGCTCCGCTCGCCGACGAAGGGACTGCTTTAAGCAGCGCTTGCTTTGCCGCAAATCGTGGTTTCCTGCACAGGAGCGTTCCAGCACCATTATGGCAAGTTTCTAGACCTTGAGAAGGTCATTTTATATCGTTATCGGCCCCGATGTTTCCTGCTCGACAGCGGCCGCCATTTTGTGATTTGCTTCATGCAGCACTTCACCCGACCATCAGGGGAATGTTCTCCGGATAATTCTCCTCTTTTTCGCAGCATTATCCCTGTTTTTCAATGCTGACCTTGTTGTGCTTTTACACCAGAAGAGACAGACCTACATTTAAACCGTCCTTTATATCGTTAGCTCCGTCTGTCTCCGCCTGATAGTGGCCGCCATTTTGTGTCTTTACTCACGCAGCACTTCGCCCGACTGTGAGGAGAATGTCCATCGGGCTGACCATGTTGTGCCTTACATTAAAAAAGGCAATCCAGCATTCATACTAATCCTCTTGCTGCTGTGTGGGGCGGATGGTGGTTCTGCTGGATATATGCCTCTTCCTCATTACAGTGGATGTCACCGGATACAGTATTCAACTCGGTGGTATCTAGTGAAGTAACAACTTTTTTTTTTATTTTATGTGCAGACCGCCTTTCTATGTGGACACTTCGCTGGTCAATTCTTCTCGGCTTTTCTTCAAATACAATAATAAAGCCGTCTCCTGCTTTTCAATCCTACACTGCCTTCTCTCTGCCGTTATGGACTCTCATCATCCACACAAGCCCCAGGGGGGTGCTGCGGGTGGACGGAAAGACACTGTGGCCGGTCCTGGTAAACGTACAAAGAAGGATCCACCCTCTCCGTCAAAATCACCGCTCCCTCTTACATTAGAAGATATAATGGAGGAACTACGTCTTATTCGTCCTTTTATGTCTGACACAGCTGCTACCCTGCAAAGGTTAGACGACAAATGGACTGGACTAGACCAGAGGCTTTCGGATGTGGAGCAAAAAGTCAGTGACGCTCAAGATGTTCTCGCCAAGGTCGACTGCCTTACTAAAGAAGTCAGTTTGCTCAAGAAATCTACAGAGGACTTAGAAAATCGTAATAGGCGTAACAACCTACGCATTTATGGTATTCCGGAAGGTTCCGAAGGATCAGACATGATTATATTTCTGAAATCTCAAGTCCTTCAGATTGCTGGTTGTGCAAAATCCACAGACTTCAATATCCAGAGAGCTCATCGATTGGGTCCACAGAGTGCATCCTCTTCATCTAAACCCAGAGGTATAATTGCTTACTTTCTTCTCTACTCTGATCTCATGGAAATTCTCAACGCAGCTAAGCAACACAAGCAGATGTTCTGGTCCGGCCACAGGGTTTTCTTCAGTCAGGATGTCTCCAAGCCAACTGCTAATCGGCGCAAGGAATTCCTCGACCTTAGGCCTGCCTTGAGATCTATGAATGCCAGATATGGGTTAATACATCCTTGCTTCTTCAAAGTCACCTACAAAGACAGAACTTTCAGTTTTGAAGATCCGGCCGACCTTCGGAAGTTCATTCACACCCATAAAGGAGAATCCATGGAACTGAGCAAGCCTTAATTACTTTATGTTATTTCCTTGTTTGTTTTGGTTTGTCTCAGTATGTAGCTCGTAACCTATAATCAAGCCCTTGTCTGTTATTTTTCTCATTTCCCAGGCCTCCCCAACGTGGAACTGCTGTAGCTGTTCTCCGCTCGTGTCACCCCCTTGTATGTTATCTGTGACTCATGTTGCTGCAATTTCTTCCCAGTGTTTGGTAAGTTCCCTTCCTTTTGTTCGTAAGTTTGCCTTCTTGTTTTTACACTTGCCTCCTTACCTATTTTTAGAAGGCAATTTTGACTTTTCTCGGAGTCTCTTTGCCTGTGTGGTTGTCTTGTCTCTCGCCGCCCCCCCTCAACCATCATTGTACTTCTTCATTTTGTTCTTTATGACTAAAGCCGCTCGGCTTTTTGTCATCTTCTCTTTGTTATCTCTCCTTGGGAGATTATGTTCTCCACCCTTGCTTTCTCTATTCCCCTCTTTTCCCTCCTCGCTTGCCATCTCTTTCTTTCCATCTCTTAACTGGCGATCATGCTTTTTCTCCCTATTTCCACTCCCTTCTCTTTCTCCGCTTTCTCTTCTCCTTCCTTCTGGATCTTTTCTTTGCACGGAGTCTGTCGTTTTTTTTTTTACTCTTTTACAACAAGGTTTTTACAATCGCCTACTTCCTTCACCATACCAAAAAATGTTGTATACCTTTTTTTTTTCCTTTTTACTACTCTATTTTACCCATTCCTTTTTCCTTGCTATATTCGTATCCTCCTGGTCTCTTACACTTTCCTTTTCATTGAATCTCTATATTTTACGCATTAACTTTTTCGCACTTGTCATGTTTAGAGGTTGTTTATTCTCATATGAACCTTACTTATGAAAAGTCTCCGCATCATTTCATGGAATGTAAAAGGTATGCGTAATCCTGTTAAGAAGCAGAGAGTACTGTCCCACTTGGCTAAATTGAAATGTCATATTGCTCTATTGCAAGAATCACACCTCAGATTACAAGACTTGCCCTCACTACGTAAACATTGGGTGGGTGACATCTTTTGCTCCCCAGCTGATAATAATAAGAACGGGGTTGTTATTTTATTTCATAAGTCATTGTCTGTTCAATTACAAGCTGAATCTAAAGATACCAGTGGTAGATGGCTTTTTCTAGACGTTACAGTTAACAACACTCCACTCTCCCTTTGCAATCTATATGGCCCGAATGGCACTGACTCATCCTTTTGGTCTGATTTCTCCACTCTCCTCGCCTCACATTCTGCAGATAATTTGATTGTGGGTGGTGACTGCAACCAACTTATGGATCCCTTTCTGGACCGAAAATCTCAAACCAGATATATCCCCAACAAGATGCAAACATTTTTCTATAAGGCGATTACTGCTAGAGGATTGGTTGGTGCCTGGAGAACCTCACACCCGGATGCACTTGAGTTCTCCTTTTTCTCTCCTGCACACAGATCTCATTCCCGAATAGATTACATTTTTCTCACTCAACATACCCTACAATTCATGAATGAGATCGAGATTGGCTCCATTCTCATATCCGATCATGCCCCCATCATTTTAGATTTAGATTACCCCTCACCCATATCCTCAACTCGGCGCTGGCGCTTTAACAATTCTCTTCTCTTGGACTCTCAATTTGTGGAACAGTTTTCGCTTTTTGCTCAAGAATTCTTTCTTCATAATCTCTCTTCTGTCTCTCAATTTCATCTGATATGGGACGCCTTTAAAGCCTCTGCCAGAGGTTTTATAATAAACTTTGTGTCTAGGAAAAGGAAGAAAGCTCTCTCTGAATCTACATCTCTCCTCAAACAAATCAAAACGTTGGAACACCAGTATTTTTCAGCCAATTGCCCTGATACCTTATCCAATCTGATTAAAGCGAAAATGCAATATAACAAACAGTCTTGGGATTCGGCTTGTAACAACCTTCTCAAATTCAATGCAAAAATGTATGGCGGACGGAACAAAGCCGGCAAAGCACTAGCTAATTACCTTAAAATCAAAAAACAAAAAGCTAAAATAGCTGCTATTAAGGATCCTTCCGGAGTTTTACATCTCTCAGATGCCAAGATTCTTGAGTGTTTTACTGATTACTATACCTCTCTGTACACCCCAGAATCGTCACCTTCTATTGATCTTATTGATTCATTTTTTCAACGCATCCCTAAAAATCCCGAAAATCAGGTTGATCTTTCCTCTTTAAATATTCCCATCTCCGAACAAGAAATTATCGCTGCTATTTCCCTTTTACCTAAAGATAAGACACCGGGTCCTGATGGTTTTACTGTTCGATTCTTTCTCCAATTTAAATCACTTTTGATTCCTCATTTCCTTTCCTTAATTACTCACTTTCTTACTACTGGTGCAGCGCAAGGCACGTTCTCTCAGGCTATGCTTTGTCTGATACCTAAAAAAGATAAAGATCTGTCCTTATGTAAAAACTATAGACCCATTTCTTTGATTAACACAGACTGCAAAATCTTTGCAAAATTACTCGCCATACGAATTAACAAAATTATCCCTGATCTTGTAAACATATACCAATCCGGATTTATCAAAGGTCGTTCTATTACGGATAACTCACGCACCTTTCTTAATATCATCCATTTGGCCTCTAAATTCGATTCTCCGTTAGCCGCCATAACATTAGATGCTGAAAAGGCGTTTGACAGGGTTGAATGGGAGTTTATTTTCAGTGCCCTAAAATGGCATGGATTTGGCCCTCCTATCCTTCAATATATTCAACTACTTTATTCAGTCCCGACCACTTCAGTCTGGGTAAATGGTTGCCAGTCCCGGTATTTTCCCCTTCTTAGAGGGACTAGACAGGGCTGCCCTCTTTCTCCTCTTCTTTTTATCCTTGCGTTGGAACCCTTCCTAGAAACAATCGAACGGTCTCCTCACTATACAGGTCTTCAATTTAAATCACTCAATCTTAAATTTACCGCATATGCTGATGATATTCTCTTATACATTTCTAACCCATCCATTTCTCTGCCGGCTTTCTTTTCACTTCTGCAGGAGTACTCGGGTGTATCTGGTTATAAATTAAACGTGGAAAAGTCTGAAATCTTACCACTTAACAAATTTTGCCTTCCTTCTATGTTTACAAATACTGGTTTTGAGTGGACTTCTAGACATATCAAATGCCTTGGTATCTTATATGCCAACACCATCAAGGAAACTATCAAAATAAACCTGGCGGACATCCTCAAGAAAATTTCCGCCCTGACTGAGGGTTGGTCACCGCTATTTCTTTCATGGTGGGGCAGGGTAGCCACCATCAAAATGATGCTTCTTCCTATCATAAATTTTTATTTATCCATGCTTCCCATTTCTCTTCCTAACCCCTTTTTTCGTGTTATTAATAGTTCTCTATCCAAATTCCTCTGGAACAAGCGTAAACCTAGGATTTCATTGGCTCGCCTTCAATCCTCCAAAGAATTAGGTGGTGTCAATTTTCCTAATATTCGCCATTATCACTCTGCTTTCACTCTTAAGCAAGTATGGACTTCTCTTTCTGAGAGCTCAGAACTGCCTCCAACTGCATGGAGACTGTTGGAGCAAGCTCAATATTCTCCTTTCTCTTTTACCTCTGCTGTCTCTTTGTCCCAACCTCCGAAACGTTTCTCTTCCCCTATTTTTATTCACTCCAAAGCAATTTCCACCTCTCTGATTCACTCACACTTACCGTCAGCTGACCCCTTTTTCGCACCCCAATTTGGTATAATAAATCCATTAAGATTAACAAACGTACTCTATTTTGGAAGGAATGGATTGACAAGGGAATTATTACACCACAACACTTAATAAAAGATGGTTCCCTTATGGAGTTTTCGGATCTTCAAGCCTTTTATAACGTTTCCGCCTCTCATGCCCTTCATTATCCCATGCTTAAGGAATCTCTCACATCTCTCTTCCTTCAGGACCCTCACACCACTATTTCCAATCTGACATTCCCTACTTCCATTGATTTCTCCACTCAATTCAGTGCCTCTTCAATATATAAAATACTATCATACCCTGCGAAAATTAGAACCAAATCCAAATTAGAATTCTCATGGGAAAAGGATCTTGCCCTAGAAATCCCCATACGCACATGGAACTCCTTATGGAAAAAAATTCATACCGCCTCACGCTCTGCTAGCACTACACAGACTTCATATTATTTTTATAATAGACTTTTTCTCACCCCCTACGATATGTACAAATTTAAGTTATTAGACTCTCCCAAGTGTTGGTCTTGTACTAATAATAATAGTGATTTCATGCATATGTTTTTTCATTGCCCTTTGGTTAAATCTTTTTGGGCCCAGGTTTGGTTAAAATTGAATGATATTTTAATGTCTATAGTTCCTTTTGAAATTTCACATGTTTTTCTGGGAAGTTGTTCTCCTGTTTGGGATGCTCATGGTTATGCTGGAAAATGTATTGATCTATTTCTTGCTATTACCCTCCAAATTATAACCACCAACTGGAAGGACACCTCAAAGATTTCAATCCAAGCATGGTGGAATTTATTATGCCATCACCATAGACTGGATCGTGCCTTTGCTAATTCCACTGCTCTGTTGATCAAAAAAGACTTGTTATGGTTACCTCTAACCTCCTTTCTCTCTAGGTCGAAAAATTAATCATATACATGTTACAATTTTTATTGTAGTTTATATTATTACATATCTTATGTTTCTTCTGATATTAATCTTTCTTCTGTTCCCATCTCTCCCTTTCCTCTCTCCCCTTTCTTTTCTTTTCGTCTCTTCTCTTCCTTTCCTCTTTTATAAGTTTAAAAAAACGCATTTGATTTTGTACAGTTTTTACAACTGAGGTGTGATTCATTCCCAATTTTAATGCTAACGTTTATTCTGTATTGTTACTCCTCATCATATAATCTGTAGTGATGTTATACTTTGTTTACCACTTCAATAAAGCTTTCTAAACTTAAAAAAAGATGGTTTCATAATCCTACTTACTTATTGAAATTCCAGCAAAATATGCAATGAGTCTTTAAACAGCCGCTTTCCCGTGGAGATTCTCTGTTATATTTCATAATTGGCATGTACGATTCAAGGAACATTAAAGGATGGCAAATGGACCCTGCATGCTGATATGCCACCCCAGTCTTATTCAGCCTTATTATCCAGAAGTGTTAATAATACAACATAAAGACACAGCCCCTTTCGCCCTCACATGGGTGGCTGGCACAGTTTAGAGGCCTGTCGTGCACCAATCACATCGGTCACTCGTAAGAAAAGAAATCCCTTTTGTTGGTCTCAATAAACTAGCACTCAAGCGGCCACCCAACCATGACACTGTGCCAACACCTGCAAGTAGTAAAACTACATGTCAAAATACAAACACAGTGACAAACAGCAGTTTTAGAAGGAGGGCACAAAGAGTTAATCCAAGCCCACGTAACATTCCCCTACACGAGTGACGAGTCAAGTTCAATATGGTACAATGAACACTAAGGGGCAGATTTACAAGCCCCTTGCGCCGCTGGTGCATCACGTTGCGTGACGCACCCGTGTTGTTGCTTGCTAAGTGATATTTACAATAACAGGCAAAGTCACCCTGCATGACTTAACCTGTGCTTTTAAATATCGCCCCTGTTCACGCAACACTTTGCGTGTTAGGGGCATGACATGGGTGTTGCTGTGGGTGTTCCCACGCAACACCCATGTCCACTGATGCATTTCCAGATTTACGAGAAATCGTAAATCTGGAAATGCATCAGAATGCTACGCCACCCCGAGGTGCAACGAGGAGAAATGAAAACATTTCTCCTCGTTTCTTTCCTCTTTCAATGCGTGCTGCATTCTCCAGCACACATTGGAAGAGGAAATCACCTCAATTGATTGTTTTTGTGCAGGAAGGTGCCACTTCCTGCACAAAAACAATCCCCCACGACGCAGGCATCCTTGCACCATGGTGCAAGGGTGCCTGCGCCGGCGCATGGCAGCAGTTTGTGCGCCAGCGCAGGGGAAGCGCAGAGATGCAACATATTGTTGTAAACTAACGCAGCACGGCGCAGCAAAATGACTTGCCCTTAGGGGCAGATCTACAAGAAACTAACGCAGCGCGGTGCCGCAAGTCATTTTGCTGCGCCGCGCTGCGTTAGTTTTGAAGCACAGGGATGCAACATATTTACAACAATATGTTGCATCTCTGTGCTTCCCCCTGCGCTGGCGCACAAACTGCTGCCATGCACCGTCGCAGGCACCCTTGCACCATGGTGCAAGGATGCCTGCGTCGTGGGGAGATTGTTTTTGTGCAGGAAGGGGCACCTTCCTGCACAAAAACAATCAATTGAGGTGATTTCCTCTTCCAATGTGTGCTGTAGAATGCAGCAAGCATTGAAAGAGGAAAAAAATGATTTTCTTTTTTTAAAAAGATTTAGCACTATATAGCACATAGAAACCTATAGGGCCTATTGGGATATCTGTTTGCGCCAGACCGGGACAAAGTCAAAGTTTCAAGCTGACCGCGATGGAGCCCTGCGCGTCTACCCCTCGTGGGAGGCCTCGTCAAAGTTTTACCTTTGGACTTAGAAACTTTTCTGGAGCTTTTTCTGCCGGGTCCCTCAATGCTCTTCACCAGTCCGGCTTCGGTGAGGGTTCTCTAGCTTGCTTTCCAAGGAGCTCCTGGTAAAACTCTGGAAGTCAGACCTCTACAGCTTTTCTGCGGGACGAACCAGCAGGGCAGGCCGGCTCGCGGTTGAAGGTCGGCAGCTTGGCTTTCGCGGTTGAGTCGGTCCCCCTCTGGAGCTTTTTTCCAAAGTTACTCCAAAGTTCTGAAACTCCTTCCCGAAGTTCCTCTGGGGGTTTCAAAGTGTCCGAAACACAACACAAAGGGTCTGGAACCTCCAAGATGGTCCTTAAAAGTTTAGGACTTCAGTTCCCACAATCCCCTTGGACAAAACCATTACAAATCCACTGGACGCACTCCAGGCTGGGGATTCTTGGTGGTGATGGTCCAGGTGAGCTCTGTTAACCTGTAGCTTGCAGGGAGTCCATTCTTTATTCCTCTTGATGCAGGTTAGGTGCACAGGGCTGTAGTTCCAGATTGTGCAGCAGGCGCATTCAGCCGGAGTGCAGGGCCTGGTTGGTGCAAGTCAAACTTCCAGCATAGACGATTCTTCTCATCTTAGTTTCAAGCAGCAGATCTGAGAGGCTCTGCCCCTCTCAGATACTTATTCAGTGGTCTCTGGGGTCAAGCAGGAGGGTACTTCTGTCCAATGAGGTGCAGAGCATGACCACTGTCTCCAAAGTGTGGCATAATGGTCTCTCAGAGAGCAGTATTCCTCCAAAATTCAATATGGCTGAAATCTCAGCAGAGGAGCAAGAACTAGTTAAACCAACCTCCAGTATGGCTCATTTCCATAGCTCTCCTCCCCCTGACATCTGCAAATTCCTTCCTTAAGCCTGCCATCTGGCTGGGTTCAGAGGGAATGGGGGTAGATGGACCTGGCCTCTTCTGCCTGTCCCCTTCTTCATTTGAGGCTCGTGGTTTACAACCCCTCTCTCCTGCTCTGGCATTCCTGTGTAGCGAAGCCTTCTCCTACCAGATAGCCTTTCTCCCCAGGGGCCACTTATCACCTCATCAAAGCAGCCTGGCTAATCCTGTTAACTCTGACCAATCAGGGGAGACCACAGGACGGCTGAATCTTTCTGTACATTTCATGATAAATTCAACAATAGCATATTGTTGGATTTATCAATACCATTCTCTTAAGTCCTTGAATTGTATTTTTCGGTAATCCCTAGCGTTAGTTATGAGTTCATAAACTATTCCAATGTTAACCTATGTGGCTGGTGATCTTCAATGGGGAAAATGAAATGTCCAATTTCTCCAACACCAGGGCCTATAAAACATATTTTGTAAGTACCCAGCTTATAGCTACAGGACCCCCACCCCTGGAAAACCTAGGGGAGACTTTCGGGGTTCTGAATATGCAAAAATAGTGTGGATCCTCACTTCACAGTGCCCTTAGCAAAAACGTAGATTTTGGGAAGCACTTTACTACAATGAGGGAAGTGAAATATGCAATTTCTCTATCCCTTGGGCATATAAAACCTCTTGTATAAAGGTCCTCCTTATAAATACCTGACCCCCCACCTATGGGACACCTAGGAGAGACCCTGTGGGTACCTAATATCCCAGAATATTGTAGTTTATCAATTTGTAAGTGCCCCTACCACCAAATTCGAGTTTGGGCACAATTTACATTTAAAAGCAGTCCTGCAACACAGGCTGCTTTTAAAATGACCTCAGGCTCTCAGCAGTGCACACATGCAAGTGCAGACAGGACTGCTGGCCTCTGAACTGCCATGCCTTATTATATAATAGGGACTTATAGGGTAGGTCATGCCAATCATAGGAGTACCCCAACACACAGTGTACCCTAAAGTGTGTGTGTTTTACTGTGTTTTCACCATAGCACTGGCCCTGGGACTGGTTAGGCAGCACCCAGGGACAGTCAGAGTCAATTACCACCAGTACCAGTCAGCAAAAAAATAAGGGGGTGCCCAGGGCACAGGACGACTTTGCAAGACAAAGAGTAATAAAAGTATTGTAATATGAATGTGTAGATTTACTATAGTAACACCAGTCCAAGAATCACCAGCTAGATTATTGGGGACATAGGGATGAGATAGTAGATTTTCTACTCTATCTCCAATCTCAGAAATATTGGGGAAAGTGCATATATTGCGAACGGGCAGGGGGAACTTTAATTTCCTTCTCTAATTCCAATTCAACAAATATAATGCAAAGTGCATTTGGTGAAGAGGAACAGATTTACAATTGTAACTGCAATGCAAAAAAATATTAGCGAAAGGGTATATATTTGGGGATGGGTCAGATTTACTGTTCTAAGTTCCTTCACACAAACTTAGGGAAAATGCTTGTATTGGGGGCAGGGTCAAAGCTAGTATTCTAACCACAAATCAAAATTTTATTTTGAAATAGTATTTATTAATTATATTTCAATTATTATTTTTTACATATTATTTAAATATGGTTGTTATATTTGCTAATATATATATATATATATATAGACACACACACACATATATGCATATATACATTTTTTGAAATAAAGGAAAATCATATTTTCATATGCAATCCTACAAGTAAAAAAAACATTATTTCTAGTTTATAATAACATATGTATATGCAAGATATTAACTATAAAAATATACCCGATTATTTAAAAAATAAAAGTAAATAAAAATAAAACTTCAATAAAACACTAATATGATTTTAATCACCTAATATTTTATTAGAATACTCATCAAAATTCGAAATATTACCCACCTAATCTCCTAAAATGACTAAGAATTCACTATTAAAAGTATTGAAGAGATTAAAAAGAACCAAATTTTAATTCTAAATTTAAAAATACATACAATTGATCTCGTCATTAAATCAAATAATTACATTAACATTTTTCTAACTAAAATGAGTAAATTAACATTACTTAAACATTTTTTTAATTAAAGCACTTCCCTCCACCCCAGTAAACCCCAAAATGCATTAAAACATTTAAATAATCAATTCTAAGAAACTCAAATGTAAGAAAAAACAATTTTTAAGGGAAATGCAGTTATATCAACAATTATAACAAAATTACATATAACATTAAATATGGAAATATTTTCAACATCAATATTATTTGCAACAAGAAAAAAAAAATATGCTTACCTTTCCTAATATGTCCAACAATATACGATAGAAATAATGGGGCAGATCTACAAGAAACTAACGCAGCGCGGTGCCGCAAGTCATTTTGCTGCCCAGCGCTGCGTTAGTTTCGAAGCACAGGGATGCAACATATATACAACAATATGTCGCATCTCTGTGCTTCCCCCTGCACTGGTGCACAAACTGCTGCCATGCGCCGGCGCAGGCACCCTTGCACCATGGTGCAAGGATGCCTGCGTCGTGGGGAGATTGTTTTTGTGCAGGAAGGGGCACCTTCCTGCACAAAAACAATCAATTGAGGTGATTTTCTCTTCCAATGTGTGCTGTAGAATGCAGCACGCATTGAAAGAGAAAAACGAGGAGAAATGAAAACATTTCTCCTCGTTGCATCTCGCTACGCCACCCCTGGGGTGGCGTAGCATTCTGACGCATTTCAGATTTACGATTTCTCGTAAATCTGGAAATGCATCAGTGGACATGGGTGTTGCGTGGGAACACCCACAGCAACATTCATGTCACGCCCCTAACACGCAAAGTGTTGCGTGAACAGGGGCGATATTTACAAGCACACGTTAAGTCACGCAGGGTGACTTTGCCTGTTCTTGTAAATATCACTTAGCAGGCTGCGCCACCGGTGCGTCACGCAACGTGATGCACCGGCGGCGCAAGGGGCTTTTAAATCTGCCCCAACATATTTAACAACGTGAAGTGGTCTGATAAATCAGGGTACGATCTTCCTTTTGCCACGTAGCTGAAGATATTGAGATGACAAACACAATGAGGCGTCCTTCCTGTAGATTCTAGTAACCTGTGTTTTATGATTTGCTTATATCAACCCGTTCAATCTGTATCTTAATTTTTTTCTCTAGCTGCCTGGATGGTCGGAATATGCTGTTTGGGCTTTCTATGATGTTACAGAAAACGATGGTTGTCAATCAAGGTTGATAGTCTTGCATATACTAAAAGGGGAACACCATTTGGAAGTGTGTTCAGCATAGTTATAACAGAATTCTGCCATCCGAAGGTGGTTCACCTGGTCATGCTGCTCCAGTACATAGAAGCAAAAAATATTTTTCGATCTCCTGGTTGACTCTCTAGGATGAGCAAATGGTTCAGGGGTAATGAGCGGAGAACAGTGCTATGGTGATACCTAAGTGTTTTCAGAATGCAGATGAAAACCTTGATACAAATTGGGTTACTTTGTCTGAAATAATCTTGTGTGGCAATCCACGTAACCTTATGTACATTACAAAAAACATCTGACTAGTTTAGCTGGCAGTAAGCTATCATTGTAAAGAAATAGGATGAGCCACACTCACTAGCATATCAAACATCACAAAAAAGGGAATGAGCCCATGGTCTACAAGCATATCTGTAGTAAAGTCTATTTTTACTACGGTTCAAAGCTATGATGAAAAAGACACGATATACATAAAAAGATCTTCCACAGTTCCTGCAGGTGTTCTGAGGATGGTGCTTTGGGAGCCGCATTTATGCCTGCACCAGCTATGGGGTTGGGGTGACTCCTGAGCACTCACAGGGGCATCCCTACCCACATTTCTAGCTGTTCATGCTTGCCCAATACAAGCAATCCCACAGTCCCCCTCACTCTCAAAATTCATATTCAAGATATAGAAACGCTTTCTTCCTTGAGCAGAACCTGTGTACCCACCCAGAGGTGTAGCCAGGGTAATGTGCAGTCCACTCCTCTGTGGTCTCTCAAACCCAGTTCTGGGGGTAGCTTTTCTCCTACTGGGTTTGGTGCCAGCCTGAATAAGGGTACAATTGCTGGGGCCTTTCCAGGTGTGTCCTTACATTTGCTTGTGCCAGGCCAGGCCAGGCCAGGCCCCTTCCAAGTTAATTAAATTTCTGGCCCACTCTACCCAGCCCTCCTGCCAGGGAAAGCAAAACACCTCCACACTCCCAGGCCATTGTACCTTCTCTGGGTGCAGTTTTCACACCTCATTCTGGCCAAGTACAGGCTGAGCATTTGCGAGGGACCTAATGCAAATTAGCCTCCAGCAGCTTAAGGCACGGTAAAGGTAACCGCCTAAAAGTTACATTCCACATATATTTAATAAAAAATCTGACTTCAACATTAGTTTAGATTTTTATTAAATATGTGAAAAAAATCTTTGAATGGAGGCTGTAACTAGTACAGGTCCGCATCACAGGTTTGACACTCATCGGAACCAAAGCATCGTCTCTACTACGCCTCGCAACCTCGACACCTGCATTCGCAACGCAAGCTCTGTAGACAGGATTCTCGATACCGACGCATCAGGATCTCGCACAGCAGCCTTGTCACATCTCGAAACCAATGCATTGCTTCTATTGTGTGATGCACCTTCGACGCAGATTCACGCATCCCTTCACAACCAGAATTAAGGTACTTTTGTTCAGCATGCCTAACTGGGTCCCCACAGCCGGCCTGCGCTCCAGTGCAATCAGCCTAAACTTTTGACTTTGCCCCGGTCCAGCGCATCCAGATATCCTGAGTAGCGCTTTTTTCCTCGAGATGCTATATTTCACTATAAACTTTGAAATTCTACTTATTGGTTTGTTGTTGTTGTCTTGTTTTATTTATTAAATTAAGCTCAATTTTTCTAACCT
The DNA here is from genome assembly GCA_963921515.1 of Calotriton arnoldi. Classification (NCBI taxonomy): domain Eukaryota; kingdom Metazoa; phylum Chordata; class Amphibia; order Caudata; family Salamandridae; genus Calotriton; species Calotriton arnoldi. The sequence goes on from CAWUFW010004102.1 coordinate 1,339,875, forward strand.
GGTGTGGAATCTTATTGGTGGTGTTTTCACTGATTGACTGTTTGAAGTGTTGCACAAATACTTTACACATTGCCTCTAAGGTTTAGCCTGGCTGCTCTGTGCCAAGCTACCAGAGGGTGAGCACAGGTTAATTTAGGGTGTACTTGACCTTTATCCTGACTAGGATTGTGGTTACTGCTTAGCCAGGGCTTATACCCTAGCTAAGCAGGAACCCAGTTTCTAACAATGTTCGATATCAGGTTTTTGTACCTGTCAAAAGGGTGATTTTGACAGGTCTGTGCAGCGGGGTTCAAGCAGATACTCTCAGGCTACACAGGTTTGGCCTCAAGCCATGTATTTACTGCAGTCCGCAGATGGTATTTACCTTCCAGGCCAAGGGTACATTGTCTATGCCATATACAATGGACTTTAAGTCAAGTTAAATAAGTCAATTAGGGACAAGCCAATTAACTATGTTTAAAGGAAGAGCACAAGCACTTTTCTCCTGGTTAGCAGGGGTAACATGCACAGAGTTCTAAAGCTAGCAAAGCAGAAATTGGGGGGTGGAAGAGACATCATGCAAAACATGGTTGTTGGGCCTGGGCCTCTCTGCAGGGTCACTCACAAACTTTTTGCCTTTACTCCACACTTTTGTTTTTGCTGAGTTCGTTTTAGTTGGCCTTAGGACCACTGCTAACCAGTGCTAAAGTGCTTGTATGGTTAAATTGGCTTATACCCAATTAACATATTTAATTTACTTATAAGTACCTTGTAGAGTGGTATACCATATACACAGGGCCTGTAAATTAAATGCTACTAGTGGGCATGCAGCACTGATTATGCCACCCACACAAGTAGCCTTCCAATCCTGTTGAATGGCCTGCCACTGCAGGGCCTGTGTGTGCAGTTTACTGCCACTTCGATTTGGCATTTAAAACTACAATCTTTAAACTACCCTATTATTACACATACATCACCCCTAAGGTAGGCCCAAGCTAGCCCATAGGGCAGGGTGCTGTGTAAGTGAAAGGTAGGACATGTACTGACCAGTGGGCCTGCGGAACTTCCACATTTGGGCTGGCCCTTGAGAAATACTGTCAGAGGTTCAGGGATAACTACAAACTCCCAAAACAGTCCTTGGTTGACTTCTTAGATTATTCCAGCAATGCATTGAGGGGCTGGGTGAGGAGCAGCAAGGTGGATGATATTATTGGGCTGTACAACCTCTTTCTGAGGGAGCACATGCTCAATGCCTGTTTTGCAGAGTTGTGCCAACACTTGGTAGATAGCAAGCTTGCTGACCCCAGGAAGCTTGCTGAAGAGGCAGACCTCTGGGTGAGCACCAGAGTATCTTAAAAGGTACCTGGGGGTGACCTCAAGAAGGGTGGTTCTGGTTCCCCCCAGCAGAGTGAGAGTGAGGTCAAGGGAGAGACATACAAGACTCAGACTAAGGGGGAAGGAAAGGGTTTCCATGCCCCTTCTGAGAAGGAGGGAGGTTCTGATGGGCGGTAGCTGAGGGTGCCCCATTTCCAACCCAGCTGCTTTGATTGTTCCCAGCTAGGACACAATCAGGGGGACCCTGTCTGTCCAAAGAAACCACCTACTGGTGGGACCTCCACAGAGGTGGCCTGTACAACCTTAGGGATAGGTAGCCCCCAGGGGCAGGAGATAGATCATGACCTAATCTCCCTTAATTGGGGGTGAACTCAGAAGGTAGACTGGTGTTCCCTGAAGGTGAAAGTCGTCACTTTCACCAGGTCAAGGTGAGTGGGGTCCCTGTCATAGCTCTGAGGGACACCCGGGCCAGCCAGACCATGGTAGTGGAAAGGCTGGTTTCCTCAGAGCAGTACACAGGTCAGGTGTGTAGGGTAACCCAAGCCCAGGGGCAGGTCTTTGTCCACCCCATGACCCTGGTATCCCAGGATTGGGATGGGGAAGTGTCATAGTTAGTCCCCAGATGCCGATTGACTGTATTCTGGGGAATTGAGTTGCCACCAGTGATGGAAGAGCTAAAGGGGCAGCAGCCCAGGGCGCCTGAAACATCTCGGCATGCCACTCCCAAATAGAGGTTGCAGATGCCCTGATGGAAGGGCAGGGGGAGGCTATTACCCCTGGGCTGGTAGAGAAGATAGTGGAAGAAGGGTGCTTAACACCTGGGGCTGTTGCCCCCACTCTGAGAAACCACACAAGACATAGGCCCCTAGATGGGCTGGCTCTTGACACTGACTGCTTTCAGTGGCCTCTGTTGGATGTTGTCTTTATGGGCAGAGTTTTCCTTGGGTAGGGATCAGAAGTGATATCCAAGGGCCGTAATGGGCCACATCACTTTGTTGGTCATGGTGGTACTGTCTGCCTACTGGGATGCATATGTGAGAAAATGCAAATTAAGGTTCGGTGCTGCACATATGGGTACACAGGTGAGGAGAAGGGTTCCACATGGGTCAGTCCAGTGGCTCAGGAGAGTGTAGACAGAGGGATCCAACTGAATCCAGAAGGGCGTAGAACTGACAAGTGCCTCTGCAGTAGAGGGCCAGTGTCTACATTCTATCACCTAAGCAAGGAAGTCATCATGGTATTGATTAGTCTCCCCTGAATTTAAGCTGTAGGGGGTCATGTTGTGCCTGGTCCTCTCTGCAGGGTCACCCCTAAACATTTTGCCTTTACCCTCCTCTTTTTTGGGGGAATTCATTTTTGTTGGCCTTGCTAAAGTGCTTGTGCTCACTCCCCTATACATGGTTAAGTTAGCTTATACACAATTGACATACTTAATTTACTTATAAATCCCTTGTAGAGTGGTATACCATATACCCAGGGCCTGTAAATTATATGCTACCAGTGGGCCTGAAGCACTGTTTGCGTCACACACTTACGTAGCACTTTAAAACATGCAGCCTGAATGCAGTTTTTCAAACTGTCATGTCGACTTGGCATTTAAACCCCCTTGCCAAGCCTTAAACTCCCCTTTTATTACATACACCTCATCCCTAAGGTAGGCCCTAGGTAGCCCATAGGGCAGGATGCTGTGTAATTAAAATGTTGGACATGTACTTTTAAGTTTTACGTGTCCTGGTAGTGAAAAACCAGGGCCTACCCCTCCCACAGCATAACATTGGGGATTCCTTATTAAATTTAATAAGCTGTAATTTATAGTTGGGAGCAGATAGCTATATCATGTTCGGTATCTATAAAATTGTAATGATGAGCCCTCTTTAATGTAAAGTCTGATTTTTCATTACAATTTTGAAACTGCCACTTTTCGAAAGTTGGCATTTTCTTGCCCTTGGCGCCTGCAGCCTGTCTTGGGTGACATGACTGGGCCTAGCTGACAGTAAGACTTTGAGGATTCCTCCCATATAGTCACACAATAGAGGGATTCGGTGTGCCTCAATGGGCCATCTGCTGGCAGGATGGGGGACGGAGCTGAGCACAGTCCCACTTACAGCTGACTAGCCTGTGCTATCCCTTCACACAAAGGCTCTAATGACCCTGTATTGTCACTGCAGCTAATTTGAAGCCAGGGCAGGGGAGTCAAGAAATTTCATGCACTTCAAAGAACCTTTCCAGAAGCTTCTCTGACCTTCCAGAAGAAGGGCACCAGGGTATAAAAATAGGACCTTCAGAGACACTCTTCAGTTCCCTACTGGACCTGCGGAAGGACTCTCGGGGAATGCCTGCTGCTGTGACCTGCTGTCCACTCTGCCACACTGTTGCTGTACCTGGAAGACTGCTTTGCTGCCTGGAGCTTGCCTTGAATTCTCAGAGGTCAGCACTGCTGTTGATCCCTACATCTTCACCTGCACCCAGGGCTACAAGAGTGGTTAATGGGCTAGTTTGCTGGCCTCCTGTTTGGAGCCACAGGGACATAAAAGGCTCCCACCATCTTGAACCCACACTTGGACCCAGCCTGAGTAAGTCCCGAACCCTCAAGAGGTGCCCCACCAGTCCTGCACCCTTGGTTGTGGTGCTGAAGGTGCACAGATTGTCAAATCCCCTTAACTGAGGACTTTTGGCCAAAAACTGCTCTAGGAACCAGGAGAAGACTAGGACCAGCCTGCTCACCTATCTGCCCGAGGTTCATTGCCTGTCGGATTGACTTTGCTGCTTCTCCCTCTATGTTCTTTTTCACAGCAGTAAATCCTTTTCAGCTGTCCTTTGTCAAAGGGTATGTGACGTTGTGGAATTGTCTTCGACTATGGGCATCTGCCTCATCCCGCTGGAGATTTTCTACCTCATTTCGGTGACTGAGTCCGAACGTAGAAATTTTCTCAGCGACTTCGACGCAAGGCCAACTGACGATGGCGCTCCCTCCTCGGACACCTCCTGCAGCCTTGCCCCGCTGAACTTTACCTTCTCAGGTACTGTTTTCTCAGAACTTCATCTAAGTTCGAAGCAAGTGCTGACCGGGCCCAATCCACTTTCTGTATCCGACGCACTCCATCACGGTTGGCCATATTTTTCACCTTTGACCCGTTCTCGCGCAACTCGATATCCGCGGTTGGCCCTTTGATCTTTTAGGCGCTAGTTTTCACTAAAAACTTTAAAAAATCATAAGTTCTGTAGTATTGATTGGATTTGTGTTGTATTTGGTGTGAAATGATTTATTAACATTTGCTCTAGTCTTTTAAATTGGTTTGGGACTTTGTGTTATGTTTTCACTTTATTATTGTTTGTATGCTGCATAAATACTTACACATTTCCTCTAGGTTAAGCCTGACTGTTTTTTTGTGCCAAGCTACTCAGGGTTAAGCATAAGTCAATATAGTGACTTTTTGTGGTTGACCCTGTAAAGGATTGTGTCTGTTGCTTGACCAGGGCTCACACCCCAGTCAACCAACAACCCAGTTTCTATTAATGGTCCTTACCTAAGATCTGTAACAACTGTTTGGGCTTAGCATTGTCAGTCTTTGCTCTTACATGATTCTTGAAAGATTTTACATACTGTCCTACTTCTTTAGCAATGTTTTCCCTCCAAAACAACCAGTGTAGTAGGTCTAAAGTGGTTTTCTGGCCACAATGACTGAGTAGACTGGAGTCTTGTGCTTCAGTCAATGTAATGAGCTGCCATGTAACTGCTGAGTGGGCAAAATAGTGTACCCTTACAACAAGGTTAACTGTCTTTGGAAAAATGTTACTTCTGTAAGCAGGGCCTGTGTTACAAGCAGATTCAAAGCATTCTTAATATCTGTAACAATCGCCTCATACTTGAGTATTGGAACCATATTTTGAGGAGCAATGAGATGGACTGGTGGAAAGTTCACTTCCTTCTCATAATACAAAGCTAGAGTCGCATGCAACAGAGAAGAACGGGTCAGACATTCCCATAACTTAGCAATTAGTACTCAATTATATGGCAACTGGCTCAAAATAGAGAGGGATCTATGGGCGGTAGAAATAGCAGAACCAATGGCAATAGATCTGATTAAAAGTAAAAAAGCTCCTTGTCCAAATGGTTTGCCCTCTGAGATATTTAAAAGTCTCTCAACTAAGATATTGGACCCCATTTGCCACATGGTTAACGGGGGAGGTAGGAGGGGTGTCTCCCCCCGGAACTTCACATAGCTATGAAAATTCTGAAACACAAACACTGAAAGCCCCCAGAGAAGTACGCCTCCTAAAGGGCTATCTCTCGTATGAACAGTGAAGTCAAAATGTTACTGAAAATCCTGGCCAACCACCTATACTCACTCATAGATTTATTCAGCAAGACTTATACCTCTATATGCACCCGCCATTACCTGTGATGTCTCTATGTTTATATGGCAGGGGCATTGAATCAACAAGAATTGGCAGTGATCTTATCCCTGTCACTGAACATGCATTTCACTCTGTCAAGTGGTCCTTCTTAAAAATAATACTAAAACAACCAGGATTTGTCCCGTATTTCAATCATGGGTCTTGCTGATCTATACATGGCTAACATCGAGGGTAAATGGCACAAGATCTTACTCTTTTCTCTTGGGCCAAAGTGTAAGGCAAGGGTGCCCTCTTTCACTGCTTTTGGTTGCCTTGGCATTGGAGCAAATGGCACACTTGATTAGAAAGGATGGTCTAAGTAGAGGACTGAGATGGATCCATGACTGGAAGGATGTGATCACGCTATATGCAGACAATATTCGCCTGTACCTGGACGATCCTGCACATTTCTCAGATACTGAACATAATAAGTAGATACAGGTTCTACTTAGGCCCCTCTACTAAATGAACAAAATCAATCTTGATTACCCTTAACGCGTGGTTACCTTCCCAGCGGGTAGGACTGCCAACTCCAGATCTCAAGGGAGGGCTTACGATACTTGGAGATATACTTAACCAAAGAGATAAAGAAACTTATGGATAAAAATTTGATGACCCTTCTTGTTGAATACAAAGCTGACGTCACACTGAAGGAGACTCCAACTCTCCCTGCAGGGCTTCAATCACTATTTGGATTTCTCAACTATGGTAGAATTTACATACCAGATTATGCACAATGGATTAAACCATTGTACGACTTAATTCATCCAGATTTGTCTAATAAATATGTGACTATTGAACACACATTTAAATATTGTCACATGTGCGCAGACTTTCATCCTTCAGAGGTTGATAAAATGACCACCTTTGAATTAGGTAATAATAAACATCCATTTTGGGCACTAAGAAAACACTTTGGCAGCATATGTGTACTTTACAAATAGACTACTATGTTTCTTGTAAATGTTTCAGGCTTGGACATAAAGCGTGACTCATAAGTTCACTCTGCACTGTGGAAAAAGTAAATTTTATTATTACGTGTAGCAAACCAAACAACTACATCCCACAGTAGTGTTTACTCAAGAATATGTAGGCTTTCTTTTTATTTGTTCAATGAGTAACTTAAACAGAAATGCTGTGTATAGAGTAGGATCATGGCTCGGGTGATTCTGAAGCACTCTCGAGACAGGAACAGTGCCAGCACACTTCCAATGCTGCATGTACGGTGTATGTGTGGTACAAGAGGTTGGCAGTACACATGGTGCATTTAGCAACCTTCAGTGCTTTGTTGTGTACAGAAAAGCATATCTAGAGATCAGGTTAAGAGTTCAAGAGTTTAAAGAGTCCATGATACACAGCCTTATTGCTGTTGAAGCACCAATAGTTGCCCCAAGTATTGTTGCTTTGGAGAATGGTGTTTGTTTTGCATCAGTTCAGTGAATACATTCCTCTAAGCGCTAAAAAAAGTCCAAGTATGTACCCAAAAAGGAGAATGCACAAACTACTGTCCAATGCGTCTCCTAATTCCGGCATCTGTCTACCTACATGTTACACGGTTTACCATTCTATTGTGAAGTACTGGGAACACCTGAATTGGTGCACAGTTTTCGTTTTTCCCTCTGTTTAGGAGCCAGTGCACATCATTGTAAATTTTATGATTTCATGGTGAGGATAACCCTCTTTTATAACTAAGTTAATGTGGATAACATAAGTAACTGAAAAGGGGTGAGTGGAATGAGTGCAGATTGATAATGACAGTACGGACGCCTTGGATGCAAATGGAGAGTGATTGCAGATGTGTTCATTGATAGTCACCAGGTGTGGTTATTGAATTCCTTTAGTTGTGAGAGTTCAGTGTTCAAGGTGTGAGAGTTGGGTGCCCTTGAATGCAGAAGAGAAGTGTCTAGAAAACTTATGTTGTGTGACTGCAAATGTGTGGGTCGAGCATGAGCAGAGGTGTGTGGTGAATGGTATACAACTGAATGTTCGATTTCGGCACCTATGAGTGTCGAGTATCTATAGACGAAGGTGGCAATGTAATGTAGATGTGGTTGGTGCATGTCTGCAGAGGAGAGTGTGTTTTCTTTAGGGACCTTTGTGATGAGTGACTTTTAATGTGAATGGCAAGCGACTGTGATGTGAGAGTCTTGTGTGAGTTGATTCTAATAGTGATATGCAGTGCTTTAAATGGGCCGGTACTCACCGGTACTGAGTACCGGCACTTCTTGAATTTATCACTCCGAGTACCGGCACTTCTCTACTGCCGAGGAGAGTACCGGTACTCGAGTGCTGGTGAGCCGGAGTGGAAGGTGTCTGTCGCAGCCAAGGCGCCGCTTCTGCATCCCCGATCTGAGCCCCAGCTGAGCTATTCAGCTGGGCTCATTTGAATAATGTCCGGTGCTCACCATCACGCTGTGCTTGACAGAGCAGGGTCCGTTCAGGCCCTGTGCTGTCAATCACAGTCTCATTATCGTGTGCGTTCCTGCAAGCACAGGAATCATGTCACTGCCCTGGCAGTGACAATCAGGCTACGGCCAGTCCGGCCCTGGTGGCAATTAAAAAAGCCATGGTAGGTGAAAGGTATAACATGGCTTTTATCATACCCAAGTCTTTTGTGTACCTGCTATGTTTGTGTGTATGCCTGTTTTTTGTAAGAAAAAAGTGAGAACGAGAGAGAGAATCAAAACACTCTCAGGAGTTTTTTAAGAAAATGGGTGGCACTTTGTACATGTGTGCTCTGCGACAAAGATCCATACCTAACGTAGTAGGGAAGGTTGGTGGGTGAGTGGATGGATGGATGAGTGAGCAAGGGTGGATGTATAGATGGATGGATGAATAGATGGATGAGTGAAAGCATGGATGGGTGGGTGAAAGAGGGTGGATGATTGGATAAAAGGGCGGATGATGGGTGGATAAGTGAAAGATTGGATGGATGAATGAATGAAAGGGAGGGAGGATGGATGAAAGGGTGGATGATGGATGAGTGAAAGGAGGTATTGAGTGAAAGGGTGGATGGAATGAAAGGGTGGATGTAATAAAGAAGTGAAAAGGTTGATGGATAGATGAGCAAAAGGATTGATGGATGAGCAAAAGGGTGGATAAAGAGATGGATGAGTGAAAGGATGAATGGATAGGTTTGGAGATGGTTGGATATGAAGGGTGGACAGACAGAATGGTGAAAGGCTGAATGATGGATGAAAGACTGAATAGACGACAGAATATAAAGGTTAAATGGTGGACATCAGCAGGCAAATGGTAGGATGAATGGATAGATCGATGGAAGAGACGAGAGATATCTTCTGGGGAGGGTCATGATGATTTGCTTCATTTGCTTGGTGCCATAAGAGCTTTGGATCGAAGTGGAGTATTTTCAATTTCTTCCTACTCACATGCTCAAAAATATGTACAATTGTGCCAAACAGCAATTAACAGTATGGCATTAAGAAGGTGCAATTATTGCAAAAATAGGAAATGTTAACATATTGCACTTCTCTTTCGTTTTGTGTAATGAGTTAACCTGCTTTGTTTATATAAACACATTTCTCATGTGTTTTGGTATGTGCTGCAACTAATTAGAAGTCGTTAAGTATCATCATGTCTTGCCCTTAGCCCCGCCCCTTGCCCCGCCCCCTCACTACACCTGTAGCTCATTTTAATGAGTACCTGCACTTATTTTTTTCCATTTAAAGCACTGGATATGGTTGTTGAGTGAATGGTGAGCAAATGAAAGGAAATGCTTAGTGCCCTGACTTGCCTTTCCTGCTCACAACGAGTAGGTTTTGTACCAATGTTTCAATTTTGTAGGTGGACCTTTTTGAGTGAATCGTAACAAGGTATTTTATTTTTTCTTTCCATTCATGTGCAGTCATTCTTCCTTTTTTCTTTTTCAACTTTTTTAACATCCTCACCATATAACACTAGAAATGGATACTAACCATAGCCCTTTTGTTTTGTATTTTTTCTTCATGCAGGGCATACTTAATCCATCCTTAGTATTATTTTTTTTAACACAGTCTGCTCCTGCCTTTCTTTTATTATGTTGCCATTGTGCCTGTCATTAGCACAACGGAATCTTTATTCTTTGTATATCTTTTTTTAAAGGGTTATTCACCAATGTTTTCGTCAGGCACCCACCACCTGTTGCAATTGTGGGGTGGTTATTGTGGCTACTGTATTTACTTTCTGACTTTCAGTAACTTTTTCTACATGTTATGGTCACCTGGTGTCAGAGAATGCAGTTTTTGGACCCAATGTCACTCCTTAGGCTAAACCACTCCGTTTGAATGTGTTTGTTGCCTGTTGTTGTGCCACTTTTCCCATGCAAGTTACATGGCTGTGCCTTTTGTGAGCATTACCAATTTTTCTTGCACTAAGTGGCTTGTAAATGTTAACGCTATATTTTAAAAAAGCTAAATTTTCAGCCAAAGGTTGGCTGGTACTCAGGGACTATTACCAACCCAGACATTTCTGAAAACTAGACGCCTGCTGGAGTCCAGGGAGTTATGACTTAGGTGGATCCCACTACTTTTTCTTACGCACAAAGCCCTGCAAACATAAAACGTTGGCTAACGTTACAGAATTGTTCTCTCATTTTATTGGATATTAGCTTTAGTGCTTGGGCCCTGTGTTCTCCAACACCCATGAAACCACACCTACCCCAGCCATTTTTTAAACTTTGAGATACAAGGCAATTCAGGGTGCTGTGGCCTGCATAGATCCCATCACTTTTCCTTACCCAGAAATGTCTTGAATTGTTACAGTATGCCTAAGGGAAAATCCAATTACTTCTAAATTGTCCATGGAAGATTGCTTTACTGTTTAGGTCAGGAACAAGCCGCCAGCCTAGGAACGCTACCAATCCTGGGAATTTCTGAAAACTAAAGACCAGAATGGTGGGGCTTGCATGGATCCCAGAGTGGTCGGGCGTGCATGGATCCCATCAGCAATGTCATAGTATGTTTGAAAAAACGAAATCTGCTAACTTTTATGTGTTGGAACATTCCAGACCTTCCAACCGATGGCAAATGCCCTATCAACTTGGTTTCACACTCTATTCCTGATATAAATTGTACTCTGTTTGTGTGGGTTGACATGTGATAGCAATGGACCAAAACCGTGACCACAGAAAGACATTGACACTACATTGACTTCACATGGTCACAGTTTTGGACCGTTCCTGTCCAGGATGATACACCCATTCACGCATGTGGTGACCCATTTTTATAGAGAGAAGTATGGAAACCCAAAGTGGTGGGACATTTGCCATTGGTTGGGACTTCTAGAGTGTTCTGCCTCAAAAATGCCAGGAAATTTCAGTTATTTGTAAACATAAATTTGATATTTGGAATTCTGGGTAAGATAAACTGATGGGAAACTCACTAGGGGCCATGTGTTACCACAGTGAAAATATTCGAGTCTGGTAGTTCTTTGTTTTGATGAGGATCTTTCATGCACACGGACAACTTGCTAATTTTGAGATCATTTTTGATTACACAAATCAGCTGTTTGTAAAGTAGTCACGTAATTCACCAAATCTCTGGTTCGACAAGCCACAGCTGTGTAATTTAGCACTACAAAATATTTTTCTCTACAGCTTACAATACACAGCAAGTGAAAACAATTATCCTTTCTTTTTGGCTCCCACTACTTGGGTTAGGGTAAGACACAAGCCCTTGCTGTTCTTATTGGTTTTAACAATGGGGGGCCAGATTTACAAACCCCTTGCGACACTTTTGCGCCGTCATTGCGTCCCTTTTAGTGACGCAGCGGTAGCGTAAACAATGCGCCACATTGCGGCCCATTTACAACGTGACGCATCTAGGGAGATGCATCACATTGTAAAGCCCTGCGCCATATTATACCTGCATCAGGTATAATGTATGCAGGGTGGGCGTTCCCATGCAGGAAAGCCTTGTAGAAGTGACGCAGTGAAATCTACAAGATTTCACTGCGCCACTTTTAGGACGCCACTGCGTCAAAACCTTACACCTGCTTGGTGCAGGCTTAAGGAGAGACGCAGCACAATAAGTACAGGCCTCCCCATGCATTGATGGAGTTGCGTCGTGCTTGCGACACAACTCCAGCAATGCGTGACTTTTGCACCAACAGATGCATCAGAATTTCGGACTCATCTGACAATCCTTGCACCATGGTACGCTGTATTGTAAATATGGTGCATCCATACCATAATGGTGCAAGGATTTTGCACGCAGGCGCAGGGAAACCGACACATCTCTGCTCTAACGCAGACATGCGTCAGTTTCTTGTAAATCTGCCCCGGGGTGTTTGCGGTTAGTATGGGACCCTTAAATATTTCCTCTTTGACTTTGTCAAATACTTTCTCATACCTCTTTGACCAATTAAAATGAGCCCCTTTTTAGGAACGCTCTTAAAGTTTCCACAATTCTTGCAATATCCCTGACAAGCTGATAGTAGCATTTAGCTAGGCCCAGGAAGAATCTGAGTTAATCTTTATTATCCAGGGTTGGCACCTTTTTAATAGTTTCTTCAAGGCCAAGCTTTTGGTCTCACAGTATCCTTGGATAAGGTATAGCCTAGCTATGTTACAGACCCCATACTAATTTGCATTGTCCATCTTCAGAGTCAGTCCCGCTTTTCCCAAAGCACCCCACATGGGGTGTCATGGTTTTCAACATCTATTCTATAAACGTAAATGCCATCTTAAAAGCGCAACAGATTAGGAAGGTCTTCTAAATTCTTCTGAATGATGTGTTTGTACATGGCTGCCGCTGACGTTAAACTGAATTGCATCTTGCAGGACCTATAATTTCCAAGGTGAGTGATAAATGAAGTCAGGGGTTTTGAGTCAGGGTGTAACTCAATTTGGTAATATGATGAGGATAAATCTATGACACTGAAACAACAGATATCAATTATATCCACATGCAAGAGAGGAAGTTGGGTAAATTAGAAGCAGATCTCCCTAAATCTCCAAATGCTATGGAGGAGTGGTGTGCGGTATGCACAGAATTGTTAGAGTCTTGGCACCAGGTAGAAAAATTCACTTATTCAGCGTTTCGGCAGTGCCTGCGCATAGAAGGAGATAAATCCGGGGCTATGCGCGCCCAGCTGGTACGTAGAAAGACAGCCAGGATGCCGATACTACGATGCAGGATAACAGCGGAAAGGTTGTGCATAGCGAGAAGGCAATCCTTGAAGTACTAGCTCAAGACCTACAAAATGTCTAAAAGAAGCAGCGCCCATCACCGAAGAGCATGAGAAGGGAATTTCTGGCCTCCATGGAGCTATCACACCTAGATCAAGCCTCAATAGAAGTGCTTGAAGCACCAATCACTAAAGAGGAACTACTGGCGGCTATCAGCCGCCTCAAAACAGGCAAGAGTCTGGGAAGCAATTGTTTCCCGGCCGAATTTTACCAACGATTTGCTGCACTATTGCCCTTTATCACCATTGATATATGCAATAGCCATGGAACCTTTAGCAGTAACCCTGCGGGACCGGCTGAGCACTTGGGGGGTATGATTGGGAGCTACAAATCATGTGATTTCCCTGTATGCTGAATATACATTGCTCTATGCTCAACAGCCGGAAAAACCCAAAATACCAATTTTGCTCAAGATACTACAACAGTTTGGAGAGGTATCCGGCCTCAAAACGAATCCCGGAAAATCCAAACTGGTTCCAGTGGGAAGATTAACAAAGCATCCAAGAGACAGACTCCCGGTGGTGAGACTCCCATGGGCGACCACAGACCTTCGATATTTGGGGATTAGGTTGGCACATACACCTGCCTTATACACAGAACTCAATATAGGGAGGGTGGTGGAGGGGATCCGTGGGTCTGTGTGATTCTGGAGAGAACTGCCTCTGTTCCTTACGGGCAGGATTGCTATTACAAAAATTATTATCCTACCACAATGCCTATACACGCTACAGCAGTCACTGTCTAAAATTCCCAGTCGCTACTTTCCAATCCTGATTGGCTTGCTGATTGATTTCCTCTGGGGCACTAAGCATAAACGGGTTCATTTAGCAATGATACAGAGAGAGTGGAAACACGGGGGCCTTGAGGTACCATTTCTGGAGTACTATTATATGGCCGCTCAGCTTCAGCATGCAATTCTTTGGCTAGATGAACATGATAACTGGGGAAAAACAGCTTCTGGCAGGTACACACGAGGGAAAACCTTTACCGAAACTGTTAATGCTTGGTGCGAGAGTCCCATCATCTTGCCCATACATAATACGGTATGTGGCGGAAATTTGGGAGACCACACTACGTAAGATGGTGCGACGCGCTCCTTATGCTCTGGACACCCCGCTATAGGCTGTACAACCCTTTTGTGAAAGCGCAGAGTCTATGTCAATACAAAGATGGAGGGCGGGTGACTGACTAACAATGGGGGGCCTATATGCAATGGTCAATTCATAACCCAGGAAACCGCTGAAGCCATATTTGAACTGGGTAGAGGGCAAGTCTTACACTATGAAAAGATCGCCTGAGTGGCTCGGGAGGTATGGCCATTCTGGCCCCTACCAGTAAGTTACTGGAAGTAATATCAGACATGGCCCAGGGTAGGCGACTTATTTCTCACTTATAACGGGCAATCCGGGAAGACCTCCCATATGAAGCCCTCCCTGTACAGGCAAGATGGGAGGACATGTCGGGAGATCCCCTGACGGAGCGAGATTGGATACAAATTCATGAAGGAGTTCACAAAGTAAGCTCGAATGTGCGATTTAAATTGACCCAATATAATTATGTACATCGAACTTACCCCACATTCAAAACTCTTGCAAAATCTATTCAGACCGCTCCAGCGAATGTCTCAGATGTAAAGAACTGGAGGCAGATTTCAAGCATATGGTATGGACGTGTTCCGATATAACCGTATACTGGGAGGCAGTGATATTGAAAATAAATGCTGCCACAGGATGGGAGGTCCATACAGTATTACTAGGCTTGTTGCCCACCCCCAAAGTCAAGAAATTAAGTAGGAAGTTTGTACTGCTGGGACTAGTCTTGGCAAAGCAACGACTTGCTATAGCATGGCTAAGCCTCACGCCCCCTAAAGTTGAGCTGTGGACAAAAGAAGTGTGTGAATGGGCAACAGCGGAGAAGGTCCACATGAAACAGGTTTGGAGAGATGAGAAGCTAGAGGACGACATCAGGGCATGGCAGAGTATGATATCAGATCCAAGGGGCCCCCCAGACACCTGAGATGACCGAAACATGGAAGAGAGGGGGGGCATATGTAACTCCAGAATTTACACAGTACAGGGTGATGGTCCACATGATGACAAGACCCCTAAAGGAATAACAGAAACCCCCTAGAAGAAATAAGATTAGACTGAACTCAACACCAGGACACAGAGGGAACGGAGGGTGCGAGGGAGGGGGGTGAGTTTATGAAAGTTAAAATGGCATACAGTATGACAATGATTATTAATGAGGAATTATGGGCATACAGGAATGTAATAATAAGAGAGATATTGTGAAAGAAGGGGATTGATCTCAATGACATTTATGCTTTTGTGAAATAAAATGTGATATGACGCATAAATGCCAATAAAAGCTTTTTTTTTTAAAAACAATTATCAATTATGCTAATAATTTCCATTATATTAGTTAATGGGAGAAGGTCTACCCAACTGTGAGAATTCAGATCTCTTAAATCAAAGACATATATTTAGGTTCGACCCTTGCTTTTCCCATCAAAATATTTGGAGTAAACATTCTGAGCATTCAGTGCGCTCTATGACCCCATAGTTACATAATTTCTTGAGTTGTGCTTGGTACAGTTTCTTCAACAGGTCACTTTGTAGGCAACTGGAACAACACCATCCTTTACTTTGATACAATGGTCGAAATCTGGGGGATGTCCTAGTTTGTCAGTGAAAACTTCAAGGAATTCTGCACAAAGATTGGTCTGCTTGGTCTGATCTCTCCAATAGAAGAACAGGTTTGGCTTCACTGGGAATAAGTTTGATACCTAAGTGTCTCTATCCTAAAACATTTGACCCCTTTTCGTAACATCTACCGTTCTTACAGTAGATCTACCTCTAAAGGAATTATGGATAGTTAACATTCCTTCCGGTAATAGCATCTTTATTATACCCTCCAGGCTTAACATCAGCTTTCTCCAGAATGAACTCTTCTGCTGGGAAATTATGCTTGAACATCTTAATACTAATTAAGGTGTACATGGAACATGAGTCAGCCATAACAGTCACTGCAAGTCCATCCATGGTTATTTCACAACCAGGTAAGTAAACATTATTTTCATCACCGTAGACCTGAATATCCATTTTACATGCTCCTACATCGAACGACTCAACAGAATTCCATTGATTATTACTAATCTCTATGCAAATATGTGCAAAGTGGCCTCTTTTATTATATTTCCTACAGACTGAGGTTTTCTCAATGCCAGCAGAGCGGTTGGCAATGTTCCCTGTGTTACCGCAGTGAAGACACTCGAGTCTGGCAAAACTCTTGGTTGCAACGAAGATATTTCAAGCACATGAGAATCTTTCTCAATGTTGTGTCATTTTTTATTACACAAATCTGCTGTTCATTATGCACTTTCATTTCTTTAATACAGTCTGCTGTGTGTTATATTCCCTCGGATATTCAATGTTCTGCTTCTGTTAGGGCTTTTTCCTAATATTTTCTCTTGGTGGAGGATTTATAGTGCATCTTTCAAGTTGGTCTTTAATCAAGGAATTGGATAAATTCACCAAACCACAGGTGTTGGACAGGCCTCCTAAAGCAGATATGTGATTTAATACTCGTTCATTTTTCACTGGCATCTTCCTAAAAATATATACCTTTCAAGAACTATGCGAGTCCTCCTACCAAAATCTTCTTCAAGTTTCTTGTTCGTGATTTAGGGAAACATTTCGGACCTTCACACTCCTTTCTGTTTTTTGAAATTCTGGAAGCCTTCCATACATTTTCTTCCTTTGCTCCCATATTAAGCAACAAAACATGGTGTACAAAGGAAAAATCTTTTCAACCCAATGGAAATTAGGTATGGTTCGAACAATTATATCCAATTTCTCCATGGGCAAATTGGTTCATCACCTTTATTAAAAAGGAGTGGGTGCTGAGGCATGCTGGCAGCTATTGTAGCAATGTATATTAAGTGCAACATGTATATAACAATGTAGTAAATTCAGCAAGCAAAACTGCTGAACGTTCCTTGTTTGAAAGAAAACACGTCAGCATACACTGTCTTACATTACTGGAGACCAAGCAAAAATGAGAGAAACCCCCTTATACCAAGGGGACAGGGTTGTGTGTCCAAAAGACTAAAAATACCCCATGGCTCAAATTAAAACCACAAACAGTCATTCAGAATACTTACATGTATAAAATGTCCTTTAGAATCACATGTATAAAAAAACATATACACATAAACAACACATGTACATATACTAAAAAGCGGGAGATGTGTTTTAAAACAGTAAAATGAGTCTTTCTAAAATCACACTTCAATTGTTTTTTGTCACACATTTTCCGCTTTTAGTAATATACATGTTGTTTATGTGCATATTTTTTTATATATGTGATTCTAAAGGATATTTTTACATCAAGATTACAGCCATATATATTTTTTCTACTTTCTGTGGTATTTAGCAGTGGTGTATTTTCGAATGGATATAAATATTCTGAATGACTGCGGTTTTATATTACTGTAGAAACAGTGATATTGAGTAAGAAATCGTCCATGGGAAGTACATCCCAGTATTCCATTCACTAATTTACTTCATTAAACTACATCAAGGATATGAAATGTGTTGGAGCAAGATGGCGCCCGAGTAGTTCTCCACACCACAGCCACTCGCACCGTGTGTTGATTTCTCGGCCATCGGCTATGCACACTGGATTCCGGCTGCCGCTCAGCAAACTGCTGCTCTTCGTGCTAGGAAGACGCCGTGGCTGCCCTCACGGTTCCGGAATCGCCTCGAGCGTTTACCACACGCTATCACTGGATTGCCTCTTGTCCGCCGCCGCACTTTCCCTTTTTCACTTTGCGGCTCTTTTTCACCCCCAGCAGGCTCCATCAAGGGGAAAAGGCTCAGCGCATGGGCTTAACATGGCAGCCCGTGGCGCGAGGGGATCTAAGGCAGGAATTGCTCCTGTAAACTCTGGAGCAACAGGCACAACTGTATCAGCTCCAGACCCGGATCTCCGCACAAGAGGTAAACGGGATGCTGGTGGGGGCATCAAGAAAGTGACATTGAAGGCAGCAGGGGGGGCACGCCAAAAGAGAGCATGGGCTCTCAACCCTCTATAGCAAATTTGTTCTCCGCTTCTAGCTCCCTGGGCCCTAAGGGGAAGAGAATGACTAACCCTGATGGAGTGGGGGTAGTTATTGAACCCCCAGAAACCACTGAAGACAACTCTGAGCTAGCCGGCCTGGATCATCACTCCGACCTGGGCCCCCCCACTCTGACATGGAGGACCGCCAAAGTCTACCCCCAACCATGGAGCAGAATAGGCAGGGGGCACCTCCTGGTGATGTTGCAATTTTTCCGGCCTCTGGTAGCCTGGAGGTAGCCCTCAACTCTATGATTTCTTCAAATGTCGCTGCAACTGACTCTAATGTTCAGGATGGGATACCCCTGGATCTAATTGAACAGGGAGAACATACCCCTAATGTCACCATCACTGAAAAGGGCACGGCCGCTGGTGGACTGCCTTCTCATCTGATTCTGTCCCCCGAGCCGGCAGGGGAGCACTTCTTCTCAGGTCACCGATGGCTCGGACTCCTCTGTTGGGGGGAGCTCCCCCTCCTCTAGCGACGAGGACCAGTCAGATTCTAACTGCGGCCGTTTCACTAATGAAGCAGGTACCTTGCAACGCCAGAAGACTACATCCAACAAGCGGAAAGGGAAATGACATGAAAGCCACAGTCAGATGAAATGGGATTACTCTGGCTAACAGTTTACCTTTCCTTTTGGCGAAGAATCTCGCAGGGCCTCTGGATCAGAAGGAACCAGGGCAACAACTGAGGCAGCTGAAGAACCCTCCTTGGCAGCCATTCTCTTATCCATTAAACAATTTCAAGAGGAAGTACGGATAGATAACAGGCAAGCAAAAGGGGCGGCCAAAAAACTTCAAGGTGGTCTAAGAAAGTTGAACAAGACCTGCTCAGACATTGTGGAACGTGTCACGATGATAGAAAGCCACGCCGAATGCCTGGAAACTGAAGTTACCTCCCTGAAAGAGCAGAGTTCCACCCAAGGCACCTGCATGACGGATGTCATGTGGAAATTGGAGGATCAGGAGAACAGGCAGCGTCTAAACAATCTCCGCCTGCTGGGGATCCAAGTAGGAGTAGAAGGAGAGGATCTCCGTCGATACATCGTGAAGCTTCTGAAAGGTGCCTTTCCCGAACATTCTGACTGGAACTGGGATCAGGAGGTACAAAGGGCTCACCGCTTCCCCTTTACGCTAAAGAAGCAGCATTCTAATGGAGGAGAGAAACCCAGAGCCTTTTTGGTGTTTTTTGGCAATTTTTTGCTCAGACAATTGGTCTATGAACATGCTCGGCCGAACTCACAGAAAATGTTTGAGGGGATGTCTATTTTCGCCAAGCCTGATTTTTGTCATGCAACGGTTGAACGCAGATGGCGTCTTCGCCAGCAGTTTGCCCTTTTTCATCAGTTGGGAATTCAAGTTTTTCTTATGAATCCAGCTAAGCTTAAAATTAATTTAAATGGCTTTTCCCGTAGTTTTACATCTGAAATCAAGGCCCAGGAATATCTTAATGAAATCAAGGCTAAGAAGGGGCACAGTTAAAGAATACCTTAAAGAAATCTGGGCCAGTACTGGGCTTCTCTAAATCTTTTCCTTTTATAAGAAGTTAATAAATGGTGTTCCCCTAGAGGGCGGAGAGGGGGAAGGAGAGGGGGCCATGGCTCTAGCTGGTACCACTGCAGGACAGGTTTTGTTTTTATCTTCTGTTTTCTTGGCCTATGGTGTATTAATTTCTACCAGATCACACGGTGGGATCGGGTGGTGTGGACCTATTTCTGGCTTCCATCATTCAGGTTATTCCTGATTGCTCTATTTTTTCGGGGGGGTAGGGGGCGGGGGAAATGGGTGCTGCAGGGTCATGGGGGGTTTGGGAGTGTGGGAGGGGCGGGAGTGCTGCGCAGGGTCCTACACGTTTTTTTTTCGCTGTAATTTTGAGAATGTGCTATTGTCTTGTCGGCAGGAATATGTTGTTGTTGTTCCTCAGACCTATGGTTTCTTGTTTCTTTTCAGTTTCTTTCTTTTGCATTCTTTCACCTTCATTTCTTTGCTTATGCTTTTTTACTGATATTCATATTGTTACAGTGGAATAGAATTGATGTCGAATTAGTATGTCGAATTTAATGCATCTCAGGAATGCTTCTTTTAATGTTTGCGGGCTAAATGATGGCCGGAAGAGGCAGAAGGTCTCGCAGGGCTTACGCTTGTTGGGGGCAGATCTAGTCTGCCTACAAGAAACACACATTGAAGGCTCACAGACTAGTCTCCTAAATACAATGGGATATACCCTGATCGGAGGGACATCGCAGGGTGTGCGTGTTGGAGGGGTAGCTATTTTGACCCGGCACAGCAGCCTGTTTCAAAAAATTCAAACTAAAGCTGATCCCCATGGGAGATGGGTGCTAGCAGAGTGTAGGCCATCATCTAAATCCTCCTTCACCCTATGCTCGATATATGGGAGCACAGTAGATGACCCTGGGGTAATGAACTGGCTCACCGGGGAGTTAGCTCATTGGCCACTCCCCGTTATAATATACAGGGACCTGAACATTAACTTACCTTGTGACTGGGACATGGACACTCAAAAGCATTATTCAGGTCGAAAACCCAAAGTTTTACAGGCCCTGAGGAATCTATTCCATGTACATGGGTTGATCGATGTTTGGTCCCGTTTAAAACCGAATCTTTTGGGGTATACCTACTATTCCGCGCCCCATCAATCACATGCCCGACTAGACTATTTCCTTGTATCTTCTTCTTTGTTCCAGGATGTTAGCATTGATCTCATGCCTCGTTTTATGTCAGATCATAACCCCCTAATTTTGGGGATTAAGGGAACATCTTTTAGCAAAGAAGTTTCGACCTGGAGCTTTGAGAGGTCCCTGTTGTTTAACGAGGAATATCAAGATCATATGAAAGGCTGGATTCAGGAATTCCTTGAAAGAAACATCGGTTCCGCTCCAACCGGGGTGGTCTGGGACGCTCTAAAAGCTTGTATACTGGGAGAGACTCTACAATTTTCACTTAGAAAGAACAAACAGGAAAAACAGCAGCTCCCAAAAATTTTAGCAAGGGCTGAGGAAAAACTCATTGGGGCTGTCCAGAAGGGGGAGGAAATTGAACCGGTACAACTAGAGGTTGCAGCGGCAAGAGCGGAAATCGGCGCAATTTTGGCTGAAAAAGCAGCTGCCAAGTGGGCCGCTGCCCGGGAAAAGGTTTACGAATTTAGCTAACAAATTGGCCACCAGCTAGCCCTGAGAACTAGGCAACATCTTACGAATAACGGCATACACTCCATCCGGGTCCCGTCTGCTGGAATAACCGCTGAGCCGGAAAAATTCAAACAGCCTTCCGCCAGTTCTACCAAGATCTGTATACCGAGGAAGGTGCCGATTCTCTAGCTGCTAGACAAAAAGCCATAGAAAATTTCCTAGATCCCATTCTGATATCTAATCTTAGCTCGGAGAATTGCGAATATCTAGAAGACTCCCCCTCTTGGGAGGAGATTGCTATGGCGATGTCTAGCTTGCCAGACGGAAAGGCAGCAGGCAGCGACCTTATCAAGGTAGAATTTTATAAAGTTTTTTCCAATCAGATTAAAGATATTTTTAAATCCCTTTTGGTACAACTCTTTAATGGCACAACCCCTCCTTCTTCCTGGTCATCAGCTAAAATTATAATTTTTCCTAAAAAAGACAAACCTCCCTTGGAAATGGGCTCTTATTGCCCAATAACGCTAATCAACGGAGACTCCAAAATTTATTCTAAGATCCTTGCTTCTCGATTACCAATTGTCATTGAAAAACTCGCCTCAAGATGGCAACATGGATTTATTCCTAAAAAAAGTACCACCGATCATGTAAGGAGATCCATCACTCTGTTTGATGCGGCACAGTCCACAGGAGACCCGATGGCTCAAATACTTCTTGAAGCTGAAAAAGCATTCAATCGGGTCTCCTGGTTGTTCTTGTGGAGCATCATGCAGAGAATGGGACTAGGGCCCGAGTTTATTCAGGCTGTCAAACCCCTGTATATAAATCCTAGGGTTCTGATCAATGGGACATTATCAGAGCAATTTGTAATAACACGGGGGGCACGTCAGGCTGTCCCTGCTACCCATTGCTCTTTGCAATGTACATTGACCCTTTTATTAAGAAGCTTGAAAACAACCAAGGGATCCCCGCAATACTCAGACACAGATTTGAAACTAAAATTATGGCTCACGCCGATGATTTGGCATTTGTGACCTCGAACCCTGGTAAGGCAATAGAAGCAATAGAACTCGAGTCCCAGAATTTTGTGGAGGTTTTTGGTTATGCATTAAATAAGGGAAAAACCCAGATAATTGTGAACGACAATATTATTTGGACAGATCATAGAGTCGTTACTAAAGCTAGATATCTTGGGGTGAATATCGTGGCCAATACTGATTTGATAGTTGAAGAAAACCTAGTCCAGTTAGCTTCAGAGACGAAGAAGGCATTGCATTGGTTAAATAATTTACATTTGTCCTTAGTTGGCTGGTGCAATGTACTCAAAATGATTTTTTTCCCTAAAATATTATACTTCTTTAGAGCTATCCCTCTCGAATTTACTAATTCAATGCTGAAAAAAATCGATAGTCTCTTTTCACAGTTTATATGGGCTTATTCGCAGCCAAGAAGGTCCCTCAAGTATCTATCTCTCCCCAGGGAGAGAGGTGGCTGGGCACTCCCAAACCTAAAAATATACTATTGGGCCACCATCATGCAGATATGTCCTGTATTGCTACAAGACCGGCCCCAAGCACGAACGACGGATCTCTCCTCCCCGTTCGAGCTCTTACTCGGCCTAGAAGCTTGGGGGTGCTTGTGGCGTCAACTTGAATACGGATACTATAAAAAAGTAAGGTTCAAGACCTTTATGGGAGCCTACAAGGCCTTCACTGCTGTCCGTAAATTATTAGGGATTGGGAGAATGAATCATAATACGTCCACATGTAGCAACGATAATCTGCTGGATATATTCGGGGGCTCTTACTTTTCAATTTGGTTCAAGGCTGGTATCAACAAACTATTCCTCTGAAGGGGTCTTGGCATTTGAAGATCTTAAAATACAGTTTGGTCTAAGCCATAAAGAGTTTTTTAAATACTTAGCAATAAGGAATTTTGTATCACGGAAGGCAGGCGGGCCCGCGGGGTTTGCTAAATGTGAACTTATAGAAAGACTGACAGATCCAAATACCCCTCGAATCGGGACCATCTATGGCATTCTTAACAGCTTAATGCCGGATGATCTTGCCACGATCTCCGGGTAATGGCAATTGAAATGTTTGACAATGTTTTCCAGTCAGCTCTCAGATCTGCTCAAAGCGATCTACTATAGGCCGACCTCCAAGCCCAGTTTTACAAAACGTGCTTTTTTCTATATTATACCCCGAGCAAAATTGCGAAATGGAGAACCGGCAAAGGCACTGATTGCCCCCGGTGTTCTGAATGGAGCGCAGACTCTACACATATGTTTGCCACGTGCGAGAAGCTTGGCCATCTGTTGGAAGAGATCCAAGGCTTCCTCAAGGCAGTTTTATCTCAAGATGTTCTGCTAACTCCTTCCACCGTTTTATTGGGAGTACAAGAAACCATAGATAGAAAAAGTGGAGGGGCCCTTATTTTTATCGCTATGGCAATACTTAGGCTATGTCTCGCTTTGGCTTGGTTGGACCCCAACCCCCCTTCATTTCAGCAGTGGGTGGCTCGTCTATTTTCAACGCATAATCTTGAAAAAGCTATTTATGCCAAGAAGGGCATCCGAGCTAAAAGGAAGGGTTTGGTAATCTGGGAACCATTGTCTAGTTGGCTTTGCCAGATAAACTTACAATAAACAAGGGGTGGTGGGGGGGCACTGCTATTTTTTTCGAGCTTGGGCTGGCAAACTCAAGAGGAATTTATAAATGTATAATTGAATTTATTTATTTGTGTATCATGGACAGCCTATCCGCTCGGGATCTGTAGAATGCACTTTCATTGCACTTTGCACTTTTACATGGGTCTTTTTATATTTCTGAATGTATCTATGTAGCCACTTATTCACACTTTGCACTTTAAGGCCTTCCGAGGCTTGATGAAATGCATTAGGAATTAGGAAACAAGTTCTATTACTGCTTTATATGAATTTGATGGTTTTAACATGATGGATCATTTTAAGCAAAATAGATTGTTTTCTGATCGCCGGCTTTCATTGTAGGATTTTAGGACCAGGCGGGTTAGGGTTGAGGGGTCGGGGATGGTGACCTTGAACCTCGATGCTCTGTTTATTTTTTTCACGTGTTTGTATTTTCAAAATGACAATAATTTTTTTTTATTTTTAAAAAGGATATGAAAAGTGTTTAGGGGGAGTCTACAGTGTGTGAAAAACAATGGACTGGAATGCTGCCCAAAGCGAGCGCCAGTGGCTAAGGGTTAATTAATGCATTTTACCCCTCTCCTTGTTTGTTGTAGTTTACACCCTAAGGTTGACGGGTATGGCCAGTCAGTCCTGTGCTCCCTGTACCGTAGGACTCGAGCTGCACCCAACTGCAAGGCCCACATTTTTAGAAACTGTTTTGGGGTTGCTTGTGTTCCCTTCTCGAGGGGGCATTGCCTGCCAGTTTAGGATGGACTGTTCCCATGAAGAGCATGGACTAATCTGAATAAGGTGGGGCTCTTTCTAAAGCGGCACAGTGGGCAAAAAATGATGGACTGGAATGCAGTCCCGAGCAATCGCCAGTGGCTGAAATTAATTCAAGCATTCCATTTCGCACCTTGATGTTTCTTGTAGTCAAGCAGGAGTCATTCAACAGAAATTAACTGTGCTGTCCCGCCATAGAATTAATCATTTACCTACACATGGGAACGAGTGGGCCGGGAACTGAAGGAGGAGGCATGTCACTTGGGTGGAGTCTAATTGACACACAAACGCTGACCCATCAACTGACAAAATCACCCTTCAAAACAGTAGGGAGGATTGCATCGCTGTGAAAATGTTAAGCAGACTTATGGAGACAATGTATGTGCCGGCCAGATGAAGATGAGTGCAGAAAGTTGCTAAAGACACAATTGGGTCAGGAGCGAACCGTTCACTCAAAGAGGACTTCTTTGAGACAGGGAGTCAAAATGTGAACAGAGAGTGGTGCTGGATCACAGACTGATTTGTTCGATGACTGCCTATCTAAGGAGAGTGCTAGCCCCAATGCCAGAAGACATCCAAACAGCTGGAGCAATATGCCAAATAGGGTTCCCTTAAATGCAGAGATCACAAAATCCACAAACCACAACCTTCATAGATGTCCAACAATGACCATGCATGTGATGCTCAGAGATGTAAAGAGGCCGAAAGGCGGAGGAAGCAGTGCACCATAATAACTTAGAATTTTTAGTAAGTGGTAGGATAAGTGCACTGAAGCACAGGGTCAAGACTGATTTGCATATAGCTGGGTCTGAACTGGGGTGGCGAAGTGAGCTAAAGAACGATGATGGATTCAACCTAGATCTGTGACTGGGGCTGAGTGTCTGAAAAGTTTCAGCGCTCCGTCCATCATCTCCTTGTGGTTGCTCAGGATAATTACACTTACAACAGAAAGATGATATTCCTTAAATTTCTAATGAGAGGTGGTGGTACCAGAAAAGATCCCCTCCACAGTGGTGCAAGTGCTTCACCACTTGTCACCAGTGTTCTATAATACGTATAGGAGCACCAGATGAGGGAGATGAGGTTTAATTAATCACAGAGAGTGCGCTACCAAGGCCATTCACATTTCAACAGTCTTCTTGCGCCGAGTGACCGACCGTTTATATATAGAGCATTGGGGCTCCCTGACAGAAAGAAATCTGGAAAGAGCAAGAAGGACCAGAGGGAACAATGACTAGAAACATCTAGAAGGCAGAGCATGCTAAATGTACTAAAGTTGGAAAATATAACAGGAGCTCACAAAGTTTTTGTTGAGGCCATTTCTAGTGGAGCTTTTCCAGCACAGGACAACCCCTTGACTGTCCTCTAGTTCCATCTCACACTGATGCCATTCTGGAAAGGAAAGCTAGGCAACTGCAGCAGCAAAATGGGGTGTGAATGCAGAACTAGCATATGAATAAAGTCGTCTATCTATCTATCTATCTATCTATCTATCTATCTATCTATCTATCCATCCCCATTCCCCAAATTGAAGGAAAAGCATGCCTCTTGTTGAAAGTCACAGGAGTTTTTAGATGTTGCTTAGTTCGGTGATACAAGAGCTTCTTTTGACCAAGAGGTGATGGAGAAAACTACAGGAAAGATTCTCTTGCCAATAAAGCTGAAAGTTACTTAGCTTTCCAATTTCTTCATTGTAGCAATGGACACCTGTATATTTCCCAAAAACTTTGAACACACATATAAATCAAATAAATAATAATAAAGATATACTGGGTGAGTATTAAATCAAAAGGACAGTGTTTCTGAAAAAGGCTGTGTAAAATATAGGGCGGTTAAACAAATGTAGCAAGGTTTGTGAACTTGTTGGAGTGGACTTGGAGAATACGCCATCTTACTTACTAGTTCCTCACAGTAACATATGAAGGGAACATTCTGTGTGGATTAGGCCTAATCTAAAATATGAGAAATCATAAAATTCTCCAAAGATGGAAAAATCTCACATTTGATGAAAAATTGTATTCTACATGCATGGCTATATTATATATTTATAAACTATTTTGCGATCAACAGCATTAAAATAGCTTGCACTAAAATAGTCAGTGTTTTATTTTACCTCTGTGAGAAATCGAGCTCTTGGTTGAGGGTGGCGAGAACCCTTCTTAAGCAACAGCCACAATCCTTGCCAGGACGAACCACAAAAAGTCACTAAATGTGCTTAACCTTTGGGCAGCTTGGCACAAAAGCAGTCAGGCTTAACTTAGAGGCAATGTGTAAATTTATGCAGCACACAAACATTATTAAAGTGAAAACATAACACAAGAAAAATCCAGGACCCATTAAGAAAAATAGAATAACATTCAATAAACTATTTGACAACAAAATGACATAAATCCAATTAGTAGAACCAGTGATATGCAATTTAAAATACTTAAGGTAAATAAAGTACCTAAAAGCCACTCAGGGTTATCTGGTCGTGCGAGATCAGGTGAAAGTCACAAGTTTAGGCCGACTGCGTTAAAGCGCAGGCCAGATACAGAGACCAGGTTAGTCCAACTGAAAAAGTTACCTTCTCAAATCGGTCGCAAAGGGTCCACTTCGCGATGGAGGAGTCCGCGAGAAGCAGGGAGAGTGTCACGGATGGTTGTCGCTATAGCGCAAACAGCAGGGCGGGCATTGAGGGCGGTCACCAGTGTAGCGCAACGATCCAGTCGGACATTGCGGACGGGTGTTGCCAGTGCTTTGCATTGGCAGTCACTGTGGCCATTGCTGCTGTGTGATCATCTCTTGCGGTTGTGGTAGTCCAAAGAGTCGGGTTCACAAGAGCTACGCATTGGTAGTCAGCGTGGGCACAAAGATCTTGGCATGAACGGGCCTGTTCATGGTCGCAAAGAGCCCAAAACGTAATGATTTCTCCCTTTGTTCCAGGAGAAGCTCAATTGATACCACACCAAGGGTCCAAGACCTGGTAGGGATCTCACGCGGATCTGGAACTCACTCCAGCAGAGGCCAGCAGGGCTCAGGCAGGTAAAGGCTGGTCCAGTGGAGCAAGTCAGCTGGGCAATTGCAGAGAGGCTTCTGAAGCTTGTTGCGTCCTTGTAGCTCAGAACAGGAGGCCAGCTAACTAGCCCTTGGAGTCACTCAGGTAGCCTAGGATGAAGGGAGCAGGTTCAATCTTCCTTCTTAGATAGGAGGGCAGGCCTCAAGCATCAAGGCAGTGCTATAGCAGCAAGGCAGTCCTTTTTCTGTAGTGTCCACAGGTCCAGGAGTGCACTGGAGAGTGGGTCTGAGGGTCCTAGTGTTATACCTGGTGCCAGATTTGAAGAAAAGTCTGCAGTTTCCCCCCCACAGACGTGTCTGGAATTTCCTGCCTCCCTGCCCTGGACCCAGGATGTCTGGAGTCACAATGGCCTAGTGTGAAGTTCTTTGTGTGTGTGCTGAGACAGTGTTTTTGAAGTGCAAGTGGGGCTGTGCATAGCTCCGTCCCCCATCCTGCTTGGATGGCTCATCATTCCAACACACACCCTCTATTATGTGGCTGTCTGGGAAGAATACACAACGGCGAACTACATCTAGTCATGTGACCCAGGAACAGGCTGCAGGCACCAAATGGTTGGAAAGGAAAATGCCAACTTTCTAAAAGTCTGCAAGAAACAATGATGGAGCCTCGTCAGGTTCCATACCACAGTGCACTGCCAATAGAAAATTCTTCCAACAAACTTGATTCTAAACATTTTTCTTTATTTGAATCCATCATGTTCTTTCCAGATTTTGATACATAATCGCTTAATGCCCATATGTGGTGTAAATATCGTACTCCATGTTCATCGAATGCTCATTCAGGCCTTTCGAACAACAACCGGGGATTCGCCCCTCCTTGTAACGTGACGTAAAGTAAATAATTAAACCCAATGCATTTCGGGCAACGTGTGCCCTTCTTCAGGGGTAGCTGTGAAGAGACATTTAACAAAAATCACCAGTTTATCTCATTCAGGATAATCTTATACATCTAGAAAGTTTTACTATGCATCAGCGGTCTGGTCATCATATACATGAAACTAAAAACGACACCAAAATGCAACATAAAGCATGAAACATTAAATTATACAGGCCTCGTGTACAACAAATTAATCCATCAATCATGCAATAGCTACTAAACTCATGAGTGAACCGTGTACTTGTACCCAAATATAAACAAACATAACGCCCCACATAGACGAATCTGTAAATCATATCAAATTCAAAGCAACTGTATACCAATGTTCTCTAACAAACTAAAATTGTTACCTTTGTAAGCACGCCACGTGTTAACGGTCACCATTATGAAAGTCCATCTAAACGAGCGTAGACGCTGCTAGTGCTTTTGAAACCAGTCACGTGATGAAACCCAATCACCTGACTTGCCACCCATAGAGCTAAACAAAACACTCAAAATAGCCCCTTCATATCTAAACATCGTGCATCAAACAAAAAACATAGTAAACATATAATAATATACATAATTACGACATGTAAAAATATGAAATGAAAAACTAAACAGAAAAAAACCCAAATGCAATCATTGTGAAGAAGTGAGAGTATAAATGGGAAACAATGTAGAGATTTGTAAACATTGTTGCCAATACAATCCAAGATCGCTTGTTCAAAATAGTCCTGAAATCAACACTGTTGATAGTGTCAATGCGTCAACTTTATCCTAGAGAGGACAACCTCCAGAGTTGTGTGCTTCACGACTATTCCTCAATTGTCGGTCAAAGTTTTTCTTGTGGGTGCATGCTAAAAAACTCAAAATCATGAATTTCACGTATGTTTGGAAAACATGGAGTGTATACGCATCATCATTTTGTAACTTTCTAAAAGTGGCATTTTCAGAATTGTGACTTAAAATTTGACTTTACCATTAAGGAGTGTTTTAAATTACAATTCTTTATACACCGAACATAATATTCCTACTTGTGTCCAAGCAAAAATTAGCACTTACTAAATCTAATAAGGTAACCCAACGTTATCCTATGGAGAGGTAGGACTTACAATAGTGAGTTTTTCACTATCAGGAGATGTAACACTTAAAAGTACATATCAAACTTTTTAAATACACTCCACCGTGTCCTATGGACTGTACAGGGCCTACCTTAGGGGGTGAATGCATCCAAGAGATGCTCAAGTAGACGTATTTTAGCAGTACTTTCATAAAATGCTAATCGAGCTGTGAAATAGCAAGCCTTGATGTCATCTGATTTACCTTATACTGGGCCAGTCATATTTAGTTTGCCCAGAAATGAAGCAGGCAGATTATTATTCAGATTTGCATTGTATTAGAAAAGCAAATGCACAGCCTGCTCTAAAACCGATGCCATCAAACATGACGTGAAACAAGGTGTGAAAGTGAATTAGATCCTTTGTTATGCATTAATTCCCATCTGTAATAAATCAAATTGTGATTGAAATTAATTTGTGTGAAAAAACAAATTGATTGATTGATGATGAAATATGAATCAACTTAACACAAAAATAACTTATGTGTTTCTCAAATTAAAATTCAGCAAAAACCATCATCTACTTTGGAACATTGGTTTTGTTTTGAAGCTGATTTGCAAGTTATTTTATTG
Source organism: Calotriton arnoldi (assembly GCA_963921515.1). Lineage (NCBI taxonomy): Eukaryota > Metazoa > Chordata > Amphibia > Caudata > Salamandridae > Calotriton > Calotriton arnoldi. The sequence goes on from CAWUFW010004102.1 coordinate 1,370,085, forward strand.
AACAAAAATCACTCAGCCCTAGTCCTGTTATTGTCGTATACAATTTTAAACATAAATAGGAAGGCTGCCATCGCCACTATCTCACAATGTTGTTATCAATCGTTTAAACCTGGTTCCATGCCAAATGGCTCTGCACTGCAGGCTGTTATGGGTGAAGGGATCCATATTCTGAAAGCACTGGGATCAAGAGCCAGAAAGCCCTGGAAAGATGTTGTGTATTTATTATTCATACAAGTGGTAAAAGATCAATCCTAAATATTGTATTGCAATCAGTGACTGTCATCAGAAGCACAGTAAAGGCTGCAGAATAGAAAGCGTAAGTTGCAATACCGCGGATGGCAAGTGTTTATTACAACAGACAGCAGCTGGCAAATACCATCATGCGGTAAATACTGCCATTTACAGATGGAGAAAGTACCACCTGGTGGTAAATTCTTGGGGGCAGATTTACAATGAAAATGACTCAGTGCGTGCTGCAAGCCATTTGGCCGCGCCGCACTGAGTCACTTTCAAAGCACAGGGATGCGACATATTTACAACAATATGTTGCATCTCTGTGCTTCCCACTGCGCTGGCGCACAAACTGCTGCCATGCGCCGATGCAGGCACCCTTGCACCATGGTTCAAGGATGCCTGCCTCATCGGGAGATTGTTTTTGTTCAGGAAAGGAACCCTTCCTGAACAAAAACACTCATTAGAGGTGATTTCCTCTTTCTATGTATGCTGCAGAATGCAGCACGCATAGAAACAGGAAAAAAACTAGGAGAAATTAATACATTTCTCCTCGTTGTGCTCCCTACGCCTCCCCTGGGGAGGCGTAGCATTCACACGCATTTCCAGATTTACGATTCCTCGTAAATCTGGAAATGTGTCTGGTTCCATGGGTGTTGCGTGGGAACACCCACAGCAACACCCATGGAACGCCCCTTCCACGCAAAGTGCTGCGTGTAAAGGGGCCATATTTACAAGGACAGGAAAAGTCACGCAGGGTGGCTTTTCCTGTCCTTGTAAATATGGAGCATTGAAATGCGCCACCGGTACGTCACAAAAAGTGACGCACCAGTGGCGCAAGGGGCTTGTAAATCTGCCCCTTGATGCCTAGTCATTGCAAAGAAGGAGAAATTGCATTACTTCCAGAGATCCCCGTTATAGGAGATGTTGAGTAATTTAACACCCACTATAAGCTTAGATGTACGCTGCTCTTAGGTTGGGTTTCTTTTAAATTATCTACAGTTAAATTGTTGTACCATCTTACTTTTGTAATCACTGTAGGCCTAATTTCGACATTGGTGAGCAGTCTACCAGGTTGGTGGCGGCGATTTCCCTGCTACACCAGTGGAGGGCTGTCCATCCTATTTTTAGTTTCCTGCCATGTAGGTATAGCTGTCTTGGGTGAAAACTGTCTACGAAGCCAGGTCTACCTGGGTGACATGGTGGAACTGCTGTCACAAATTTGAGTCCTGGAAATGTATCTCCCCAAAAGAGAGGGTCATTTCCCAAACCCACAGTAGAAATGTCCTTGACATAGTCTGATGTTTTTTAGTGGCACACATGGTATATTTTGAATGTTTTCTCTGGAAGACCACAAACATTTACAAGGCATTTTTCATAGAGTGGCGCCACTGGAAATGATGGTGGACACCCCACTTTTGAGTAAGCATAGGAGCATGTGTTTCAAAGTGTCCCAGGACGCATCAAGACCACTCAAAAACAGTATGTGCCCGTCTACAAAAAGAATATAACATCTTAAACCCAAAGGAAACAACCCCCACACTTCTTCACTGAAAGTATTTGTCGCTCATAACTTTGTGGCCTTATCTAACTATAACTATGGCACTGGGCTAGCAGCCCCTCTTTGCATAAACAATTGGCAATTTGACCTCTGTACCTCTATGGGAAACAAAAGTATTAGCCGTTCACTATGGCACGTGGATTAGGTCTACTGTTTCAAATTTTCCAAACGACCCACAAGTTGCAACTCACATCTGGTGGTGACCTTTATGGAATAGATGGCAAGTCACAGTGGGTTGTTTGCTCTCCTCTGCATATCACAGCAACTCATTGTTGCAGATTGTACTGGCTGATTGTCTGTCAATGTCATCTTTTTTGTCTCCCAAACTGCTTTGGGAGGGACTGACCTTCTGGACTTGTTAATGACTTCTTTTCTGCCATCCCAAGGGTCTGTTGCCAGTGGAGGCTTTGGGTTGAGTGGAGTTATGTGACCTTGGGTGAGGCAGACGATTGCCACGATCTTTCCTTTCTTCAGCCCAATCCCAAGCCCCTTTCGGTGTGTTGAAGAAGAAAGATTTCCCTTGAAAGTTTACCTTCAATTTCGCTGGAATCATTGGAAGATAGTCCATTTGTGAGGATCTCAGTTTTTGCTTTTCTGCCAGGAACGAAGGTTGCTGGCTTGGGTGTGGGTAATCAGGAAATATCTTTACTTCATTATATTGTAAATGTAGTGCCCCCTTTTTTCTGGTGGCTCTAAGAATCCTCTCCCTATCTGCGTAGTTTAGAAAGCAGATTAAAATTGAACGTGCCAGGGCCCCAAGGTGGCGGGGAGGTCAGCATCAAGCCAAGTGTGCAAGCTCCACACTGAAACATGTAGGACCTCCGACAGTCATCGATGAATTGCAATAGTTTTAAGCCCTCTACTGCTTCGGGGAGTACCACTATTCAAGGTTATATTTATAGGCTCTGCCCTCTGCATCCTCCACCCTGTTTTCTAGTTGTCGGACCATAGATGAGCTCAGTTACTCTGTCATTCATAACACAGGTTATAACTTATGTTGTTGAGATCCACCCCGCTGTCTCGGTGACCTAATAAATCACAATGCGTAAGTCCTGTCTGATTAGGGGCATGTCAATCTTTATTTCATCAATTTTTCTTATCCAGGGAGCATCTGTCTCTTTAAATGCCTGCAAGAAGGACTTTCCAGAGAACACTGGCAGTACCCAAGCCGGCAGGATCAGGGAGTCCAACCTGCATGGTTGCCTTACCCTTGCACGTTTCTCAATCTTTGTTTCTTGATGGCCCACTGGTGCTTTATCTTTTACCACTTTGACACTGGTGTAAATTGGCCAACTGTTGGGTTATGTTAATCACTGAATTTGCAACCTTATGTGTCAGACTGGATGGTGTCTTGGACTTGTCTGTAGCACAACTACCTGGACACAGGTAGGCCCCTACATCCATCATTGATGCACCTTTGTGATATTATGGAGGGGTTCAAACATAGTCCTCCCATTAAATGTCACAGCTTGCCTCTGCCCAATGTCAATCAATCAATCATTACTTGTAAAGCGTGACTACTCACCCGTGAGGGTCTCAAGCCGCTGGGGGGATTGGGGGGCTACACGTACGACCAGGTGCTGCGGTTCAGTCGAAGAGTTAGGTCTTGAAATCCTTCCTGAATTGGGTCAGTGACGGGTATAGCCTGAGGTGGAGAGGCAGGTTTTGGCGGCACAGTAGGAAAAGGATCTTCCTCCAGTCCTGGTCTTGCGGATCTGAGGGACGGAGGCAAGGGCCAGTTGGGCAGAGCGGATGTGTCTGGTGGGTACGTGGAATGAGGCAGTTGTTCAGGTATGCTGCTCCGTTGTCGTGGAGGGCTTTGTAGGTGTGTGTGAGGAGTTTGAAGGTGACTCTTTTGTTGACTGGGAGCCAATGGAGTTCTCTTAGGTATTTGTAGATGTGGCTGTGGTGGGGGGTGTTAAGGACGATTCTGGCTACGGCATTTTGAATGTTCTGTAGTTTCCTGAGGAGTTTCTGGGTGGCGCCTGCGTAGAGTGTGTTGCCGTAGTCGAGTTTGCTGCTGATGAGTGTGTGGGCGACTGTCTTTCTGGCCTTAGTGGGGATCATCTAAAGGTCTTTCAAAGCAGGCGAAGAGTGTGGAAGCATGATGAGGAGATGGCGTTGATCTGGCCGTTCATAGTGAGCGAGGAGTCCAGTATGATGCCGAGGTTTCATGCGTGGTCTGTGGGTGTGGGGGGGTTCCTAACACAGCGGGCCACCAGGAGTCTTCCCAAGTGGAGGTGTTGGGCCCAGGATGAGGACTTTGGTCTTGTCCGAGTTGACCTTGTGGCAGCTGTCTCTCATCCAGATGGCAATGGCCTTCATCCCGTCGTGGAAGTTGTTTCTGGCGATTGTGGGCTCATTGGTGAGGGAGAGGATCAGCTGGATGTCGTCGGCATAGGAGACGATGTTGAGTCCGTGGTTCCTGAACTATGGCAGTGACGGGGCCATGTAGACGTTGAAGAGGGTGAGGCTCAGGTAAGAGCCTTGGGGGACTCCGCAGCCGATCTCCCTGGGTTCTGAGAGGAATGGTGGTAGTCTGACTAGCTGTGTTCTAACGGTGAGGAAGGAACGGATCCAGTCCAGGGCGTTATCGCGGATGCCGGGTTTGTGGAGTCTCTTGCTTAGTGTGTGGTGGGAGATGGTGTCAAAAGTGGCCGAGAGGTCCAGGAAGGTGAGGGCTGCTGTTTCTCCCCATTCGAGGAGGGAGTGGATGTCATTAGTGGTGGTGAGGAGGGCGGTCTCGGTGCAGTGGTTGCTTAGGAAGCTGGATTGCGAGGAGTCGAGGACGTGGTTGGCTTTGATGAACTTGGAGAGTTGGGCGTTAATGGCCTTCTCAATGACCTTGGCTGGGAAGGGGCGCAGGGAGATAGGTCTGAAATTCTTGAGATCTGTCGGGTCGACAGACAGTTTCCTCAGCAGGGGAATGCTTTAGTGTGATCAAGTTAGAACGATAACGCTCTTTTAGGGTCCAGACGGTGGAGATGTTCTTCTTCCTTAGAAGAATGCAGAGGAGCATAGAAGGTGGGCAAGGTGACAAATTGCCCAAGGTGGAAAGGTGTCACCACCTTAGGCAGAAAAGAAGCCCTAGTGAGGAGCACTACTTTGTCCGGAAAGACGGTCAGCTAAGGTGGCTGAGATGACAGAGCCTGCAATTCGCTCACCTTCCTGGAAGAAGTTATTGCCACTAAGAAGGCTGTTTTGATAGTAAGCAGCCGGAGGGGGCAATCGTTCAGTGGTTCGAAAGGGGCGCACATCAAATAAGTGAGAATCAAGTTAAGGTCCCACTGGGGCATGATAAAAGGTGAAGCGAGAAACAAAATGAGTAAGCCCCCTCAGAAATCTATGTACAATAGGAGATTTAAAAAGTGACGGTTGATCTGGCAACCGTAAAAAAGCAGAGAGGGCCGAAAGGTAACCCTCCAGAGCGCCCAGAACAGAGCCCTGCTAGGCCAAAGAGAGAATGAAAAGAAGAATGCCAGAAAGGGAAGCAGATAGGGGGTCAACAGATCATTCTGTACAATATGTATAAAACTTTTGCCATTGGCAGACGTATACCGATTTTGTGGAGGGACGCCTGGCTGCCAGAATAACTTCACAGACTTTGGGAGGAAGGTCAAAAGCTGTCAACTGTCGCCGCTCAATCTCCACACAAGAAGGAGGAGGGTGGACAGGTTCGGATGGAGAACCCTCCCCTGCTGCTGCAACAGAAGATCCTCCCGAAGCGGCAGGCTGATGGGAGGGTCGATGCTCATCTGCAAAAGCTCGGGATACCAAACTGTCCGTGCCCAGTCCGGAGCCACAAGAATGACTCGGGTCTGGTCGCTCCTGATCTTCTTGAGCACTCCTGACAGGTGTGGTATGGGCGGAAAGGCATACAGGAGGCCTGTGCTTCACTCAAGTCGAAAAGCATTGCAGAGCAAGAGCTGCCTTGGAAACTCCAACATGCAAAACTGCTGACATTGCGTGTTCTCTTCGGAGGGGAACAGATCTAACCAAGGCTCTCCCCACCATTGAAAGAGACCCTGTGCCACCTCCGGATGGAGACGCCACTTGTTATCTGCTAGGCACTGACGGTTAACTTTGTCTGCCCTGGCATTCAGGGAGCCGGCCAGGTGTTGAACCACCAGTGAAATACCCTGTTATTCCAGTAAAGTCCAGAGACACAGGGCCTCTTGACAGAGTGTACACAACTCCACCCTGCTGTGCTTGTTGCAGTACCACATGGCGGTAGTGTTGTCCGTGAACACTTGAGCTAGCCTTCCTTGAGGGATGGTAAGACCAGTGCCAATCGGATCGCACAAAGCTCCAACCAGTTGATGTGGTCCCCGCTACTGCCAGAGACCAGAGTCCTCTGATCTGCACCTCTCCCAGATGGCTGCCCCATTCCAGAAGTGATGCATCCATCACCACTGTGAGATCTGGGTGGGGAAGGGAGAGGAGTCTGCCTCTGACCCAATCACTGTTTGTCAGCCACCACTGCAGATCTTTCACAGTGCCCTCTAATATCTGAACGAGGTCGGTGAGATTCTCCTGATGCTGCGCCCATTGGAACTAGAAGTCCCACTGCAGACCGCATGTGCCATCTGGCATGATCCACCAGCAGGATGCAGGAGGCCATGAGGCCCAGTAGCCTCAGAGTCATTCTCACCGAAATCCTGGATAGAGGCTGAAACATCGGTATCATAGCATGGACATCTTGGACTCGCCGCTTGGGAGGATAAGCCCAAAACTGCAACGTGTCCAGAACTGCTCTGATGATTGGGAGCATGTGAGAGGCAGTCAGGTGTGACTTCGGCACATTGATAGTTAACCCCAGCGAATGCAGGAGGTTCGCCGTAGTCTAGAGGTGGGAGAAGACTGCTTGGGACGAGCCTGCCTTCAACAACCTGTCGTCGAGATAGGGGAAGACTGGAACCCCTGATCCCTGCAGGTGGAATAGCACTCGTTACTTAGCATGCGTTTAGTACGCATGCCATTACAATGCGGTCGTTAGAACGACCGCGCTGTTAGTTCGCATACCTTTACTACGCAATTCGGAACAACGAATTGCAGTTGGGGGCGCTGGATGTTGGAATAGTATAATTTACTATTCCAACTCCAGTCTGTGCGAACCCTAGGGAAGGTGTTGGATTTTAAATCCAACACCTTCTCCCCCCTAACGCAAGTCGTTGTTCCGACTTGCGTAGTAAAGGTATGCGAACTAACAACGCGGTCGTTGTAACGACCGCGCTGTAATGGCATGCGAAGTATCGCATGCGAAGTAAACGCTGTTTACCCTGCAGGTGGGTTGCAACCACCGCCATCACCTTGGTGAACAGCCGAGGGCCACTGGTGAGACTGAAGGGAAGCACAGTAAACTGAAAGTGCTCGTGGGCCACCATAAACCGCAGATAGCGGCGATGGACAGGCAGGATGGGAATATGGAAACAGGCGTCCTGCAAGTCTAATGCTACCATCCAGTCTCCCGGGTCCAGGGCAGACATGACCTGATAAGAGTGAGCATCTTGAACTTTTCTTTTCTGAGAAAGTAGTCGAGAGCTCTGAGGTCGAGGATAGGACGAAGGCCTCTGTCCTTCTTCGGAACCAGAAAATAGCGGGAATAGCAACCACAGCCTATTTCTGCCCCGGGAACCCTTTCTGTAGCGCACTTGGCTAAGAGAGTTTTGACTTCCTCCTGAAGGCAAGGTGATCCTCGTTCAACTGATCGTAAGTTGGAGGCATGGGGGGTGGGGTAGTCTCAAAGGGGAGGGAGTAGCCCCTTCGGACTATTTGCAAAACCCACCTGTCCGAGATGATATCCCGCCAGTGGTAGAGGTGATGGCGTATCAGGCCACCAACTGGATGCCCATGATTGGGGAGGATCGGACTAGGAAGGTTTGGAGGCGTAGAGGGAGGGGGTTGCGGCCTGACCTGACTTCTGGCCTCCGACCTGCGGGGTCGAGGTGATCCGTGCCCACGGGCAGGCAGAGGGTGCGGAACTTGTGCGGAACTTGCGCGGCCCTCTGGCTGTGGTAGGGCTGGTGCAGTTGGAAGCCCCTTCCGTAGTCACAAAAGGAGAGCTCCAGCGGATGCAGCCCGGGATGACGTTGAGAGGCCCAAGGACTTGGCCGTAGCTCGCTACTCCTTAAAGCACTCTAGCACCGCGTCCTACCTGTCTCTGAAGAGACATAAAAGGGCATGTCCATAAGGTTGGCGTGGGCATCCCTTGAAAAGCCAGATGTCGATGAAATCGCTCTGCCCAGCGATACTGTTGTGTCTAGGCCACAGCGTATGGCAAACTTTGCTGCATCTCTCCGATCGGCAATAGCGTGGGAAAGAACAGCCCGGCCTCCTCCGGAATTTGTGGCAGCACTTGCGCAACCATTTCCCATAGCGAATGGGAGTAATGGCCCAAGAGGCATGCAGTGTTTATTGACCACCATTGCAAAGGAAGCCCCCTCCTCCGTAGCCAGGTTAGGAGGAGACAACATGCCAGGTTTTGGGGAGGTGTCCAACCCGCTGGCATCACCCAGGTCCTCGTACCAGTCCATTTCCTCATTGCAAAGCGGGATTTCTAAGGGATCCTGCTGCCCCTCCCAATCTTCATCGAGTCCTAGCCCCTCAAAATAAGGCACAGGACATGACAGAGAGCCCAACAGCTTCGTCGGCGCTGGTCTCCGCATCGGTAGATTTCCAGCCGGCTCCGTGTCGTCAGGAATGATGATAGGGGAAGTGCCGCCGGTGGGTGTTAGTGACGTCGAGGGTCTCGGCGTCGGATGCGGCATCAGGGAAGGTCGAAGTGGTAGGACCAGCGCCTGTCCGGATCTAGGAACGGATCCAAGAGGAGCCCGTGGCGCTGGGCCGGAGCCGAAGTCCTGGAACCCATTGGGTCTCCTTCCGCTGAGCCTGCGGGGCCCGAAGGCGAGCTGGCAGGGTCAGGCCACCCAAATATGGCGCACATGGCATCATAGAATTCCTTTAACTGGGCAGGGGTCGTTCCTGGCCCTGCAAAGGGAGGGTAACGCGGAGTCAACCCAGGCACCTGCTCCGCAGAGCAGGGCCTTAGACGCCGGGACTCCTCTGTCTCGTCAGTTGACAGACAGGGCAAAGTCAAAGCATGCTTAGACTTCTTGTGCTTTTTATGGTGCTTCTTACCTGACCTCGACGACGTCGAGTAGGAGGAAGATTTCGATCCCCCGGGGTAGTGCTCGGACCTTCCTCTCGAACGAGACTGGGAGTGGGAGCAAGATCTCTGTCGAGATCTCTGCGGCGCCAGACGCCGGGCCGCTAGCAGCTTTAGGGACCGCTCCAACAAAGCTTTCAGTGCCATGACCCAGCAGACGGAGCAGAACTTTGGGTCGTGGTCGCATTCCAGGCACCAAAGACATACCAGATGGGGATCCATGACCACACGGTTTGAACACCGAGGTCTTCTTATTGGAAATCCTACACACCAAAAACGTCGACAAAAAGTTGAAAAAAGTCTGTCAAAAAGTGACAGGGGGTAGCTCTCTTCGACAGCTCTGCGCTTACTGGCGCGGAAAGAAAAGAACTGATGTCAGTGCGCTGGGGTAGCACCTATATAGACGATTCGGACATCACAACGACAGCAAACCTGCCGCCTACAACGTCATGCAGAGTCGACCGACGCCACCTATCAGCCCGCAGGGGTACTGCCATCAAAATCTTCCAGATCCAGCCTGACGCTAAGGTAAGGAACCTACAGCTAGGTGTCTCTATCAGATACATCTGTCACTTGTATCAGGCCATGCCGCAGCCTCCATTCCCTACAGCCCCAAGAGCTAATTTCTCCCTGCCTTTGGGTCTTGCTCCGGCACTCTGAAGGCATACCCCCGCAGCCTAACTCTGAGACTATTCTGCTCAGGTCTGGATGGCACGCGCCCCTACAACAGGTCACTGCTGCAACCTACAACAGGTCATAGCTGCAAGTATGTTGTGCCACCTCCAATTCAAACGACATAACTGGCCAGCTGCTGCTGTCAATCTGCTTACCCGGGGCCTCCTCCAGCTGCACCCCTCACACATCTGGATGGCATCAGATAACACGGTCAGGTGAGCCAGATAGTACCACTTGCCTAGTGAGAATAAATTTGATGTTTTAAAGTTTATTTGCCTGAATGTTGGCAGATGTTGGGGCTATGTATTAGAGATTAATTATCTCACGTCTGCCATCTTGAAGTGTTGGCAATGACTCCCACCCTTAATTGGTTGGCTAGTTCAATACCCTTAGTAGAACACCCTCCCAATTGATCTTCCCCATGGCAGAGGCATCAGAAACTCTTGCCACCTTTAACGCTGTTGCCACTGCATTCAAAGTGAGGCAGGGGAATGCAGAAGTCGGGAAATAGCACATCCTTCAATTTTTTGCTACATGTGCTGTTACGGCTCACGTCTAAATCAGGCACTGTACACTTTTTTCTATCAGTGAAACACTCCTGATGTCAACCATGCCTTTTGAATCTACTGCAATGGCCACTGGTGCCTTCAGGACTGACTGCAGATGGAAATGTATGCTTTGCTTTTGTACTGTGCTTTTGAAGGCATACACAAACCAAACACTGACATTAAAAAGGGCAGTCAATATTTGTGTACATATGATAGAGCCATAATATGAAGAGTAAACTCAGCTGCTGTTTTTCAGCTCTCACAAAGAATTTTAGGTTCCACACAAGTAGCTGAGGACAAAGGAAGCCCCCGATTAAGGTACATCCACATACACGGCAATCAGCACATTCTGAAACATGAACAGTAAAACAATGATATTCAGGTAAACAGTGACGACTATAGTTTTCCGCAAATTATTTATTTCTACGCGTTTACACTAAAATTGGAAAATTATGTTTTCATCCTAGATATAATGGTACTCCTACACAAAGAAAATCTAGCCCAGAAACAAATAAGCACCTGTCCTGCATGGATAACGATACCCTTGTTTGGTTTAGAATAAAGGCAACACAACCTTTCATCACACTGAGTTGCTTCTGTATGCAGGTTTCATTTTTGGACGGATGCCTGGTACCGCAACACTGCTTGCTTCACACTGCATCGTACAAACTGTATTGGAAAACAACAATATTCACACAGAGACCGTGACACCCTTAATAACATGACCTTCAATAACCACAGAAAAATCAGAAATAAGTATGTGAACCCCAGAACCACTCTACTATATTATTGTTTATCTTTGATTTGAGACTTAAAGGTTTTTTGTGAAAGTCAATATATATATATAGAGAGTCACTGCCGACTTCATAAAGGCGTGGCATTAGCAAGAGGTTAAAGATCCTGTCTAAGAAAGGCCAACTGGTGTAATGGTTACACAGAAGATTCAGCTCAAATGTGCATTGGCATGCGTTTTGGCAACCTGCAGCAGGATTTGGAATATAATTCAGGGATCATAACAAGTCTGAGCAGTACAAAATGAATGACCTGCATAGGCACCTAATTCATTCTATTTCTATCTTCTATGGGACCACCAGTGATCTGATGGCACAGCAGGCTGCACAGGGCTGTGCCACATATTTTCAATGGCCTGTGTTAACAGTTTGCCATAGCTGTATGAGCAGTAAAGTATAATCAGGAATGGACTGCCCATGATGGATACAAGGAGCACTCCTGCAGGGCCCGAAGAGGGTGTCTGTATTGAGGGATAGAAGGTCTGCAGAATCCTCAGCCAATCCACTCATGAGAGAGCAATACACAATTGTCTCAAAGGCACATACATGGTTTCACAATACTGTGCTAATAAGTATTAGAATATTTCACAGGTTTCTCCTTAGAACTACCAGCAAACCCTGGGACTTTTTATATACTATAGTTGAAAATTGTGCTGTAAATAATGAAAGATTTGGACCCATTTAAAAAGAATGTGTGTTGGTTGGGAACAGTCACTGCAGCGCCCTAGAGAGGGTCAGGCGGCACACTCGGTGCAGCACGCATTGTATTTTAAGCCATTTTTAAGATCTTTTCTACGTTCCTTGTGTTGGATCATCCAGATGTACAGCCTATGGATGCGCTTTTGTAATCTGTAGCACTGCACATTGGCTGCCACCAAACTTCTTATTACGTGGAATTCTTTTTAAAAGATATTGTGGACATTAAGTAAGAAGACATTGTCTGTATTTATACCTTCAGGTTTTACTGTGTGTAACATTCCCGAAGCAGGTCTTGATATTACAATGAAGCATGTTAACTAATGAACAATAGTGATCTACTCTTTGGTGCTTTAATTACTGTGCACATCAAAACGCTGCTGTTTTACTTCAGTGCAGTAATTGTAGGGTGTGTGGCAGATTCACACTGAACTTCTTTGTTTCGATACACGCAGCAGATGCACTCAAAAACATTGCTCGTCGCAAGTGACACTGGACTCTTCCGTTGTGCCTACTCTATTGAAAATATTAACACCCCCTTCTCTGGTTCATATGAAAAACTTGTACAACTTTTTACCTGGCTTTCCAGAGCTATCACTTGCACAATTTCCTCATTGAGAATAGGTTTTAACATATATTGGTGCTTATACCCACATTAAGTTAGTTCTGATGTTGATTGTGGTACAGCTTTGAGGCCAAAATTTACAGACAACACTGCACGTAGTCCTTCTGTTCATGGTACATCACTCTCTATGAAGGGGATGTCGCTGTATTTACTGTCATTCTCTGCCCATTGTTTTACTGCAGTGTCCACAATCTCCTCAGAGAGACGGTGTGCGTAGTCGAGCAGCCCTGGATCTGGTGCTAAGGATTCACTTTTCTTCTCTTCCTTGTTGGACACCACCAAAGCCGCAGTTTCTTCTGCGAGCCTGTCGTTGCTCGTTTGTGTCTTTTCATTTTGGGTGGAGTTCTGAACTGTGTAAGACTGCTTGGACTTTATGCATCCCATACTATAGTAACATGGGGTAGCATCAAAGAGTAATTCAGCAGTATCTGCTGAGAGAAGTTCATATATTCTCCACTAGAGGTGATATGGTTCCTCAGCTCTTTCCGGTGGGTAGGCACCTCTTACCAACCCAAGCACCAAACACTTGGCGAAGTTTTCACATTGAGCGCCACCTGCCAAAAGAAACGAAAAAGAATGATTTCTCTGGTGTTCTGCACTGATTACATTATACTTTGTGCTAAAGCATAGCCTGTAAATTGCACAGTCCACATTCACACACCGGTGGTTAAAAATGCAGATTTTACATTCAATGTGATTATCTAAGTTTCTAAATAAAAAGTGGAGAGCTCAGTGACCGGTGAGCAGTGAGTTCCAAGGAGGTCTAATTTATAACGAAAGAATACATTTGAATTTAGGAGCAACCATTTAAGAATGAAAAGGATGATCAATCATTAATATCTTGAGCTTCGTTTTCCCTATGGCCTGGTGATATCTTACTCTTGGCATTATGAGACGTCACATGAAATACATTGCTGATAACTTCGCTATCCATAGCAAGACGCTGTAATTCAGATAGTACTACCTCTTATTTGCAATGTCTCTAGGACCATTCTCAAATGTAGTAATCCATTCCGCATTGCATGTCGCTTTTCAGCCATTAAAGAACAGTAATATGTTTAGTGCAGAGTACTGGCAAAATCTTTATGGGTTGTTAAAAAGACACTTAAGGCGAGGTTAGATTCGAAATTCGATATTCCTAAATGATTATCCTTTAAGCTGTGGGTCCTGAAATGGTCCTTATCCCCTTAATGAATCCGACTTATAACATAGATAATAGCTGGGAAAGAGCCCTTAAGAGAGGAGAGGCTACATAAAATCTAAGCCATGCCACTGCTGCAGCAATCAAAAACAAATCACATTTAAATGTATAGCTTCCTTCAACATAATCATTCCATGACAGCCCTTTATATGGAAGCTTCAGAAGGATTTGCAAAAAAAATATTTTTCCTTGTGACAGAGTATGACATTCTTTGTATCATGCATTTCAAAGAAACTTTGTTTCAATGAAGCGACCCCAAAGATAGTGTAAACAAAGAGAAATGCAATAACAGTAAAGATCATTTGTAAATCCATAATGACCTGCTTGTGGCCCATGTGTAATATTTTTATGCCCTGATATACCCTCACAGTCCCACTTTCAGTTCCATTGCTGAAGGCGTGGAGTGGTCAGAAACAAAAAGGCAAACTGTCCCTGTGCACAAGTCTCTATTGTTCGTTTCGAATTCGGTATGGATTAGTTTGCTTCACTTATTAACATCAACCACCACGATGAAGCCAAAAATGAGGCAAACGACAAAATGGCCATTGCTCCTCCACTCATACAGAATGTAAACCCATTTCTCCTTCATCCGTCGCATTTATGTTATTTGTCTCAAACCTTACACCCTTAAGTACCTTTGATAAAGATTATTGCCACTGCCAATGGAATCTTCATTTCCCAGAGAAAGTTAGCAATGGATCCAAGCAACCCCTCTGGACCAGTGGAGGTGACAGGATAACTGGAAACGTATGCAGGGGTTCTAGGTGAAGTTTCAAAACACCCAGGCCATAGTCATAGATCTCTTTCAAGTATTCCTCGTCACAATTAGGATGTTTGACCTAACTCCAGGCATCCTCTATCTTCTGCGGGGTGTAAGGATCCGGCAACTCAAAGCAAGCATTATTAATTAACAACCACAGCAAATAGACGGTAGATAAAGTGAAATTAATTAGCCTCCTAACTGCTAGGCTTATCCCCTCCAGCGCTGAGCTTTTCTTTGGCTGTTTGAGGTACTTTGCGCATAGGGCTCTATAACTTTGTTCAACATATGGTATTCACATTAAATCTGCGTTATTTTTTTCCAGCAACCTGAGGCATCTAATGGTACCCAGGGTTTGTGGATTACCAGAGGGGGGAGAGGGAGTGGTGTGGAGAAAATAGCCAAAATGTAGCTACATTTTTTTTTTTTTTAATGAGAAAATAGGAAAAAAGTGCACTGGATAAAAGTGTCTGTTTTACCCCTAAAAATGGCATCAGCGAACGGTTTGCTGTGCTAAAGCCACCACCTTCCCAGCTTTCAGGAACTTGCAAAGTTCAATCAAAAAACCTAGGGCATCATTTATGAGCAATTGGCATAGGGCAGCACCGCAAGACTTCTTGATACGCTGCCCTACGCTATTTAAAGGCCAGGAATGCACCATATTTATGAAATACGGTGCATTCCTGTCCTTTCTGGATGCGCTGGTGCACAATTTGCTGCCTAGCGCCAACGTAGGCATCCTTGCACCATGGTGCAAGGGCACTTCTGTTGCAGGCAATATTGTTTTTGTGCAGTAAGGGGGACCCTTCCTGCACAAAAACAATCCAAAGAGGTGTTTTCCTCTTTCCATGAAAAACGATGGGAAATAAAAAATATTTCTCCTCATTAAGCCTGGTCAGGGGAGGCATAAAGTTTTGGAGCTGCCCCAGCTTTAAGTGATTAAGTAAATCTGGGGCAGCACCAAAATCCATGGGTGTTGCGTGGGAAAACCCTCTGCCACGCCCATGGAATGCCTCCTTGATGCAGAGTAAGGCAAGGCAGTGACCTGTGCTGCTTTGTCTTACTCCATATCTATGAGGCCATGCAGAGCCACGCAGAGTGGCTTTGCGTCACCTCATAGATATGATTGAGAGGCTTGCGCCGCCAGAGCATCAGAAAAAGCGATGATTAAGTGATGCTCTGGCGGCGCAAGCCTCTCATAAATAAGCCCCCACATTTTTTACCACAGTTTTGGCCTTTTTCAAAGAGGTAGCCCATTTTTCCTATTTCTTTGTGCTTTCATCCTACTTCCAGTTTGTGGTGGAAACCAGTGGAAACCCATGGGTGATCCAGGAAAGCAATACATTTCTGAAAAGTAGACACCAATTTAAACTCAGCAAGGTGTCATATGTGTAGATCTGTCAAGGTTTCTCCAAAGATACTAACTGTTGAAATAAAGAAATATTGAAACTGAGTAGGAAAAAACTGCCATTTGTGACAATGTTTTCCTCTGTAACTTTTTGTCATGATGGTTGATTTATAAAAGCAATGCACCACTACTTTTGTAAGACCCTTTTTGGTTGCGGGGTTTTACAGGGTTTGTAGGTTCTCCAAGAACTCGAGGTACCCAGATCCAACAACTGAGCTGCACCGTACCTGGTGTTTCATTGTGTACTGAGTATAGACAAATTCATATGCTGAAATATAGAGTGAAAAATGGGTATCAAGGAAACCTATGTATTTCTAAAATGGGTACAGATATGGAGTTTAGCAGCAGTAATTATTTGTATATCTCTGAATTTGTGGGTACCCGTACGAGCATATGATTTAGAGGGTATTTTTCAAAATGTCCTCTTTCTTACACGCTGGCTTACATTTGGAAGGCACAAATGCAACAAAATCCGATTGATAATAACAGATATTCTACTATTCTAATCTCCCACATGTCTTCCAATAAAAATGGCACCTCACTTGTGTGAGTAAGCCTAGTGCCTGCGACAGCAAATGGCCCAAAACACAACATGGACACCACAATTTTCCACTAAAATATGACCCCTTTTTTGCAAAGTGGGTAGCTGTGGATTTTGGGCCCTAGCTCAGCCGGCACCTAGAGAAACCTAGCAAACCTGCACATTTTAAAACCTAGACACCTGGGGGAATCCAAGGTGGGGTGACTTGTGTGACTCTCACCAAGATTTTTCCGCCAAAAAGAGATTAGAGTATAAGATCGCTCTCAGGATGTATAAAGTGGAGATTAAAAAAGCCCAAGCCTCATATTTTGAGGAAAAGATTCTCCTCGCAACTAACTCTCACAGGGAAATTTTTCAGATCGCCAAAAACCTGTTAAGAGTATCCGACCCTCCTTCAATTCCTGATCTATCTGGACAGCGTTGCAAAGATCTTGCACAGTTCTTCTTCTCCAAAGTGCAAAATATCTTAAAAATCCTTCCTGTGAAAGATAACGCATATATCACCAATGCTAATACCTCTTCCCGAGATAAATCTGCACCTAATTTGGAGGCTCTAGAACCCCTGTCCTTGGATTCCTTGTTGTCTATTTTAGCTTCTATTAAAAGTGGATCGCCACTTGATCCAGCACCTTTTAACATTTTGAAATCAGTAACCTCTACCATCGCTCCCTATCTCCTTAGTGTGATTAACACCTCTCTTATCTCAGGTGTGGTCCCCTGTGAATGGAAAAGAGCCATGGTTAAAGCTCTATTGAAAAAACCTCATTTGGATCCGAAAGATCTTGCTAACTATCGACCCATCTCGCTCCTTCCTGGAGTGAGTAAGATCGCAGAGAAACATGTTAACAACATCCTTTCTGCGTTTCTTGAGTCACATGACTTGCTCCACCCCTCCCAAACAGGCTTTCGCCCTTGTCAAGGAGTTGAAACTGCTCTGCTGGTGGTAGTGGAAGAATCAAGAAAGATCCTTGACTCAGGAGGTTCTTTAGCTATTATTCTGCTTGATCTTAGCGCCGCATTTGACACGGTGAACCATCAGATTCTGGTTCACCGTCTCAGGAATACGGGAGTGTCAGGTTCGGTTCTCGCTTGGCTTCAATCTTTTTTGGAGGGCAGGACTTTTCAGGTGTTTGAAGAGGATAACTCTTCAGACTCTCTACCTTTGATGTGCGGAGTGCCTCAGGGCTCTTCCCTGAGTCCAACTCTTTTAATGTTTATATGGCCCCACTGGCGGACTTGGTTGCCCCCTTTGGAGTCCATATTGTATCTTATGCTGATGACACACAGTTAGTGGTGGCATTGAATCAAGCTGACAAGCCTCCCACTGACCTCCACGCTTGTTTGGAGGAAGTGGGAAAATGGATGAGTCTGTCTCATCTTAAACTGAACGGTGCAAAAACCGAAATTATGATGCTTGGTAATTCTCAAAGTGCTAATTTGAATGCCCTCTGGCCATCTTGTATGGGCCCAATTCCGTTTTTTAAATCAGAGCTAAAAGCCTTGGTATTTGGTTGGACCAAGACCTGTCCTTCAAAACCCAAGCTAGGAAGACGGTCGCCTCCTGCTATGGTCTACTAAAAATGATTCGTAAGATTCTGTCTGTGTTGCCACACTCAGCTAAAAAACTAGTGATTCAAGCCTTGATCCTTTCCAGGATTGATTTTGGAAATGCTCTCTACCTTGGGGCTCCCAAGGCAGTGATTGGGCGACTTCAGATTGTTCAGAACTTTGCAGCAAGATTGCTTACCGGCACCAGCCGGCGATGCTCAGCGCAACCTGCACTGCGCGCTCTGCATTGGCTTCCTGTCCAGGAGAGGATTCATTTTAAAGCTCTCTGTGTGGTCAACAAATCCTTGAAAGGGGTAGGACCCCCATTATCAGGGATCTGATCTATTCGTACAAAGCTCCTAGACATCTCCGCTCTAACTCTCGTCACTTGGCGAAAATTCCGAGAATTCAGAAAGCGAGAAAGGGAGGTAGGCTTTTTCATACAACGCCTCTAGGTTGTGGAATACCCTTCCACTCCATCTCCGAAGTGAAGCGAACCACCTTAGTTTCCGTAAACAGCTGAAAACGTGGCTATTTCCATGACCCCTCTTGTGTTTACCACTTTAACGTCCGCTAGCGCTGGGATGCTCCCGGGTAACCACGCGCTCTATAAATCCTCTTTCAATTCAATTTTACCCAGAATCCCTTGCAAACCTCAAACTTTGACTAAAAAAACACATTTTCCTCATACTTCCGTGATGGAACGTCCTGAATTCTCTGAGGACCCACAAACTTACATCCACCCAGCATTTCCCTAAGTCTTCCAATAAAACTGGTACCTCACTTGTGTGGGTAGGCCTAGTGCCGGTGACAGTAAATAGCCCGAAATGCAACATGGATACATCACATTTTTCCACTGAAAACAAACCCTTTTCTTCCAAGGTGAGTCGCTGTAGATGTTGGGCACTAGCTCAGGCAGCACCTGGGGAAACCTAGCAAACCTGCACATTTTTGAAGACTAGACAACTAGGGGAGACCAGGGTAGTTAGCCTTACGTGGATCCTATGAAGTTTTCTTACCTACAATCCCCTGAAAATCTCAAACTTCGGCTGAAATCACTTATTTTCCTTTTAATGCGAGCCATTACGAGAGGACTCCCATTGATCTCAGTTTGATCCATTCTTGTTGCGAGCAACAGGCCCAACCACACAAGTGGCACAGTGTTTTTATCGGCACAAGTGGGGTACTGCTGGGTGGTAGGAATTTTGTGGATTCCTGTGGATCCCACAAGTTTCCATCACAGAAATGTAAGTAAAATGTGTGATTTCAGGCAAATTCTGAGATTTGAAAGGCATTGTGGGTTAGAAAATCTTGTGGGATTCATGCAAGGCACACCACCCTAGAATCCCCTGGTTGTCTAGTTTTTAAAAATGTCTGTGGTTGGAAGGTTTCCATGGGAGGCAGCTGTGCACAGACCCAAATCCCACAGCTACCCCATTGCTGTTCTCTCCACGGAGCACTTTAGGGCTTTTTGTGTCAAGGTCTCTTGGCCTAACCACACAAGTGAGGTACAGTTTTTATCGGGCAACTTGGAGGAATGCTGTGTGGTAGGAAATGTGTGGCTCTCTGAAGATTCCAGATGTTTTCCTCACAGAAATGTGAGGAAAATGTGTGCTTTTAGCCGAAGTTTGAGGTCTGCCAGATGTCTAGTTTTCCGAACTGTCTGGGTCTGGTTGGTTTTCACCGGTGGCAGCCTACCCAGAAGGAGCAGAAAGACTGTTGAGGTTTCAGGAGTGAGGGTGGGACCTGATGTTAGGATGGGCAAGACCTACACCTTTGTTTTATTAAAAAATATATGTTCCTGCCATATAGTGGGCTTTCTGCCACCAGGGCAAAATGGGGGGCAACCTTCTTTTTGCCCCTAGGGGGAAGGGAAGGACTGGTTTGTCCCTTTTGGGGAGGGGTGTGGCCACTGCCAGAGTGCAACACTCGCACCACTTTCTTTTGCCCTAAAGACAAAATCCCTGGTGTCAGGTGGACCTCCCAAACTTTCTCTGATGTCTAGTGGGCTTTCTGCCCCCCTAAGGGGGCAGATTGGGGATAATTACCCCATATGTCTCCCAGTGGGACAGAAAGACTGTTGCCCCATTTACTTGGGGTGGGGGCATGGCCATGCCCATGCTGGGCAGCCCCCACCTCTATATTTTATTGTAAAAAATCCCTGGGGTCTACTGGGATTTCTGCCCCCCCCCACACCACTGGGGAACAGATCAAGGGAAATTACCCCATCTGCCCTGGGGGAATAGAAATACTGTTGCCCCATTTAGTTGGGGCGGGGGCATAGCCATGCCCATGAAGGACAGCCCCCACCCCTATATTTAAAAAGAAAAACTTTCCCTGGCATCTGGTGGTCTTTCTGCCCCCTCAGGGGGAACAGCGGGGGTAATTACCCTACCCTTGCCCCAGAGGAGGCAGAAAGACTGTTGCCCTTATCACTTGGGGTGGGGGCATGGCCATGCCCATGCTGGGCAACCTCCAGCCCTCTATTTGTTTAAAAATAAACTTTCCTCAGCGTCTACTGGGCTTTCTGCCTCCTGGGAGGGCAGAAAGACCATTGCCCAATTTATATGGGTTGGGGGCAATGACATGCACATGCTGGACAGCCCTCACCCCTATATTAACCGCTTGACCGCGGCGCGGATTCCGCCGCGGTGCTGGGCGTTCCCTTGAGTGGGCGTGTCTGGGACGGCCCCCGGCCGTCCTCCGCACACTCCCACCATGACGTCGAACGGCCGGGGGCCGTCCGACGCATGGAAAGGGTTTCTGTCCCCCCGCCCCCGGGAGGAAGATCAGGGAAAATTACCCATTTCCCCCTCCAGGGGGAGCAGAAAGTCTGTTGCCCCATTTAGTTGGGGTGGGGACATGCCATGCCCATGGAGGGCAGCCCCATCCCTATAGTTCTTTAAATAAACTTTCCCTGGCATCTTTTGGGCATACTGTTGCCCCATAGGAGTGGGGGCATGGCCATGCCCAAGCTGGAGAGCCCCCCACCCCTATATTAAATTTTTAAAATCCCTACCGTCTAGTGGGCTTTCTGCCCCCCTCCCCAGGTGAAAGATCGGGAATAATTACCAATTTCCCCCTCCATTCAGTTAGAGTGGGGATATGGCCATGCCCATGATGGGCAGCACCGATGCCTATATATTTTTTTAAATAAACTTTCCCTGCCGTCTTAGAGGCTTTGTGTTGCCCCATTTACTAGGGGTGATGGAATGGCCGTGCCCATGCTGGACAGCTCCCACCACTATATTTAAAAAAATCACTTGCATCTAGTGGGCCTTCTGCCACCCGGGGGGACAGATCGGGGGTAATTACCCCATCTTCCCCACCCCAGGGAGGCATAAAGACTGTTTCCCCCTTTAGTTGGTGTGGGGGCTTAGTCATGCCCATGGTGGGCATCCCCCACCCATATATTTTTTTAAATAAGCTTTCCCTGGCATTTAGTGTGCTTTCTGCCTCTGAGGGGCAGATCGGGTGTAATTACCCTCACCTACCCCTGTGGGAGGAGAAAGACTGTTGCCACATTTACTTAAGATGGGGGTATAGCCATGCCCATGGTGGGCAGCCCCCACCCCTATATGTGTTTAAAATAAACTTTCCCTGGCATCCAGTGGACTTTCTGCCTCCCGGGGGGGGGGGCACAAAGACTGTTGCACCAGATATATGGAGCGGGGGCATGGCAATGCCCATGCCTAATGACCCCCCAATCCTATATTTACATTTTTTTAAATTCCTGGTGCCTAATGGGCTAGCAGCCCCCTCCCCCAGCCCGGGCATCTAGTGGATTTTCTGCCTACGGGGGGGGGCAGAAAGACTGCTGCCCCATTCACTTGGGGTGGGAGCATGGCCATGCCCATGCTGGGCAGCCCCACCCCATATTTAATAAAAAATCCCTGGCGTCTAGTGGGCTTTCTGCCCCCCGAGGGGCAGATCAGGGGAAATTACCTGTTGCCTCATTCAGTGGGAGCAAAGCCATTCCCATGGTGGGCAGCCCCCACCCACATATGTGTTTTAAAATAAACTTTCCCTGGCGTCTAGTGGGCTTTCTGCCTCCCTAGGGGGGCGATGGGGGTAAGTGCCCCAAAGCACTGATTTATTAAAGGTAATACGAGCCTACAGGCTTGTTTTACTTTCACCTTTACTGCAATGAGGTCAGCGCCAATTGTTATTGCAGTGAATACAAAATAAAACAATCAGGCTGCTCGGGAAACTCTTCCCAAGCAGCCTGATGAAAAAAAAGTAAATAAAAATAGAGGACTCCCTCTCAGGGGCCTTAAGAGGTAATTGATTTAGTTAAAGTCAGAGGGACCACGTGGGAGGCAATTTGAGTCTCTGGGATGTGCTGAAATAGTCAGAAAAATGTTTAGAGCCCAGATGCACTAATTTTTCAGGCAACACAGCAGAGTATCCAATTTAGCTGCACTGGGCTGCACGGAATGGGAATCACAGCGCACAGCCATATCTATTAAGATTAGCCCGATAATGCCATCATCCCCTTTACTGGGGCACAGGCTGTCTTGTGTCATGCACAGCCTCACACTATGGCGCATTATTGAGTGTGTTCTGTCCAGTGAAGAATTTGTATTGGAAGCATACCCTTTCGGTACAAATTTCTATCCATGGACAACAGCAAAAGGCTCAAATGCATGATGCATGGGACGTGAGTTGTGCACTGCACTACAGCTGCAATGTGTTTTTTTCTTTTTAAACTGAACACTTTACACTTATTTGCACCATTCTATTAGATGTTAGTTTTTGATGCAAAGCGCAGTCTGGCTGTCTTAGTAGATTGGGCTTTGTGTCACTTTGCATTGCCTTGCATCTCTTTCTGTAACCGTAGCACCGGAGCAGAGATAGTGAGGTGCTGCTGTGTGTCTGAATCAAAGTCACATTATCTTGCAAGTATACACAGTACAATAGGGATTGGCCTTTGCCTTCATGACCTTAGACACCATATGAAAGAGACTAACAATTGCCTTGGTAAACCTGCACAATAATTTATCAATACCACATTAGAAATCATTCTTGTGTTTGGTCCTTCTATATTTCTTTTTTTAATTTTTTTTAATTATTTTTATTTTGCAAAGGATTCAAGCTCAAGATATACAGACAAAAAAAAAATAACCTGTTACATATCCTTTCATTTACATTTCGTTTTTCTAGGGGGATAGTAATCATACAAGAAAACAATATCAAACACAATAAGAGAAAATTAGCTAAGTAATAGGCAGTGAAAGACAGAACATAAAAATAATTAGCACATTAATCCTGAATCATACCATGCCAAATAGCATTAAATTTCCGTAGTGCCTTAAGACCTCTGACCCTAGCCAAAGCTTTTTCACGCTCAAAAGATTCCGGAAAAATACCCCCCCACTCCATTACATTACATGGCTTCGGAGAAATCCATGCCCGGGCTATAGCTAATCTAGCAGAAACTATGGCTATAGTTATTAGCGCTCTCTTTGCTCTATCAGCATTGTCTCTATAGCCCAACATTATCTCAGTTGTAGTAAAAACCACCTCCAAATCCAAGTCGATTTCTTAATACATTCAAGACCTCTTGCCAGAAAGACGCTAACATAGGGCACTCAACAAACATATGAACAATATTAGCTCCATATTCCCCACATTTAGGACAACTCGTCCTATTGCTTAAATGCTGAATAGTTGTTTGTCCCCATTTAACTACCTTATCAGGTGTATAATACAGCATAGTTATAGTTTTAAATTGTTGAAGCCTTAAATTGATAGGCCATACTGCCTCTTTTGCTGTAATAAGTGCGGTCTCTAGGGTTGTGCCAGATATTTCCTCCGCAAGTATTGCGCTCCATTTCTCGGCTAAGAGGTCCATAGGATCCAATCTTTCCTGACTGAGTATTTGATACGCGGCACCGATTAATTTTCCCTGACAGAGTTCATGTAAAAAGGTCAGTAATTGATGGGGTTCCACCTCCCTAAATCCTTGTGATCTCAAAAAATAATCCCCAAGTTGGAGATACTTAAAGTAATGCTGGCGTAGTATAGAAAAGAAATCTTTCAAATCTTGAAAAGTACGAAAACCCTCCAAATCATACAGATCTTCCAATGTATCTATCCCAAGGCTGGCCCTATGTTTAGCTATGCTATCCCGAAATATATCTGGAAGAAGTGGATTATCCCAAAGCGGGAACTTAGTAAAATAGGTCAGCACAGAATACGTGGTAGATATGTCTCGCCAAACCATAGCTATGTTCCTCAGGGTCTTAAATCGTACCCTCTTAAAGTAAGTGGGGTCCTGTATTCGATAAGAAATCTGCTAGAGTCTTGATTTAGCAAAAGCCTATGGCTAAAATCTTGGTCCTTATTGGAAAAGAGACTACGGAGTCTGCTCGTAAACGAAGCCCAATAGTATAATTTAAAGTCAGGGAGTGCTAAACCGCCTTGGTTGAATGGATATTTTAAAAACATAATAGCCCGGCGTGCCCGCCTATACCCCCAAATAAAACTGCCTACTATACCATCTAATTTCTTAAAAAACTGATTCGGAATTTTCAGAGGAATAGACCTAAATAAATAAATAAACCTAGGAAGTATTGTCATTTTGACAAAATTACATCGTCCAATGATACTAATAGGAAGCTTGTGCCACTTCTTAAGCTTCCAAGCCGTATCAATCAATAACGCTTCATAGTTTAATTTAATAATGCTTTGGATCTGAGGAGTAACATGAACACCAAGATATGTAGTTTCTGGGCAGTGTCCCATTATGGGGATTTCTGGTGTATAATTCAACAAAATCTGAGTCTTATCAATATTCAATTTGTAACCAGAGAAGGTGCCAAAGCTATTAGCCTCTTGATTGATTAATTCTACCGACTGGGCTGGATCTATCGAAAAAATTGCGATATCATCCGCATAGGCATTAAGTTTTAACTCATTAGGTCCGCAGGATAATGGCCAAATACCCTCATTCATCATAAGTATTCGGATAAAAGGTTCAAGATACAAAGCAAACAACAGGGGGGATAAAGGGCACCCCTGTCTTGTACCCCTATTTATACGAAAAACCCTAGACTGTAAACCCTCATAGCTTAATTTAGCCTGGGGTGAACGATAAAGAGCTCTTACCCATGTCAAAAAACGATCAGAAATTCCCATTGCTGAGAGGGTAGGCCATAAATAGGCCCAAGCCACCCGATCGAACGCTTTTTCTGCGTCCAAAAGTATAATTCCTAATTTAACATTAGTTTGCTCAGCTAAATCAAATGCCATAATGGCTGTGTTAATATGAGTAGTCGTATCTCTTCCCCTAATAAAACCATGCTGCTGCTCCGAAACCAATTTCTCCATAAAGGGAGAGAGACGACTAGCCAGAATCTTCGCAAACCATTTGGCATCAGTATTAATAAGTGAAATCGGACGGTACGAACCACAGGATGCAGATGGCTTATTTTTCTTTAAGAAAAAAACATATTTGTATTATCCCAGGAAGGAGGAACCATACCTGTTTCTCCTATTTCCTTAATAACTCTTACAAACAATGGGATTAGAATGTTTTTGAAAACTTTATAGAATTCAATCGGGATCTGGTCTTCCCCCGTAGCCTTACCCATAGGGAGAGATGCCTAGGCAGACCATATATCCTCTACCGATATCTCTCGTTCTAATTGGACGGCCTCCTGGGCTGTTAACGATGATATTTGAGATTTATCTAGATATCGAGAAACCTCCCCTATGTCGACCAAGTTTGAGGGAGCATATAGATCTTCATAAAAAAGAGCAAATTGCTCCAAGATCGCCCTAGCTCCAGTGTGAATCCCATTGTCCGCCCCTTTGATCTCAGCAATCCTGCTTTTAGATTTTTTATCAGCAATTTTATAAGCTAGTACTCTCCCGACTTGCTCGCTGTATTCATACTGTTCAGAGCGAAATTTATTAAAGATAACTGCCGCCCTTTCCTTAATAATCCCTAATGCCTTCTCCTTTGCTTCTACTAATTTAAAATAAATTGGAAATTGATCCTCATCCTGTCTTCTAACGGATTGAGCATGAGAAAGCTCCAAGCCAATTAAAGTACCCAGGGCCGCCTTAACGACAGCCTCCTTAGCTTTATTCTTAGATAATATAAATTGCTGAGTAATACCTCCGATAAAGGCCTTCATAGAGTCCCAGATCATATAAGAAGAGGCCGTGCCAAGATTAAAACTCAGAAATTCTGCCAAGAGTTTCCCCACATGTAGGATATACTCATCATCAGATAGTAAATAACGTGGAAAAGAAAAAGGTCGACCTATCTTAGCAACCATTGTCGGTTGGGTTGTTAATAAAATTGGATTATGATCTGAAGTGATCTTAGGACAAATCTCCATCTTTGCTGTATTCAAAACTGCATTGCTAACCCATGCCATATCCAACCTCGAGTATTGCCTATGTGGACAAGAATAAAATGTAAAGCCCGGGGAGTCTGGATATAAAACTCTCCAAGCATCTTGTATATCGTGCAGCCTTGCAAGTTCCAATATTGAATTCCGCACTTTCAACATCCTTGCAGCAGAACGTCGAGAAGTTGTATCTTACATTTGATTCATAATACAATTGAAATCTCCCATAACTATTAGTGTTCCTTGGAATTCAAGTAAATTAAGCATAAGCGTGTTAAAAACCGCAGGGTCGTCTATATTAGGCCCATAGATCACTGCTAAGACATATTCGGTTCCATAAACCACTAATTGGGCAATAGCCCACCTTCCCCTCACATCGGCCATGACCCGATCTATTTTATACTGCAAAAATGTACTAGCTAGTATGGCCACCCCCTGATTGACACAGTTTGGGATGAGCAAACGACAGTGTTATACCGTAACTGATTAAGTAATTGTGAGAGGGTGCCGGTCCGGACTCAAAACTTACCCAGAGTGACCCGCCAGGCATACGGGAGGAAAGAACTTGCGGAGACCCCCACGCGACCTCGGATTGTTAGAACGGCGTCCTCTCCTAGTGTAACTCCCCCTCCCTGTACTCTGCCCTTACAGGAAAGTGACGTTGGCGCCGGGATCCCGGAAGGAGGCGGGATCGACCCCGGAAGTACTACAGTCCAGGAAGTGAAAAGAGCGGAACGAACCAAGGAGGACGCGAATTAGCCGGAGAGAGGAAGGAGTCGGGAAGCGGAGAAGAGACGTCGGAGAAGCGGAAGGCGGAACGAAGAAGGAAGGCGGAGGAATCGAAGAAGAAGAAGCCGAGGACGTGGTGCGAGGAGTGGTGGTCCCCACCGGAGGAGGCTGGAGAGCGGCCGCAACTCTGGAGAGTTGCGGCGGAGCCGGTGAGTAATCACAAGCAGGGGAAAGACGGAATAGGGAGGCGGGAGGGGAACGACTAAGAGCGTTGAGAGGGGCGGGACGCTAGATACGGGGTTTTCTTTTGTCGGCCCACGTTACCACAGCGTTCAACATTGGCACCATTACCCTGTCCCTCACTCCTTTTCTTAGCACTTGCCCCGTTACCCTATACACCCCCCCTTGTCACCACTTACCTAGAAGTAGGTCTTCACACAGCAACCCCCTGGTGTGGTGACGGTTAAATAAGCCATAGGGCTACTGATCGAAACAGTGACTGACGGTTACTTATTTTTCTCTCTTATGAGCCTTTGTGGGAAACCCCTCACCAGCGAGAGAGAACAGTCGGAAGGGGATATCACAGAAGAAGAGAAAGAATGACACGGGGAAGAAACCAGGGAGAACACCGACAGCCCACCAAGAAACCTAACAACCTTACGTACTGAGATCTTAAATAAAACACCTCGTGCATCTCACTATATACGGCCTCCTCGTCTGTTTATCCGGCCCGCGCTCCCACAGGTGGTGTCAGAAGTGGGATTAGCCGGAGACATGGAGGCCGTACTCAGCAAGATGGTGGAAAACCAAGAGAGCCTGGGAAAGGCGATGGAGAAGTTCCTCACGGTGGTGGAAGAAGACAGTGGGAAATTGCAACAAGCGATCACCAATCAGGGTCAGTCACACGATACTGCGATGGGGAAAATCGCTGACACCCTTGGCCAACAGAGGGGTCCGAGTACCCTCCCCTCAGTAATTCTCCAGAAATACGTTAGCGGAGAAGACCCGGAATATTTTTTTAATAACTTTGAGCGAATGGCATTGGCTGCAGCTTGGCCGGCCGATAAGTGGGGACAATATCTAGGCCCATTACTGTCAGGCTTCCTACCAAGCTGCTAATATTCTAGGGGTGACACCCTATGCTGAAATAAAGCAGTG
Source organism: Calotriton arnoldi (assembly GCA_963921515.1). Classification (NCBI taxonomy): domain Eukaryota; kingdom Metazoa; phylum Chordata; class Amphibia; order Caudata; family Salamandridae; genus Calotriton; species Calotriton arnoldi. The sequence continues at coordinate 1,398,085 of CAWUFW010004102.1, forward strand.
CATCATGGAACGACTAGGCGTCGATGATGAGACTTACCGGCTGAGACTCAGGCAGCTCAGAGAGAGACCGCAGGAAACCCCCAGGGCCCTTTACTACAGAGTGAAAGACATGGCCGACCGATGGTTAAAACCCGCCACGGCCACCAAGGAAGACATCATGGCCAAAGTATATATGGAACAGTACTTATCCTCCCTTCATCCTCCCATCCAAAGATGGGTCAGACAACATGCCCACCTGACCCTAGAGACAGCCGTGGAGATAGCCAGCGCCTACAGCCGAGCACAAGATGCACAGAAGGGAAGAGAGGAACACCCCTGGAGAACAGGGATAAGCGGGACCCTCGCCCTCCTCGGCCCCCGCTTGCGCGAAAGCCGGAACCTGTTACCATCATCCCAGGTCCCCCACCTTTCAGGATCCCTGGTCCTCCTGTACTCAGAGCCCCTATATCAGGTCCACAATGCTTCAACTGTGGAGGGTTGGGTCACATAGCTCGGTTTTGTCCACAAAGGGAGGAACCCATGGAGATTGGCATGGCTCGGAATTATTGCTGTCTCTCCCAGAACAAATCACCAGCCCCGTACAGATGTGGTGTTAATGTAAATGGACAGCCCATGACCGCATTAGCCGACACCAGATGCCGACAAAGCGTTATTCGCCCTCAAGATTTAGGTCACAATCTTGGGATGGTTGACGGAACCGTACATATACAATGTGTACACGGGGATACAAAAGCATATCCCACTACTCATGTTCATATACAACATGCTACTGATCCTGGAACCGAACTAAAGGTTGGTCTCATTCCCCGTCTACCAGAGCAAATCATACTCGGAAATGATTACTCGCAGTTATCTGAATTGCTCACGACATCATCCCCGGACGAGCAAGAATGGTGGTCTGCTGCTCCATTCTCCCAGGATGAGAATCACGAATGGCCACCCTCCAAGGCGAAGAAGACGAAAAATCAAAAACGGAGAGAGAAAGGACAATCCGTTTCTGCCTTTCCAGCACAGATAGAAGAGAATCCGTGGGAAAAGGACAGAAACTTTCATGCTGCACAGAGAGAGCAGTTCTACAAGAAGCCTGGGACAGAGCCGTAAACCAGGAAGACCCTCTCCATGTATGTCCCTATTTCTTTATCAAGAATGGCCTTTTGTACAGAAAAGCCAAATCAACAGATACCCCTCAATTGTTGGTCCCTACTCCGTTCAGGGAGAAAGTCCTCTACATGGCCCATAGTCATTTGTTGGGAGGTCACTTTGGGGAGGAAAAAACGGAACAACTAATATTGGAAATGTTTTATTGGCCGGGTATATATAAACAGGTAAAAACCTATTGCCGTGAATGTCCTATCTGCCAAAAAAATAGCAGATATAGGCCACCAAAAGCCCCTCTGCGGCCTCTCCCCATAATAGATGAACCTTTTTGTAGGGTTGGGATGGATATCGTAGGACCACTATTACCCTCACGTAGCAGATGTCGTTATGTGCTGGTCCTAGTGGACTATGCCACAAGGTATCCGGAAGCCATTGCCCTAAAACATCCTGACGCCACTAGCATAGCCAGGGCCATGATATCCGTATTTTCTCGGGTGGGATTCCCGAAGGAAATCCTGACAGATCAGGGAACCCCGTTCGTATCTAAGCTAATGAGACAAGTGTGCGCCCAGTTAGGGATAAAACAGATACGCACGGCGGCATATCATCCCCAGACTGATGGTCTTGTTGAACGTTACAACGCCACCCTCAAGACCACCTTAAAAACTCCTGGCACTAGAATCAAAACGGTGGGAGGAAATGTTGCCCTTGGCTCTCTATGCAATCAGGTGTAAGACTCAGAAAAGTACAGGCTATTCCCCGTTTGAGTTGCTTTATGGGCACCAACCCCGATCCTTATTGGATATGGTACGTGAAACATGGGAGACAGAACCAGATAATTCCAAACCGCTAGTAGAATATGTTGAGCAGCTTAGAACCCATCTCGAACAAATACGAACCATAGTCAGGAATAATATGGAAAAAGCGCAGGGAGCCCAAAAAGTACAATATGACAAAAAAACGAGGAGCCGGTCCTTTTCAGTAGGAGATGCTGTATTACTCATGATGGCCTCCTCTGATCATAAATTGTTAGGACAATGGCAAGGGCCCTACATTGTTCTGGAAAAAGTGACACCCGTTACGTATAAACTAGAGCTCGATAAGAACCGGGAACGTCCCAAATATACCATGTGAATCTCCTGAAGCGGTGGGAAGGGCCCCTCCCGTCCTTGATAGGGAACATAGGGAGGTCCCCCTTTATATGATCAATGTATTGATACCGAGCTAACCCCTGGTCTACAAACCGAACTTGCGAACACCTTGCTACCTCTGCGAGATGTATTTTCTTTGACACCCGGGAGAACTACCGTGGTAGAACACTCCATAAAAACTGTTCCGGACAAAAAGGTACGATTACGTCCTTATCGTATACCTGAGGCTCGTAGGAATACCATCAGAAACGAGATACAACAGATGCTGCAGATGGGTATAATAGAACCCTGTGTGAGTGAATGGAACTCCCCTATCGTTCTCGTACCGAAGCCGGATGGCTCGGTACGATTCTGCATCGACTTCAGGGAGGTTAACAAAATTTCAGAGTTTGAGACTTATCCACTACAAAGAGTAGATGAAATGATAGAGCGGATTGGAAAGGCCAAATACATCAGTACCCTTGACTTGTGCAAAGGGTACTGGCAAATCCCTCTTAGAACCCGTGATAGAGAGAAAACGGCGTTTTCCACTCCTGACGGGTTGTTCCAATTCGTGGTACTTCCTTTCGGGTTGCATGGAGCTCCGGCTACCTTTCAGAGAGCCATGAATCGTATCCTACAACCCCATGAAAGGTACGCCGGGGCTTATATAGACGATATCGTTGTTTACAGTGAGACTTGGGAACAACATCTGACACATCTCACTAAAGTGATACAGGCGTTAGGCAGTCAGGGCCTTAAAATCAACCCCGCCAAAAGCCATCTGGCTGCTCAAACCGTCCGGTATCTGGGATACCTGTTGGGGGGAGTCATTCGGCCCCAAAACAACAAACTGGCTGCCATTGCACACATACCCTTTCCCCGTACCGCAAGGGATCTCCGGGCCTTTTTGGGATTACTCGGGTACTATAGGAGATTTATACCCCGATTTTCCCAGATCGCGGCCCCTCTTACAGACCTGTTACATAAATCAGTAAGGACTGAAGCTAGTCTGAAAGATCCCAGACCCACAGTAACGCGAGCCTTCGAGACCCTGAAAGCCTCCCTGACCTCAGATACGGTGTTGTCTAGCCCCGATTACACCCTGCCCTTCATCCTACAAACGGACGCCTCGGATCAGGGGTTGGGGGCGATCCTTTCTCAGAGAACCCTCCAAGGGGTAGAAAAACCCATACTGTATATAAGTAGGAAGTTGTACCCCAGGGAACGTAATTACGCGGTCATCGAAAAAGAAGCCCTAGCCATCAAGTGGGCCATTGACTCATTGAAGTATTACCTGGAAGGAAGGGAATTCACCCTATATACGGACCATGCTCCCTTAGAATGGCTGGCACGCAACAAAGGGAACAATGACAGGGTGTTACGTTGGTTTTTATCTCTACAACCCTACAGATTCCACACCAAACATCGGAAGGGTACAGAACAAGCGAACGTAGACTTCCTGTCCCGTTATCCTTATGAAAGCCCTCCTACTAGAAGGACAGCAAGGGAAAGGGGATGTGAGAGGGTGCCGGTCCGGACTCAAAACTTACCCAGAGTGACCCGCCAGGCATACGGGAGGAAAGAACTTGCGGAGACCCCCACGCGACCTCGGATTGTTAGAACGGCGTCCTCTCCTAGGGTAACTCCCCTCCCTGTACTCTGCCCTTACAGGAAAGTGACGTTGGCGCCGGGATCCCGGAAGGAGGCGGGATCGACCCCGGAAGTACTACAGTCCAGGAAGTGAAAAGGGCCGGAACGAACCAAGGAGGACGCGAATTAGCCGGAGAGAGGAAGGAGTCGGGAAGCGGAGAAGAGGACGTCGGAGAAGCGGAAGGCGGAACGAAGAAGGAAGGCGGAGGAATCGAAGAAGAAGAAGCCGAGACGTGGTGCGAGGAGTGGTGGTCCCCACCGGAGGAGGCTGGAGAGCGGCCGCAACTCTGGAGAGTTGCGGCGGAGCCGGTGAGTAATCACAAGCAGGGGAAAGACGGAATAGGGAGGCGGGAGGGGAACGACTAAGAGCGTTGAGAGGGGCGGGACGCTAGATACGGGGTTTTCTTTTGTCGGCCCACGTTACCACAGCGTTCAACATTGGCACCATTACCCTGTCCCTCACTCCTTTTCTTAGCACTTGCCCCGTTACCCTATACACCCCCCCTTGTCACCACTTACCTAGAAGTAGGTCTTCACACAGCAACCCCCTGGTGTGGTGACGGTTAAATAAGCCATAGGGCTCCTGATCGAAACAGTGACTGACGGTTACTTATTTTCTCTCTTATGAGCCTCCGTGGGAAACCCCTCACCAGCGAGAGAGAACAGTCGGAAGGGGATATCACAGAAGAAGAGAAAGAACGACAGGGGGAAGAAACCAGGGAGAACACCGACAGCCCACCAAGAAACCTAACAACCTTACGTACTGAGATCTTAAATAAAACACCTCGTGCATCTCACTATATACGGCCTCCTCGTCTGTTTATCCGGCCCGTGCTCCCACAGTAATGTCCAATCTTTAAATGCTATATGAGTTTCCGTTATCAAAACAAAATGAGGGCGGTACATTTTTAACTCTTCGCGAACAAGTTGACGTTTACGAACAGCATTCAACCCAGATACGTTCCAACATAAGAATTTGATCACTGCCATTTTATAGCAACAGATTAATTTTGTACAGATTTCCTTAAGACCCATCCAAAAACCACTCCCCCTAAAGACGAAAATGTCCTGTTTGAATCCCTTGCTTTTACCCTGTGACCAACAACCCTCTCCCCAAACCCCCCCTTCTCACCCACCCCCTTCCTTGCTTTATCCTTCTATAATGAATATCCAAATAAGACACAATAAAGACAGGTGATCAAGATAAAAACATAATAATCAAGGAGTTCCCAGAATAGAATGAACTACTAAGATATGTCCATAATAGAAATCCAAAGTTTACAATGTCAAGAAATACATAATAAAGTGACACATGCTTTGTCGTACATTAAGGAAACCTTGAACACTCACATAAATCTATTCTTTTGTAAGGGTGCCAGAGAGCCACCCTACAAATATCTAAATCATAAATAACAACCCAGCTAAAAATGTAGGCATACTACTTGAGGCTACTAGACCTTATATACCAGGCTCAAATTTTGAAAGCACAAAAACCATATGTTCATATGAGTCTGATATAAGAATATGCAGCGCCTCAGCACAGTGAATAACACCCAGTTGGCAGCAGATCAGAATGATCTATTTAGAGCAAGATAAAATATACTTAGGACAAAAGAATAAAAAATGGGCCTCAGTTTTGCTAACTAACAGGCAAGAAGGGCAATCTCCTTAATCACCTTTATTCCCCTTTTTATTTTCCAGTCAGCGAATTTAAAGGAAGGGAACCAATTCTAAAACGAAAGTACAAGGTTTTAGCAATATGGGGGCGTGATCATGTCCATATAGTGTTTGTATTCGGTGTACACTTGTGTGTTAGAAACTGGTCTATCTAACCCTTCGGGTGAGGATCAAGCCAAATTTCCAAGAGGGTTTGATCCCAATATAACCTCTTAATCTGGGCACTCCTTGTGTGCGGGTTACAAAGGCTAGAGTAATTCAGTGCGGGGGAGCTGCCAATACACAGTTGGACAATTGCATTTATTTGGCCAATTACATAGCTGAAAGGGCTGAAAAATAAAAAAACTCACATTGAGTTGTTGTTTAAAGATTGAGGGAATGGAAACATAAACTCCAAAGGACCAAGAAAGACTTACATGAACTTGCACAATGTGTCTCCCCTTGTTGTAACAATAACTCGGTCAGCGCGTTCTCAAAAGAGCACATGAGACTGAATCTCTCTGACCGCGTGTCCAACCAGGAATGGTCTGTATATGGAAGCCATGGGAGATAAGGATGTGTCTTGACAGGATCAACAACATAAAGAAAAGGACAAAGCACATGAGGAGAGATGCCATCTTGGAGTTGTGTTCTAAGTACTGAAGGAAAGGTCGACTAGATCAAGGGGCATAGGTCAGTATTACTGAGTGACAAAATACAAATACAAAATGGGATTCCATAAAGAGACAGCAGTAGGAGCCATAAATTGTATGGATTATGGAAAGATTACATTCTCATAGTCTACTGTATAGAACAAATCACGATCAAGGGGTGTGGGTTGATATAATTGGATAATAAAATGCAATTACAAAACATTTAAGGACATATTACCAAAACTAAGAGAAACAACAATAGAAGCCATCAATTGCATGGAGTGCAAAAAGGTTACATTGTATTAGTCAATTGTGTAGAACCAACCACATGTCATGAGAAAATTTGGAATTCAGACAACATTAACAAACAAAAACAAATAGTACTGGAGGACACAGAAGTATTAGTTGGGATGCTTAGATTAGTGAGTTCCATTCATCTTAAGTATTCAAACATAGAGTTGTGCATTTCCTGGTGGGCTGGTTGTACTTTTGTGAATTTTGGGCAACATATAGATTACAGGTGTTCTTGGTGTCTTGGTATTTAAGAGAAACTCATTATGGCTGAGGAAACAGCTCTTTTCTCCTGTCGTTGTAATTTGAAGTATACTTCTTTGAATTTGTTTCGTGGGGTCGCCTTTCAGAGGCAAATAATGTTCTGTATTTGCCAGTTGGTGAAGAACTTCTGTCCTATAGTCAGTATGATTCATAATCACAATACCACCACTTTTATCGGCTGATTTAAGGATATGTCCTAGTTGTTTTTTCAAAGAAATAAGTGCCATTCTTTCCATTTTGGTTATGTTGTAATATTATCCATTTTGACTCACATCTGTTGTAAAGCAAGCAACCAAGGGGGTGCTTAGAACCTGTCACCTGATACAACTTTTATGCTGAATTATTCTGTCTTTTATTTTTTGGGTAGTCTGGCCTATGTAGATGTGGTTGCAGGGCACTTGATGGCATAGATGACATTTGACGCGTTATAGTTCATGAATTCTGTAAGTGTGTGTGATATTGTTATGCTCAACTGTTTTTGTGTTTACGGTTTGGTAGCATACAGATCAGTTGCAACATTTGTAATGACCTACTGTGCAAGACAGGCCCAATAAAACAGACTTGAGGCCTGAACTGGTTTCCATGACATGGTCCCGTATATTTCTACCTCTATGGAAGGAGAAAAGCGTAGACTCATTAACTAGTCCACTACTCCATAAAATGCTCCAATATTTTTAACGATTTTGAGATTTTGTTAGATTCTGGACTGAATGCAGCAACACAAGTTGTGCAGGCAGTGGCCTTGCAGGTTTGGGGTGAGCGAAGTCTTCCTTGGGCAATACCCTGACGGTTTGAGGTAGCGGGATATGAAATGTTTGGGACATCCTCTTTCTTGAAGTTTGTTAGATAGAGTAGCTGCCTCTCTAAAGTAATCACTCCTCCATTTGAGGTTTCTGCGAATCCTGAGAAATTGCCCAACCGGCAATTATCCCTGATGCCACGGGGTGAATACTTTGGTAGGATAAAAGGGTATTACGTTCAGTTGGCTTTCTATAGAAATCTGTCTCTAGTTTGGCATCATGTACCTGAATTGTTAAGTCAAGAAAGGGTAGAGAGGTGTCACTGAAATTATAGTTAAAGTGTAAGTGTGCATGACAATTGTTTAACCATGTCATGAAAGATGTGAGGTCAGTAATGCTGCCCCTTCAGATGACAATGTCATCTATATAGGGTTTCCTTAGCCTGATATGGGGGTGGAGAGGTTTGTTTTGATGTAGAATTATTTGATTCTCAAAATTATCTATGTAAATAGTTGCAAAATTGGGAGCAAAGTATATTCCCATTGATACACCTTTGCATTGTTGGTAGAGTGTATTTTTGAATTAAACTTGTTTTTCTGAAGGCAATTTTCAAGACTGACGTGAGAAAAGGAATAGGGACCAGGTGTGAACTAGGTCTGCTATCCCACCAGGAGGCAATTATATATAATTCTTCCTTCTGTGAAGTATTAGCATAGAGTGATTTAATATCTTACCTACCAGAAGATCTTGCAATAGGTCAAATTCAAAGTCCTCAATCTGAACGATCAAATCTATACTACCCCTTACATATGTTCTAGTGGGAAGAACAAAGTATTTGATAAAAAGGTCAACATATTTGCCTATTGGTTCTAAAATAGAACCACAATCAGAGAGAATTGGTCTTCCTGGTGGATTGGTCGTACTTTTGTAACTTTTGGGCAGCATATAGATTACAGGTGTTCTTGGTGTTTTGGTAACTAAGAGAAACTCATTATGGCTGAGGAAACTGCTCTTTTCTTCTGTCTTTGTAATTTGAAGTATACTTCTTTGAATCTGTTTCGTAGGGTCGCTTTTCAACGGCAAATAATGTTCTGTATTTGCCACTTGGTCAAGAACTTCAGTCCTGGAGTCAGCATGATTCATAATCAGAATACCTCCACCTTTGTGAGCTGATTTAATGATAGGTCCTTGTTATTTTTTCAAAGAAATAAGTGCCTATCTTTCCCTTTTGGTTATGTTATAATATTTGAATGTGTCTTTTAGTTTAGCTACATCATTGAGGACCAGTTATTCAAATGTAAGTACCTCACTTGGCATGGAAGGGCTGAGATGGTTGAAAGTAGAAGGTGGATGTAAGCCGGTACTATCTCTTGGAGTGTAGTCAGGTATATCTTGGTAACAGACATGATCTAATGCTATGAAAGAATCTCAGCAAATCTTCCTGGAGTTGTAAAAAGTCACTTCTTTCACTAGGTACATAAGTAAGACTTTTTCTTAGCAAATTGATCTTTTCTGCTCTTCAGAGGTCAAGATGTGTTTAGACAGATTACAAATGGGGATTGCAAAGGGTTTCAAATTCTCATTTGATCTAATTTCTAATGTGGGAATCCCCATTGGTAATTTTTTCATCTTGTCCTTAGCTCTTCCAGATATTTGTAATATTGGTGGCCCTGGCCCCGTTTGCCACCCTGGCCTCTGCCCCTCTGTTGTTGGTGCTCTACAAAAGTCAAACTATTGTTAGTATTAAAGGAACTGGTTCCTTTAGGTGAATCTTCTGTATAACTGTTTGACGATTCTGAAAAGGACCCTGATTTCTGATTCTTATATTTGCCCCAAGGTCGTTGTTATGTGTTAGGGGGGCTGATTGTAAAAGAGGTAAGGATAGACCTTTTCTTTTGTGTAGTTTTTGTATATGTTTCTGTATTCTATTGATTTTCTTACTTTGTTCAATTTGTTCAAATTCAGTAATTGTTTTTGCATTTGTCTAGTGCTCATTTGGCATTGTCTAAGGCGTCTGTCTCACGAATAATCTTGTCAAGTTCCGCTCTTTCTAGCGATTAATTCTTTACTTATTATATTTAGTCATTTGATGTATTTGCCTTGCAGCTGACCATCCCATTGTGTATTGCCTCTTTATGATCACCCTACTGTTTTTCTTTTTCACTGCACCCACTTGCACTGTGTGCTTCGGTTTCACAGAGCACCATTATTACTTGCCGTAAATCCAGATGATTTTGAGTTTCTTAATGATTCTGTGTACATAAACCACTATTGTACTACTTCCAGGTCTCCTAACATTTATATTTGCATTTATTTGTTTGTGATTTAATTAATTGACAATCAGCTATTGTTTTGATTCCCTTTGATGAATGAAACTTAGAAGGATTTTTGTTGCTCCTGATTTTTACGGACTCTAGATATGGCCACCCACCAAGGATGCCCATTGCCATTGCTTTTCTTGGTGGTGAAACCCTATAATGCATACACGTCACAAGTGATCTCTAGCTGAAGAAAGGCAGATGTCCAAGGTCCAAAAAGATGCAAGAGTATGTGATGACTTAGAATGTTAGCAGGAAATGAGTGAAAATGTGGGAAATAACACAGAAGTGGATCATTTTTCCTGAGGTGTGCTTGCATAACACCGCGTGACCAAAACACAAGGTTCATATGGTGTAAAATACGACACAAACTTGCATTGATGAAGCTATAGCTATATATAAAGAACTTGCATTGATGAAGCTATAGCTATATATAAAGAACATTTTTGCATTTTTTTTTGCACTATAAGTACGTTTCTCTGTTGTAAGGAAGTGCCCGATAAAATAAAAATTATCTAACAGCTTTAATCACTAATGCAGTAATATGCATGAAGGCATTCGCAGCCATCGCTGGGCCATGTCCTGATATATCTCTGCAGGAACACATTAATACTCTACTCCCTTAATTATATCTCATGTTAATGCTTCACTAACAGGTGAAGTTCCCCAGTTCCTTAAATAAGAGCTGGTTGCCTTCTTCTCCTAAACAATGTTGAGTCAAATGATCCTTCTATACTCCCTGATGTCCAACATCGTCTTCGTTGGCAAACTAATCGATAAGCTAGTCGCTGATTAGATTTCTGGCCACTGTCAAATAAGTGACAATGTGCCTTATACAGTTTGGAAAAGAGTAAATCAGGCCAGCATGACACTGACTGCTTGCCTACAAAAACACTTCATATATTTCTCTGAACCTGAGTGGATACTTCATCTCATTAGGAACAAATCTAATCTAACTAGAAAAAGTCTTATCCAAATGAATGGTCATTGCCAGTGCAGACATTGCATATGTCCCACATTTCAACATGTATGTGCTTCCATTGCCAGTCAAACTTTACCTCAGTAGTGTTGTTAATGGATCTTTGTCTACAAACACAGTGATATTGTTTCACCGCTGCCACAGACCGATGGTACTGATGGTCTCTAACAGGAATAATGCAAATTTGGCCACACTGATCATAGTTGGGGGTGGTTCATGAGCTGTGATGGTTGCTTTATGTATCATAGACAATTGATGAGTTCTTTTACAAACTGAATTTCTTCCCATCGTGTCAGGGAGTCCCCTTCAGTCCCAACACTCCTAGTGTATGGGCACGTAAGTTGGATCCTTTCCTTCCTGCTCAGGAGTCTTTGATAGAGAGTGGCAGGGCCTCCTAGAGGATCTTCCACCTGCACCCTAAGGGGCATATTTGCGTGTCCTTTGGGTTGCTCTTCCACCACGCAACATGGTGCAAGAGTGCCGCAACTCAGAAATGAGAATTATAAAGGCACGCAAGGCCACCTTGGCTTCAAAAATCTTGAGTAAAGTAACACAGAGCAAATCGCTGCACTGCTTTACTCTGCGCTAGGGAGGCATTCCATGGGTGTTGTGTGAGTGTTCCCACACAACTCTTATGGTTTTTGACACATTACCAAATCTACCAGAACTGGTAAACCTGGGAATACACCAAGAAGATACGCCTTCCCAGGAGAAGAGTAATGAGGAGAAATATCTATATTTCTCCTTGTTACTTCCCTTATCTATGTGTGATGCATTCTGCATTCTGCAGCAAACATAAATAGAGGAATATGCCTTCCAGGATTGTATTTGTGTAGGAATGAGCCTCTTCCAGCACAAAAACAGTTCTGCATACAACACAGGCACCCTTGCACCATGGTGCCAGTGCTGGGGAAAAGTCAGGAATGCGCCGTATTCTTTTAAATATGGCACATTGCTGCCCTTTCCTTGTCACGCAGTGCAGCACAGCAAGGTGACTGTGTGAAAATGTCATAAATATGCCCCTAAATGTCCTCCATAAAATCCTGTACCTATTCCCTGATCATTTGGGTGAATCCTGCTGACTGGAGGGGCTCCTCTGAACTAAAGATTGGCTTGTTAGTTGTGGGTGGAAAATCAGCAAAAACCAGACACCCTTACTTCTGGTCATGACAGGGCGAGAAAGCAGGTGAGTGTGGTGGAGGATATCAGGAGAAGGGGAGATAGCTCCAACGGAGGCACCTTTCTTTGGCGTGGCAGGGGGCTTAGCTTCTGATGTTAAGGGCACAATAGGTGTCCAAGGCCTCTGCATTGCTGCAATGCTGACACTGAAACCTTGCCCAGATGAGATACCCCGGACTCAAAGGGTGGGACAGCACAAAAGGTACGAGAGCAAATGGATCCATTAGCTGTGAGTGGAGGGAGCCAGAGGTAGTTCCTTTGTGGATGACTCCAAAAAGCAAAGGCCTGGAGGCCTGCGACTTAGGATCGGGAGGCACAGTGACTGCATCAGTAAGATGTAATGACTTTCGGGTAAGGTGCAATAATGCGATGGACTTCGATTCACCAAAATGTCAGGGGTAGCCCTTTGACCTTAGTGACATCACAAGAAGTGACATAATTTGATCTTTGACTCTGGTGATATCCCAGAAATTGATGTCCCACAATCATTGATTTTGTTGTCATTAACGAAAGTGACATCACTGACGTGGAAAACCCACAATAAGTGATAATGAAAAGCAATAGAAATATACTAAAGTAGATAGCAATTTAACTAGACATCTGTGTTGATGTTTCAGGGGGGCTACCACAAAATTTCATCAGCATAGACAAGGGGAACTCCATAGTAGACCAGCTTCAGCCACCTTCCTCTTAAACATACCTTCAAATATTCAGGCACAGGACTGACATACCCTAGGCTCAGTCATCGCATGCCAACCATAACTTCCCTAGGCACAACCATAACATGCTGAGACATAGCCTCAAAGACCACAATTCAGCCTCAAAAGCCAAGGCAGAATCTCCCCATCAAGCCAAACCAGTAAATGCGTGTATGCACCACCATGTGTACATGTACACACCTTTCCCTGGTGTGCAGCAAGTGCTCTAGTCCCTTTCTTCACTAAGTCACAAGTCACCTGTGTGCATGTTTTGCGTACTTCTCCTATGTGTGTGTGTGTGAGTACAGGATCCACTCACCTTTAGGCACCTAGCCACATCTTACCTGTGTGTACCTAGACACAACTACCCTATTCACAACCTACCCCCTTTAACTGTATGCAAACATATCACCTGCATCCACATAGCACCTATCATCTGTGTACACCTCGGAACCCTTCACTTTTATGTGCCTATATCGCTTTCAGTTCCAAGCACCATGTTTCCCACACCTATTTGCACAGAACTACCCCACTACTCGAGCTATTCAGATTTAAGTGGGACAGCTTCATATTTCATAGTTTATATTGTTGATTTCCCTTGTTTGCTAGAACAGCCCATCTACTCACTGAAACTTGCACTAAGTGTGTTCCACTCTTCCCAGCATACATAATGTGTTAGTAAACTTAAAAGCCAGGAAGCAGTTGAGGGGACTACAGCAGCTGCTGAACACTTTTCAAACACAACCCTGTCAAGGCTTTGTTATCGCCCATGCCTCAATTTCTATAATTATTTTGTTTGCTTTTTAAACGCTTGCTTATAATTAATTACATTGTTTACCATTGCTGGTTTTGAATACAAATGAAAGTTCCCATTATTTCAGTTAAAACCAGCCAAGCCCATATCTTAGGCTCAAAGAATATCCCACGTTACCCATATCAATTTCTCAGAGGTAAATTTGAAGGGTGCTGGGGGCGTGGCTAGCGCCCAAGGAAGATGGCGGCTTTTTCGTGACTCTCCGCGGGACGGCACCGGGACCAGCAGTGAGGACGGCGCTCACGGAGCTTGCAGGCTGTTGAATTTCAGCTTCACAGGCTCCAACAATAGTCGAGACGACGAGGAAGTGAGTGTCTTGCAGTATAGCACCCTTTAAGCCTCACATTCTGTTTTCCACAACGCAAGCGGCTCTACCGAAATGCCGCCCGCCATCTTGTGAAGCTGCGTGCGCGGTGAGGAGATAGCGCTGTGCCGGCGTTTTTCTTTGGAAGTCACAAGCGTTCCTGTAAATTTTCAATGAAGAACACCCTTTTGCATGTATTCTCCCAGCGCCTGAGAGGAAAATAATACTCATTCCCAGAGCGTTCACTTCAATTGCTGCATTGTCTGAGGTAAAATTTTGACAGTTATATGAATGGCTAGAACAAAACTACTCCGAATTCCCACTCTTTCCTGAAGTAAGCTGCGCAATTATATTTTACAGCACCTCACATCAATTTAAGTGCTGACATGATGTCTAACCTCATTTATATATCTCTTCCTTGTGCCTGAGAGGTACGAAAATTATTATTATTTTTTTCCAACGCGTCTTTTTAAACACTGCATTTTTTCTGAGGAAGCATTCGATGTTAAACAAGTGACTTGTACAGAAATTGCTCTAACGTACGGCTCTTTCATGATATAGCCACGCAACTATATATTGCTTCACTACTCCTCAATTTGATCGTTGGATTGATGCTGTTCCTCATCTATGCCATTCAAGCAACTTTGGCATAGATGAGGAACAGCATCAATCCTCTCATTTTCTTTTTGAATGAGAGGCTTCATTGACTTTCCTTATGTTATTTAAAGATACAAACAAGCTACTACATAAAATTACTACAAGGGGACTTTTGCATTAAAAGTATTTCAACCTGCTTTCTATTGCCTCCTCATGTGGGCAGATTGAAAAAAACAAAAACTTTGTTAACGCCTTCAACTCACAAGTTTATAAATCAAATTTTCTCACACATCTTGTCTCAATGGAAGACTCTGTGACCTCCTTACATAAGGGTGCCTCACCATCCAATAATAATGCACCTTCTGCAGCCAGCAATGCACCAACTAAACGTTTGAAAAAAGACCCTCCTTCCCCTCCTAAACAAACCTCGGCCGTCTCTATGGATCTTCTTTTAGAAGAGATTCGTGCTATACGCCCATTCGTAGAAGAGACAAATTCTAAATTACAAATTCTAACAGATAGATGGTCACGAATAGAAGAAAGAATCACTACAGCTGAACAAAACATTGAATCTCTAGGGTCAACCAGTGTCAGGGTAAATACTCTTCATTTCCAGGTTTTGTCTCTTCAGAAACAGGTCGAGAACCTTGAGGAACAACCTTCAAATATATGGCTTACCAGAAGGCGCAGAAGGATCTGACACCATCACCTTTTGCAAATCATTTCTCCCAACAGTTCTCAATCTACCGGAAGGCACTCTTCTTAACATTCAGCGTGCCCACAGACTGGGTCCTCCACCAACAGCTACTTCCAACAAGAGAAAACCGAGAGGGGTCATAATGTACTTTTTAGAATACACTGATCTTCTTAAGGTTTTTTCAGCAGTAAGAGCCATAAAACGAGTCTTGTGGTCGAGTAATCCTCTATTATTCTCACAAGATTATGCAAAGGATACCGCTGATAGATGCAGGGAGTTCCTAGCTATGCGACCAGATCTTCGCTCTATTGGTGCACGTTTCGGCCTTTTCCACCCCTGTTTATTTAAAGTAACCTACAACAACAAGACGACTACTTACGATGATCCAGTCAAACTGAAAAGCTTACTCAATTCTTGCAGGACAGACATTATGGACACCTCTAAAGCGTGTACTAAGTAGCTTGTTCAGTCTTAGTGTCTATATTAGAGTCATATTTGATTATTCTGATGGTTTCTTGCATAGGCATATGAAAATGGTTTTTGGTTAACACAATTTATTAGGTGATAATAATCATTTTTTTTCTCCTTACAGGTTTCATCTCCTTGTCGTATGATCCACCCTTTTGCATATCGTCCGTACTGCGGTCTCCCCCGCCTTCCCTCATCGAGTCTGGACGTGTCACCTATTCCATGTGGCCTCATCCCCCCCACCCCCTGTGTTTTTCCGAATTTATGTAGGTATGATCTTCTTTCCTCTAGTAATTCTAACATCTATCTTCCTTCTCTATGCATCTACCTTGTTTTCTTTGTTTAAATGTTCCTTCTATAGCATCTTTTATTATTATTTCTATATTTCTTGTTCTCTTTTCTTTCCCTCTCTCAACTCATTGGTTTCCAATGTCATTATATTCATACTTGTATTATGGTTCATGTTTCATGTACTATATATTAATGCTGGTTCATTTAATTATTCACTTTGTATCAACATTTTATGTCTTTAAAAGTTGTCACATGGAATGTCAAAGGCTTAAACTCCCCCATTAAAAGATAACGAGTATTTTCATATTTATCTAAACCAGATGTTAATATAGCCTTATTACAATGGTCCCACCTTACACAATCTGAATCACTAAAACTTAAAAGGAATTAGGTAGGAGAAGACTTCTTCTCTCCTGGTGATGGTAAAAGAAACAGGGTTATAACCTAATGTCATAAGGCACTTAAGGCTAAACTTATATCTCAAGAATCAGATGGTTGATAGGGGAACATGGCGGCCAGCTAGCAGCAGGTCGCGAGTCGGCCGTTCTCCCGTCCGCTAACTTTCATACCGGAGCCGATGCTGCTTGCAAATTTTAAACTGGAACTAACTGCGAATTAATGGAGGATAATCTTTCTATTGAACTTTGCCGGGTTTAGGCCGGATTACCCTTCCGTTTCTTCCTACTGTTTTTTTTCTCTGCTTTCTCCTCCCTCTCTGACAAGTGATTGCCAGCGTCTGGCGTTCGGCGTCTGGAGGAGCTGCTTCACCTACCTCGGGCTCCGCTCTCGATTCCTGTGATCAGCTGACCGGGTTCCGACTCTGCCTCCTGGAGCCTTGCGGGATCTGGTATGGCACTTGAGGACTGTTCTTGGCGTTGGCTCGGTGGAGAGGACCCGCGTCTGCTTCGAGTGAGAGCATCAGGGTCAGATCCGGGTCTGGCTTGAGTCGTGGTGCACGGGTGAGGTAGGACTGCCGGTTAGGGGGGACTAGAGGAGTCATCCTTCTTCTGGTTTGTCTGTCTCCCCACCAGCCTGAATGTGCGGAGGGACTGCGGCCTCATTACCAAGGGCATTTCCAAGGGCAGTGGGGGTATTGGCTGAATGTCGTCGTGTGCAGAGATTTGAATACACACAGCACCCCGGTCATATGTTGGTCTGTCCTAGTGGATTTTCTCTGAAATTAGTCGGCCCTGTACTGAAGACTGCAGTCTCCCCCCCAACTACAGCCCAGTCCATACCCCTGATTTTTGCTCTAAGGTCAAAGTAAAAACTGCCCCGGGCCTAACTAGAGTTTGGGGGAACTCGACCATCTACAGGGGTAAATCAGATACCGCAGTTAGTTTAGGGAATGACTCTTTCCACCATCTCATGGAGGGAGAAAACCCGCATTTAGGACAGCTACTCGATCAGCCTGTAGGAGTAATAGGGCAGTCAAGGAAAAACTCACATAAGGGGTCACTGCCAGGGGTTAAGCCACCTGGTGGGTCTACTATTGAGTCTACGCAGGGTAGGAGATACAAATTAAGATCAAGAAACCTCCTGGAGAAAGAGCTTCTTTCACAACCCTCCATACACTCTTCACAACTAACACAGCGGGTACAGCCCCCCCAGTCCACTGAGACTCCAATAAATAGCTGTAAGAAACCCTTAAACAAACCAGTGAAAACAACCCCCGTGAAAGGTAGAAAGAGAGATAAAAATCAAGCCCTCCTAAAGATAACGCCTTCGCTTAGGTCTTATTTTACGGCTAAATCACAGACCAAGAGGGAACACGATAAACAGGTCATGGCAGAGGGAGGTAAATCTTTGGCCTCAAGCTCTGCTGTCCCCCTATCAAACAGATTTTCTGTATTAAGCGAGAAGGTTTCTGAGACTTGTGGGACCGGGGGAGGTAATCATGTAGTGGAAGAAGAGACAGGGGGTGCATCTCTAGATGGGACAGTATCGAGCCCTGAGGGGGCAGAGCAGAGTCCAGCTACATTACAAGGAATGCTAAAACAGTTATCGGCAGAGATTGGTGCTCGTTTCTCCACCCCAGAGGCCAATCAGAGAAAGATTCAAGAGACCTGCACTAGTTTAGAGGAACATTTGACAGCATTAACACATCAGATGGAGGTACTGGAAAACAAAGTGGGAGAATTGGGCTTGGAGGTTAAGGATAACTCACAGGAAATGAAGAGGCTTAAGGAGAGAGAGCGAGACCTTGCTGAGAGACTGGAGAGACTTGAAAACACCTCAAGAAGGAATAATATAAGGATACTAGACCTAAAAGAAGGAATGGAAGGCGATAATTTAAAAGCCTACATCATTGACATTCTGATGAAAGCATTCCCCCAGTTTGCCTCACTATCAGTTTGGGAATCAGAAATTCAGCGGGTTCACAGAGATCCCTTCAAGTTGAATCCCGCACGAAAGAAACCAAGAAAGATTCTAGTATTTATTCAGTCCTACTCTCTGAAAGAACAACTCCTGGGGTCTGCTCTTAAACTTAAATCAATACAGGCTGGGGATGCTTCTTTCAGAATTCGTTCTGATATATCCAGGGTAACAGAGGACAGGAGATGGGAACTAGGGAAGCGTATGGATGCCTTAAGAGAACAGGGTGCGCAGGTGCAGCTGAAGTTCCCGGCCTTCTTGAAGGTCCTCTGGGCCAACAAGATGCATCATTTTAGGTTCCCGGAGGAAGTAGATAATTCTTTGGCACAAATTAAAACCAGTTTGTAGCTTGCAGGTACTGATTAGAGATTAAGAGAGCTCGGCGCCGAGGGTTTAGTTCTTTTTTACTCTTAGGACGGGAGAACTCCGACTCATAAGGCAATAGATATTGCCAATGGTTAGAAAGGGAGGGTTCCCAGGGGAGGGCAGGAGGGGTCTAGGGAGGGTTGGGTGGGGTGGTGGGGTTTTGCACGATTCTTGGTGGGGAGCATTGGGAAAAAATAAAAAAAATTGTGTAATAATTTACTCATGTGACATAATGGCCTCCGGTAGCCAGCATAAAGAGTGGGATCAGGCTAAAGATGGTGGGTAGTCTTCAGCATGGAACAAAACAGACTTTGGGGCTCTTAACCTGGAATGTTAATGGCCTGAGAGTTAGAAGAAGACAGCGTTTAGTCCTTCAGTATTTAAAAAGTAGCTCAGCCAGTATCATTATGATACAGGAAACCCATCTTATGCTAGTGGAGTGTAAAGCGCTGTTTGGAAGACTACGATGGGTGGACAAGATTATAGCCTCAGATCAGTTATGTTGCTCAAAAGGGGCTGCTATTATACTTAAATCTAACGCAGGGATAGACCTTATCAAATCACAAGTGGATGACAGAGGTCGTTGGGTTATTGCTGAGATTAAAACACTGGGCTGTAAATATACCGTAGTCTCCTTCTATGGCCCTAATGAGGACGACGTGGGGCCTTTGAACAACCTTTGCCTTGCGCTGGCAGATTTCGAATCACCTTTGATAATGGGAGGAGATTTTAATGTACTTTTGGACAATAATTTAGATAGATCTTCCCTCGGGTGCAGATTTCCGCACCACGTGTCAAAGCCCATCTTGTGGCTACTCTTAAGAATTTAAATCTGAGTGATGTGTGGCGGGAAATAAATGGCCAGAACAGGGAATATTCTTTTTATAGTAAAAAGAACTCACACTATTCTAGGCTTGACTATATATTTCTGGACCATTCTGAAATTGATAGAGTCAGTCTAATTGAATATTTGCCTATCCTTATTTCTGACCATGGCGCTGTAGCCCTTATTTTAGATATCTCCCCCAAGAGCTTCCCTTGAGGTGGTGGACTCTAAATAGGAGATTTTTATTGCAGTCATCTACACCAGGTCTCTTGAAGCTTGCAACTTTTGGTTTCTTAAAAGATAATGTGGGATCAACATCTCTGAACAATGTCTGGGACTCCTTTAAGGCCTGGCTGAGGGGAATACTAAAGGGCGCAATATCAGGCTGGAATAAGGCAGAGAGGAAAGGTCTGGAGGATTTAGAAGCCCAAATAAAACATACTGAGGGAGACTTAAAGTTTAGGACCCCCCTTGGAATAGAGTATGAAAATTTGGCGAAGAGGCTGGAAGAGCTGCAGTTACAATTTAGACTCAAGTCTGAAGAGATTTTGCTCCAAAAATGGGAAGTCAGCAAGATGAGAGAATTTGAACAGGGGGAGAACTGTGGAAAAATATTAGCCATGAAGACTAGAATGGATAGGTCTCTCAATTATATAAGGAAGATTAGAATAAATACACAAGTAATTGAGGCTAAAGATAAAATAGAGCAGGCTTTTGCACAGTTCTTCCAAGAGCTTTATCATGAGGAAGAAGTTGCTCCCGAGCAAGATATCGACAGATGGCTTATAGATAAACAACTGCCGAAACTAACCGAGGTCAATCAAGAATATCTTAAGGCTGAAATAACAGGGAGTGAGATACTGACAGTGCTGGACAAAGCTAAGAATGGTAAAGCTCCAGGCCCCGACTCAATCCCGATTGAGGTTTACTCCCTATTGAGGGAAGAGGTTGTCCCTGTCTGGTTGGTGTTATTCAATGATATCCTGGCAGGAAGATCTCCTATGCCAGTTTCTTGGAGTGGGGCGGTTATATCACTGATATTAAAACCTGGGAAGGACCCAATGCAGTGCTAATCATACCGGCCAATCTCGTTATTAAACGTCGATTATAAGGTTTTTGCGGGAATTCTAAATAATCGGCTGTCTAAGACAGTAGGTTCAATCATACACCAAGATCAGAAGGGCTTTCTCCCAGGTAGACAGATGTCGGAATTAGTATACACCGCAATAGGGGCGACGGACTTGGCAGTTTCACAGGGTTTACCCCTTTCTATCATTACTGTTGATGCTGCCAAAGCCTTCGACCGTGTGAACTGGGGTTTTCTGGATAGGGCTTTGAAGGTCTTTGGGTTTGGCGAGGAGTTCAGAGAAGTTCTCAAAAAATATATAAGACGCCCACAGCTCAGATTCTAGTAAACGGTAGTCTTTCCCCCACGGTTAGAATTGGTCGTGGAACTAGGCAGGGCTGTCCACTATCCCCTATTCTTTTCGATTTATATATTGAACCTTTTGCCCAGAGCCTACGGCAGAATATGAAGATAGTGCCTTTCGTAGTGAATGGGTTCAAAAGGAAAGTAGCCCTATATGCGGACGACCTGGTCTTATTCTCCTCAAATGTTAATGTCACTCTCCCAGAGCTCCTGGCTGAAGCTCAGTCCTTTGGGAAACTCTCAGGTTATGAGATCAATGAAGACAAAACCGAGATCATGGCCTGGAATATCCCTGATCATGGGAACACTTTCGCAAGACAGCTCAGATATCTTGGAGTTATAATTACTCAAAACCCCGATAATATTCCAAAAACCAATCTAGATAGGGTTTCTAAAGAGGTGGATGTCCTACTAAAAAGGTGGCAGAGTATACCGCTTTCTCATTTTGGAAGAGTCAATCTTGTTAAAATGTGTATACTCCCAAAATATACCTACTTATTTAACAACATCCCGTTAGAGTTTGCAAAGGTAGACCTGCTTAAAATCCAGGGTAAGATCTCCTCCTTTATCTGGGCAAACAAAGGAATCCGGTTGTCCTGGAAGAAATTAAGGCGCAAACTGCAGAGTGGAGGTATGGGCTTGCCGGACCTACAGTTATACTCATGGGCCTACCAACTGAAAAACTGCAGGATGCTATTGCAAACCCCGGACGATTCATTAATCGGGAATATGTTCAAAGCTATGTTAACTGGCATAGCGGAATCCGGGTTCATGTATAAATTTGGGTCTCCTAAATTCTTCAAGAAAGTACGCCTGAAGACTCTGCGTGCGGCGGCTAAGTTATGCTCGGTTTGTCGAGGCTGTTTGGGACTTCCCTTTTACAGCGACTGGGCCCCGGTGTGGGACTCCCCCGGAACTCCGGAGTGTTTACTAGATGCTTTAGCCCGTCCCTTGATCGAGATCGGAGTTACGTACTGGAAAGATATTATTTCGGGAAGTGAATGTCATCCCTGGGAATATTGGAATACCATCACCGGAGGTGTCCTTTCGAGGTTTAAATTCTATCAGATCTCGTCATGGTGTAAGGCTCAAAGCTGGCCTTCTCCGATTAAAGACTCAATGGAAAGGGATCTACAAAACCCCGCACCGAGGAAAAAAGAAGTGGCTTTATGGTACAACTACCTCCTCACCGCAGTAGACAGCAAGATGAAGAAGCCAAACCGAGTCTGGGAAAATTACTTGCCGAGCGAGGAGCTGGATGATATATGGCAAGTATCTATAGATACTCTTTACCCGTTAATAAAATCTGCTGCACTCAGGAAGAATCATTTTTTTACAATACACAGGTTATATTGGTCCCCCTCAAAATCTCAAGAATAAAAGGCGGTGGAGAAGCGAGATGTCTCAGGTGTGGTTCTCTGAATGCAGACGACATCCATATATTTGCCTCCTGCCCCAAGCTGCAGGAATTTTGGGGAAGAGTGGGTAAGACCATCGCATGGGTGCTGGGTTCCGCTGTGGAGGTAAGCCCAACTTTAATTCTTTTTGGTGTAGCTTCTAAAGTTATGGGTGCGCATAGCTTAAACGGGACACAACAGAAGTTAGTATTCTATTTGATACTCCTGGCTAGGAGAGAGATATGTAAGCTGTGGCGTCAGGAGACACCCCCTCATGGAGCGCCTGGTGGAACTCTGTTAGATACTTTAGAGCATTAGACCAGAGGGTAAATACCCACAGAGAGAGACCGGATACTGGGTTATTTTGGAATCTGTTAGATAATGTACATAGTGATCATTCTAGGACACATTAAGGCTATGGTTTGGCTATGGTTTGGCTACAATGATTAAAACCTCTGAGTCAGCTCAAGTTGAGTATTTCGGGTGGTTCCCGGAAAAAAAAAATACCGGCTGAGACTGTACTCCACCAAGCTATCAGCAACAGAGGTGGAACAGGCCGAGAGGTTGCTACAGCTATGGAGGTCATATGAGGAGAAAAAAAAAAAAAAAAAAAAGAATCAGATGGTTGTTTACCAATTTACTGGTTGGGAGGACTCCAGTCTCTTTGCTCAATATATATGCCCCTCCTAATGGAAATGCTTCCTTTGGTCCCAAATTTCCAGATCACTTTTTTTGCAGGGTACTGTAATCATGTGGATGATCCCTTTCTAGACCGAAAATCCAAGGTTTCTTTTACCCCAAATAAAGCACATAAAGGTTTTCTACATACCATAAAACAACAAAACCTAACAGATGCTTTGAGACTTTGTAATCCCTCTTCACAAGAGTACACCTATTTCTCCTCACCCCACCAGACCCAGTCCAGAATTGACTATATTTTCATTTCACATAATGCCTATCAATCTCTACGTTCAGCTGATATAGGCCCCATACTCATATTGGATCATGCTCCTGTTTGAGTTCAGCTAGACATTTTACCTCAACTTGCACTACCCAAAAGATGGCGATTCAATAATTCCCTACTTTTGGACCCAAATTTCCACTCTTCTTTTGTCTCCTTTTTTCATGAATATTTCCAAATCAATTAAACTGAAACTATCCCCTTATTATTTGGGACGCTTTTAAAGCTGCAGCACGTGATTTTATTATCTGATATGTTTCTAGCAAACAAAATAAAATCCTGTATACTCAATACTGAACTCCTAACTAAGATAAAGAGACTGGAGCACTCCTTTCACACCTCTAAGTCAAAGGAATGTCTATCAGAACTCATAAATGCTAAGATTGAATTTAATAAGGATTCCACAGAGAACGCTTCCTTGTATCTACTGAAAACGAGTGCGAAATTTTATGGGGGCCAAAACAAATCTGGTAAATTGTTAGCTAACTACCTCAAGATTAAGCAGAACACATTTCAAATCAAATCCTTTCTTGATGCAAACCAAACATCAAAACATAAGGACTCCGAGATTCTACAAGAGTTTGTACTATATTATAAATCACTGTACACACCAGAGAACACGCCCACTGACGCAGATATATCTCATTATTTTTCTACTATACAAAAGATTGCAGATCCCCCAATAAACTTAGACCTCTTGGAGTCTGATATAACACAGACGGAAATGCTCAATGCATTGAAAGTTCTCCGAAAAGATAAAGCCCAAGGTCCAGATGGGTTAACAGTTGATTTTTTTTTGCATTTGCTCAAATATTCCTTCCACACGTGCACACCCTTATATCCTCTTCTATTAAGTCAAGCACTTCATCAGGCTCCTTTTTAGAAGCCCTAATTTGTCTCATCCCAAAAAAGGGTAAGGATTTGCGCCACTGCAAAAAAATTTCTAAGGCTTTAGCCCTCCGACTTGAATCATATCTCCCTCAACTAATTGGTAAGTAACAATCCGGCTTTGTCAAAGGGCGTTATATCACTGACAACACACGTTTGTTTTTTGATATTTTATCCAAAACATCACACTATTCGGAACCTCTCGCAGCGATTGCCTTAGATGCAGAAAAGGCATTTGATAGAGTATATTGGCCTTTTATTTTCCATACACTTAATTGGTTTGGATTTGGTCCAAAAATATTTTCCCTAATCTCTTTACTTTACTCTGAACCCAAAGCAGCTATCTTCGCTAATGGCCTTACTTCCTCCTATTTTACTTTACATAGAGGAGTGCGTCAAGGCTGTCCTCTATGCCGTTTTCTTTTTAATTTGCCACTAGAACCATTTTTATCTAGGATACGACAAAACCGTTCCATAACTGGATTCACTTCTAACACCCAACAAATCAAGCTAGCGGCTTATGCAGACAACGTATTAATGTTCCTTTCGCAACCACAACAGACACTCCCAGCATTCTTGAATGAGGTTGACTCCTATAAGATGATATCTGGTTACAAATTAAACAATGAGAAATGTGAAATTCTGCCTTTGACCAGATGCACCTTTAAGGAGGAATTTTCAACCTCTAACTTTACATGGCGTCCCAAGCAAATGAAGTATCTCGGCCTATGGTTCACTCCGTCTATCAAAACATCAATTTCCCTAAATTTTGATAAATGCTTAGATAAATTAACTACACTCACTACGAAATGGCATCCTCTCTAACTATCCTGGTGGGGTCGCTTAGACACCATCAAAATGATGTTAACCCCTATGATACTTTATATCATATCCAATATTCCAATATCCATACCGGCTAAGTCTTTTCATAAAATCCATTCCATCCTCCCATCTTTTTTATGGAACAACAAAAAACCTAGAATGTTGCTGCAAAAATTGTCACGTCCAAAATTGGAAGGAGGTGTAAACTTCCCTGATTTTCCTAAATATCATAAAGCATTCCTATTAAGACAACTATCCAAGTGGGTGTCTGACTCATCAACTGACTCCCCGCTATAGGTTGATCTTGAGAAATCATCCCTTTCACCCTTTTCATTTCATGAATACCTATCCTTTACTCGTAAACCGCAAAAGATATCTACGCCAGTTATTAAACATTACTGTAATTTATTAAACACCATCATTCCTTCTGCCCCGAATGATCTTGACACCTTTCTCGCCTCCACCATCTGGCATAATAAACATATACTTGTCAAAAATAAACCCATCTACTGGAAAACATGGAGAAATAAAGGACTACTCTGGGTACATCAATTATTCGATCAAGACACATTTCTTATATTCTCGAGGGTGCGCTCTCTTTTTCAACTACCACTTTCCTTTCAACACAAGTTCTTAATTTTACGAACTGCAATACTTGAAGCATACGCCTTCTTTCAATCTTTAATTCCTTCTTCCTCTATGACTGGCTCTACATGGTACAACCTCCTCTGCATAAATCCGAAGGCCTCTACTATTTACTCTCGCCTGACACAATCTTCCACTGATAGAGAAAAAACTAAAATAAAACTTTCCTGGGAAGCTGATTTTGATACAGAATGGCCCATCTCCCTCTGGAATAAGATATGGATAAAAATTAGGAGGTCATCTAGATCAGCGAACACTACACAAACTCTTTTCTTAATTTATAACAGACTCTTATTAATACCTATCACCTTACACAAAATGCACGCCGAACTTCCCAACACTTGCTGGACTTGCTTCCTTGAGCACGTTGACTTAAAACATTTGCTTTTTACATGCTCATATGTCTTCAAATTTAGGAAACAAATCTGGTCTCAGATTAACTGTATTTTTCATACCACAGCCCCCTTCTCACCCAGTAAAAAATTTTTAGGAAGCCTATCTGTCGATTGGAATATGGGTCAATCACAAGTGCAAATCATAGACTTGCTGTTAGCAGTTGCATTTCGACAGATAACAAAGAATTGGAAGGATACATCTAAACTGTCATATTTAACCTGGTGGTACGCTGTCTGTCATAACCACAGATTGGATACAACTTTTGTTATATCCCCTATCTCTTGCTAGGAAACGTTTGCAACTATGGTATCCTGTTACACAGTTTTTAGATAAAAGCGCAAAAAAGTCCTTAGCTCCTATCTCCCTGGTACAAGAGGTTGTTCAGCCTCCCTGACTTCCCTTCTATTGATAACAACAGTGTTTAGAATGTTATTTCTGGATTATTCATACAATTGCTTATTTTTACTATATTAAAACTTCCTTCTTTTTTTTCTTTTATTGTGGCTTTCACAAACCAGCTCTTTGTATTTCTTAAAGTGTTTTAGTTTTCTCTCCAAAAGGGAATATGAAATACTAATGCTATTTTCTATGCATTCTTCAATGTCTAATTGTACAAAGTATTAATGCTTGTTTAATTTCTCTCAATAAACGTATTCTTGAAACTAAAAAAAAAAGTTTGAAGGGTGCTAGCAGCACTACAGGCACCGCAGGGCCCCCATAGCGACTATCCTTACCTGCAGTGAGAACACTGTGGCAGAACACGAGCTGTTCTTGTTCGGCGGCAGCACAGCTTTTGCCAGGTGGCAAGCTGCATGTCTCTGTGTCAATGGTGCACCAAGGCGCCTGCCTCATAAACAGAGCAATCTTTTCTTCACTCACTATATGCACCTTGGAGAGCCCGAAAGTAAGTTCCTCCTGATGTCAGCCAGCAATGCCAATGGCAAACTAGGCCAGTCCCTGAATTGCTCAGCGAGAACTCGTTTTTTAGGTCGAGCCTAGACAGCGAGCACACGCTGTCTGCAAGACCTGCTGTAATCAGTAAAACGATGTTATTCCTGCCTGCTGCTTACCGTAGGTTCCCTCCTGCGTTGCTCTTCTTCGCTGCCTCCTTATTCGTTCAGGCAGCCGATCCCTCATTTCCGTTAAACGCTGAGGAGCACTGGCCAAGTACAGTTTTCTTCTGCTTGCCTTCTTTATCTGTTGTTTTGAGGAACTCTTTTGTTTAAATGTTGCTTTCTGCACATCGCTGCTTGTTTAGTTGTTGGCTGCTATTCCATGTTTCTTTTCAGGTCGCGTTCTCCCCTGCATGCCTGCAGAAGTACTTAATCTCCCCGTGTCGATCCCCTCCTCCTCATGTCGATATCTTCCTCTCCCCAGCCCTGCTTTTCCCATTTTCTTATGCATGTGCCTTTAAATCAGGGCTGCGTTGATCGGGGATGATTCTTCAGTGAGTGCTGGTGTGTTTGTTGCGCCCTCCTCCCCCGCATGCCTGCAGGGGTATTTAATCTCCCTGTGGCGATTGCCACGGGCGAGGGCAACAGTTGGCCACTGGCCCAGCTGGTAGGGATTTACTTGTGTTGTGTTTGTTGGCACCCATTGTACGGACTCATTACCCAGTGGTCTGAAAACTCAGCTACGTCGCTCCCCTTCAGGCATGGACAAGAGCCATTGTCTTGGGGAACCCAACATGGAGACAGTGCAATACACAAAGAGAGACAGGAGAGGTCCATTAGCCTTATTGGTGAAAGAACTGGCACTATGATTCTGTGACTTAACGCTCGCCGCTTTCATTTTCTGTGATCTGCAGGTCTTGAGCTTTCCCCCCGGTAAGGTGGAGGCAGCTTTCCATATTACTGAGCTCATCAAGTTACGTACCATCACACTCACAGTGCACAATAGTAATACTTGATATTTACAGCGCATAGAGGTTGTAGACATGCACCATGAAAAGCTATATAAGCACACATTACAGCTGCCCTCACTGCTCAGTGCTGTGACTAGTTACCACCCCACTTATTAGAGTGTAAGATTACATGCCCTCAGCATGTGAATGCTGCGCCCAGTGCAGCATCTGCATGCAGCAGGGGCAACTGCTATACCGATACGAGTTAACAAAACACACACATCCCCTTTCTAAAAAATACAGCTTTTGAGCAGGACCCCAAGCCACCTGGGTATTCTCACCTTATGATTGTGAATATGAGTTTCATTGCAAGGCATACAAGACATATTACAGAGCCAGACCACTACCCTCTAAGCACTTAAGAGCAGTATATATTATTCATACAAGTAACCAAATCTGTGCACTCTCTCTCATAGTGTATATGGACATTCATTTATGCTCTGCCCCCACACATAAGCAGTAGGGAACAGGCTTTCACTGCAAACAAAGTGCTTATGGGTGACTTAGAATGGGTGAGGGAGATGAGCGTGAGAGTGTGTGTGTTTGTGAGTGAGAGTGTGTAAGTAGGTTTTTATGAGTGGCCATGAGTATGAGTGAGAGGCGGAGTGTAAATGTGAGCGAGTTAGAATGAGTAAGTGTGAATGATAGTGTGTGTTATGTATGAGAGTCTGCAAGTAGCTATGGCATACTCAAGGAATTATATGACTTCCTTAGCAACTCCTAGCAATATGTTGGCCCTGGCATGCTACAGTCAATTCTTGGCATAATGGCGGGTACCCATGATAATATGTTCTCCTTGGCATACAGAAGGCGAATCTTGGAATATGGGGACACCACTGGTTGCAATGGCATTCTCAACTTACAGGGGGACTGGATGGCAATTTTGAAAAAAATGGGGTCTACTCCCGGGAGGGTTCGTACTGGGGTATTTCATGAGTTCCTGTTCAGAAATTTTAGCAAATTTATATAAAAAGCAGTTTTTGACACCATTTGCTTCAAAATGTTCTCGGGTGAGAGACCCATCCTCCTGTCCCCTAAAAGTTAAGCGCATTGGAAGTTATTAGGCTCCAGGTGACGCAGTTTCTAAAAGTGGGCAGGCTGGTGTTGTGGCAAGGGGCACAGATAGCTTATGTGAAACGTTCGGTGTCTCTAAGCTGCTATATGATACAGTGGGAATGAAGGGCTCTTTGCGATGCATGTGACTTGAACATTCTTACATAGGTTTCTGTAAAGTCTACCAATCCTGCTTTGTGTGAAAGGTGACATATATCGCATATTCGTAAAGTGCTTTGGCAGCCAATTTTTTATTTTAACGCATGTATTGTTGGGGCTGCTTACTAAGGTCTGTTGCAGTCTATAGCCGTGCAAGGTTCTGGTTACTGACATACTCCGTATGTTGTGTTAATTAAGTAGTTCACTCCTTTAAAACTTTATGATGTAACAAAGAACTAAAACACTCTTTTACACATTTAAAACCAATATTTTGTGCCGCTTCCGGGATCATACCACTAAGAAATGTTGCAAATTACACAATGATTTTGCGTGCTCTACTTGTTACGTGACATTCTGTAGGTAAAAGCCTGTTCCAAATTAGAATGAATTGATAGGATCTGGTGCACAAAGGACTTGCCACCACTGCATTATTCACGCAGCCAGCTTGAAGCCAGGACAGGGGAGGCAGGAAACTTCAAGAACTTTAAAGGGAATTCTCAAAGTTCAAAGGTATAAATATTGGACCCTGTGACCCAACTCTTCAGTACACCTCTGGAATTGTGGTTACTACAGAAGAAGAACTGCTGTGATGCTTTGCTGCCAAAAGGACTGCTACTTTCCTGCCCTGCTACTCTGCTGCCCTGCTTGCTGAGAAGGAAGATTTGACCTGCAACCTTCATCTCAAGGGTCAGCTATTGAATTCCTGTTCTGAACTAGAGGGACACAAGCTCCAGAGGCTCCCTGCAACTGCCCAGCTGTCCAACTGCCTGAACAGGCCTGCCTGCCTGAGCCCTGCTGGCCTCTGCTGGATTGAGTTCATGACCACCAAGAGGTGCTCCTCAGTTCCTGGACTCTTGATGTGGCATCAGTTGAGCTCCTTTCCACAGTCAAGGAGAAATCCTGAAGTTTTGGGAACTTTGCGACCTCAAAAGGGCCTGTTTGCATCAAGATCTTGGCACCCGCATCATTCACCAATGCAAAGCTCTGGTGAACCTGACTCTTTAGGCCACACTGATCGCCAGTGACATCCAGCAATGCGAGATATGCACTTTGTGCTACAACATCGACAGCTCGAGGTGACTGCCAACACGAAGCTCCAGCAACGACCGTTCGCGACTCCCCAACAGGATCTTCATGTTACAGCAATTACCATCTGCAACACCCAGCCTGCTCTTCACGCTACATTGAAAACCATCCAAGACACTCTCCCTGCTACTCGTGGCCCCTTCTACTGTGAACAGAACTCTTTGCACTGGACCATGAAGGTAACTCTTTCAGTGGGACAATCCTGGTCCCTGGATCTGTCCTGCACTCTATTTTGGTCGGACTGAACTTGTGACAGAATAACTGCATGTGGCGCTTTATGCGTTTTGGCGCTATACTTACTTGAAATTTTTTCAATTGCATATTTCCAGTTCTACTGATTAGATTTTGTCGTTTTGGTGTCAAATAATTTATTAGATTGTTGGTGTGGGATTTTTTTTTTTCTTTCTAAATTCTTTTTTATTTTTTCCAGGTCACAATGCAAAACAGACTGTGGGATTTTTCTTTGTTGTGTTTTCACTTTATTACTGTATGAAGTGCTGCATAAATACTTTACGCATTGCCTCTAAGCTAAGCCTGATTACTCTTGGCTGTGCCAAGCTACTAGAGGGCTGAGCACAGGTTAATTTGGGGTTTGCTTGTGTTTACCCTGACAGAGATTGTGTTTGCTGCTAGAGTAGGGTTTCACTCCCATCAAATAGAAACCCAATTTCCAACATACGGATTGTGGTTTTTATTTCATTTACTATTTATGTAACCGTCGTGATTTCGCAGAGAGAGCTGGACTACATAAAACAACGGGTAGGGCTAACTTACACTGGAGTGCTATTCAACACCACATTACATACTGCAAGTGTGTGCCATTTTGCTCCATATCTTTTAGCAATGGTCAGTGCTGTTTTCCAGCTGTAAATCTCGGGCATATTTACAAGCCCCTACCACCACCGGAACGTCACTTTTTTTGACGCTCCGGTGGCGCTGGCGTGCTGCCCCATATTTACAAGGCCATGGAAAGCCACTTTGCATGGCTTTACGCGACCTTGTAAATATGGCCCTCTTTTACTCAGTACTCTGCGTCAAAGGGGAGTGTCATGGGCGTTGCTGTGAGTGTTTCCACAGCAACACCCATGGCTTTTTCACACTGCCCCAGATTTACAAGGATTCGTAAATCTGAGGTAGCGCCATAAAATAACGCCTTTCCAGAGGAGGCGTTGAAGTGGCGCAACGAGCAGAAATACTTTTATTTCTACTCATTTTTTGGTCCTTCAGCAAACATAGAAGGAGCAAAATGCCATTAATGATTTTTTTTGTGCAAGAAGGTGCCCCTTCCTGCACAAACACAATCATCCCTGCAACGCAGACACCCTTGCACCATGGTGCAAAGGTACCTGCCTTGGCACACTGCTGCTGTTTGTGCGCCGGCACATGGGAGAGCACAGGGATGCACTGTAGTGTTGTAAATATGGTGCATCCCTGGATTTTTGAAATGATGCCGCTTGGCGCAACAAAATTGCTTGCGGCGCCGCGCTGCACCATTTTATTGTAAATATGCCCGTCAGTGTCTGTATTTTGTCTACATATACATATTCTGAACGAACTGCAGCACTGCGGCTATTTCTAAATGTGTCTTGTAAACGAATTAAAGCCGGATATATTGAGAAAGGCTTTTCTCCTCTTAGCGCTTTTCTACATTCAGTGCTTGCGATAAGCATCCTTGAAAACACGGCCCCCCTAGTATGTTAGTGGCTGTCTGGCTCTCCGGCGAGGAGATTTTATCCATATGGCGCTCCAGTAAGGATGAGCGGGCATCTGGCCGTCAATCAAGGAGGCGCTGGCAACTCGTCAGCATGGGAACCAAGCAAGCTTCAGCCTGGGCGCAGAGATTGTCTGTGCCAGCCTTGGCACTGCCGGGAAACAAGTGATTTCTTTAAAACAGAAAGGGGCGAGGGAAACCAATTGCAGCATATGTCTGAAAGTTCATTCCTGCTCCTAGAGCCGAACTCCAGCAGCATCAAGGCCAAGGAGTGACTGCAGTGAAGGGGTTTGGTGCCTCAGGCGGGCACAGAGCAATTTCTTACTTCTGAAAGTGCTCAATGTGTGGCTTAGAATGCTTGTAAGTTGGAACCGGGCCGTAACAAGTGCTCTGAATCCTAGGTGTGGCGACTGCACGCCGCGGCTCTCAGGCCTTCGAGGACACCAATGCGACACCCCGGACCGCGGGGCACTGGTCGGGCCTGGTTCTCACACACTGCAAACTGGGCACAAGGATCACACACTCATGATTTCGTGCTCGTATATATATATGTACTCTCAGCCACGTCTAGCCGGGAGGTGCGTTCTTACATCCTCACCTGGCCTGTAGGGACCGGCAGGTGTATTACACTTGGGCCTGTAGAAGAAAAAAACTGATTTCTTGAGAGTCCGAGTTTTCAAACAAGTATTACGTATTGAAGGACCTTACACCGCCCCAAAATCTGTTTTTGATGCCATTCAAATGTATATTTTCCAATGCACGCTTGGCAATGTTTCTCATTAAATATTTGTTTCAGACCTGCGGAGCTGAGCAGCTAATATAGATTGCTGATTGATAGTTTCGTAGTTAAGGGTTGAAAAGTCCAGCACAAAAGAGTCATTGATAGACCCACATGTACAGCTCTGGTTCAGCAGCAAGTGACCAATCAGGGGTCATCATTGTCAGATGGAGTTTATGACATAGCTGTACGAGTTTCCTACAGCCATTGCCATAATGGAGAATGCCCTCTTACATCTTCCTTTATTGCAGCCATGATGGTGATTTCTTCCCTCCTGAGTTATGTGTAATGATAGACTTGCATGCCTGCTCTTCTTCAACAGATGATGCTCCTGTGTCCTCCAACGATATCACTTTCACTACATTACCTGACACTTGTACAACCCAATTAAATCGACAGAACAACATCGTGGGTAACTACATCACTGAGAATTACATCATCGAAGGTAATTAACAAAAAGCATTTTGGAGAATAGGTTATTAAACAAGCATTGGCATAGCCAATAGCTCTCGCCTTTGAGACCTTATAAGTGTTTAGCCAGACTTATTGGCGTGCCAGATGCTTTCAGCTATGTTGTAGAGCACTGTGGCTGCTGTGCAGCATGCTGAAAAGTTATAATAAAAAAGTGTCATAAACATTTTTGTTACCTTATATATAACCAAGAAGACAATATGTATAACTGAATGACCCTATTAGACAAGCATTGGAAATGCAACAGGTTTTACATTTGCTTGAGTTAGAGCTATTGGCGTTGTAAATGACAATGTTTTTTACCTATGTGCTATGGAGTGTATATATGTGGTGTGTAGTAGAATTATGTAGGTTGGATTGGAATTGTTAGTTGTGGAATTGTGTGGCATGGAATTGTGTTGTGTGTAGTGGATTTGTGTAGTGGAATTACGTGGCATGGTGTGCAGTGGGAATATGTGGATAGTAAATATGTGGTACTGAGTATAGTGTAATTATGTGGAGTGGGATTGTGTGTTATGTAGTTTAATTAAGTGGAATGTATTTTGTGTTGTGGAGTGGTATGTAGTGGAGTTTACTTAATTATGTGGTGTGATGTTGAATTCGTGGCATGATGTGGAATTCTGTGGTGTGAATTGAATGTATGTGGTGTGTTGTGTAATTGTGTTGTTGAGTTGAATTATGTTGTTTGGTGTTGAATTATGTGGTGTGGATTGGAAATGTGTGGAGTTGAATTGTGTGGCATGAAACTGTGGATAGTTTGCCTTTTTGGTGTCTAAAAAAACAAATAGGTAGGAGCTAAGCTCCAGATCTGTGTCTTTGGGTGTTTTAAACAAAGAATAATTCAAAAAGTTTATTTCGTTAACAAAGAAACTTTGACAGTAGTAGGCACAGAGATGTGCACTGATAAGCATTTTATCGTAACTGTCATATTCCCTGAAAAAGCAAGATATATTATCATATACTGGAAAGTGGCGAACTGTTTCTTGACACAGGTTTTGCTATCGGCAACAGTAGAACTTTTGAGAGAAATGTCACTCCATATTACAGAGGTCCAAGAAAGCACTGACTGACACAACTGGTTTGCCCTTTTATGACCAAAGCTGGATGTGGAATAAAACAATTAAATAAAATAACAATCTGGAAGGGATAATCTAGTGGCAGTTGTTCTAAATAACTACTCTTCACAACAGTGTGTTTGTAATTATGCAGACCTATAAAAGTACTACTTCTGAACTGTTTTAAAGTTATTAAACTAGATTCCGTGGTACCTAATTGTACGGCACACAACGGATCTGTGCAGTAACTACAGTTGTACACGAGGGCTTACTGCACTGTATATAGTTACTAAATTAATGCTGTGTGCAGCGCATTGATGTAATTTCTTATTGTGGCATTAAAGCGAGTGCTGGTCACGAGGCTCGGTCTATAAACCATGCAACTGGTTGTGCTGGCTTGGTTGTGGCGACAAAAGAAGCACTGGAAATGTTATCAGCAGGAAAGATATGCACCATAAATGTAGATGCCTGAAAGCCCATTAGATGTGAAACTCCAAAATCTATTGTAAATGTAAGAAAAGTACTGGAAGTGGTGAAAATTGTTTTAAATAGAGGTGGAACTATGTCAAATTAAAACTATGGGCCTGATTACGATGGTGGTGAGACCACCACCGACAGCCTGTAGGTGGCGGTTTTACCGCCATCGTAAGCAGGTTTTACGCCCGCCATATTACAATGGCGGGCATTTGTTGGCAGTCGGAAAGACCGACTGCCACGGTTCCGATGGGCTGACCGTCGGAGGGGAATCATATCCCTACAACGGTGGCGGTGCCTAATAGGCACCTCCATAGGGATTACTTTCCGCCGCCTGTTCATGGTGGTTATCCCGCCATGAACAGGCAGGCGGAAAGGGACTTTGGGGGCCCATAGCGGTTCCCCCCCTTCACTCCTGGGCCTAAGCTGTGGGCAGTGGGGGGCACATATAGTGCCCCCTACATATCCCTGCACCATGTGGTAAGCACCACATGGTGCCTGCCACGTAGTGCAGGGATATGTCAGGTGTCCCTATTTTGCATTGAGGCGGGTGCTGCAGCCAGCAGCACCCGCCGCAATGCAAAACATAGGCATTGCGACCGCCATAGTGGCGGTCGCATTGTAATGCCTCTTATGGGACTGCCGACAACATGTCGGACGGTCCCATTTCCGATACAGTGGCGGGTGGATGTAAGTCCGCCCACCATCGTAATCAGCCCCTAAGTGTTTGGATTACTTGCTTTACATTGCCTCGAGCCAGTGGCAGATGGTGGGCTGATAAGAGATCTGCTATTTTCCAGAAATGATATAGACAGAAGAACGAGGACAGGGTAGGGGTGCGGTGAAGGGGACAGCACACAGAGAAACGGTGAAAGGGAGGGGTAACCAGTAACAGGCAAAACAAGGCAATGAAAGTAATGTGCAACACAGATGTTGATGCCTGAAAGCTCATTAAAAGTGAAACTCCAAAATCTATTGTAAAGCTAAGAAAAGTTCTGGAAATAGTGAAAATAGTTTTAAATAGAGGTGGAACTATGTAAAATTAAAACTAAGGGCTCCAATTACTTGCTTTACATCGCCTGGGGCCAGAGGCAGATGGTGGGCTGATAAGAGATCTGGTATCCGTCAGAAATAAGACATACAGAAGAACGAGAACGGGGCAGGGGGTGAGGTGAAGGGGCCAGCACACGGAGAAACAGTGGGTGGGAGGGAAAAACAGTAACAGGCAAAACAAGTCAATGAAATTAACGTGCTGATGAAACAAAAGCCTTGTGTGCTGAGTGGGTAAGCTGCCTAAAACGTTTCTAAGCTTCTGTTCTGACCTATGTGGAATAATGCCAACGTTCCTATAGGTTTGGAAATCTGTGCCGTTTGCTGCTGCTCCTGGGCCCCAGCCCTGGCCATGTTGGGCTGTCATGGAAGAAGCTAGAATTCTCTTGAAGAGTTAATTTACCCTTAGAAAAAGACAAACAAGGGTTAACCTGCGGGAGTGCTTTAGTTTTAGGAAGAGGCTTAAATGTTTTGCTAATGCCTCCAAAACGCACCCGCCCCCTCCCCTAGAGGCATAACGTACATAACCGCATGAGGCCAGGGCCTTGGCTGACCTAATTTAGAGAAAGCAATTGCATCTAGGAGTTAATATTAATTAGAACATTGGAATGTTGGGAGCTCCATTGAAAACAATGGAGTTGCTCTGGGCTTATAATGGCTGGTATAAGCCCAGCGCTCCAACATTCCAATGATTGTCTTTTTGTTTCTCCATTTTTAATTTAGAACATTCTACCCTTAGTGGGTGGAATGTTCTAATAGCCTTATAGCCCTTCTGCCTCAGGCTATACCGGTTGTTAAAGGCCCTCTCCCTCGGGATTAGGGCCTTTAACAGCCGGTATAGCCCTCGACAGCGGGCTATAAGGCTATATTAACCCGCGGGCGATTAACATCAAAACGCTGTGTGGGTTTGGACAAAGGCGCCTGACGTTTAAATGGCTGCTTCCTGTTTGCTGCGTGGAATAACTGCTGATAAAAAGACATACGGTAAAAATAAAAGTGAAAACATTAGTCTAAGTGTACATGACATAACACGATCGATTGGTGGGCGCATGACAAGATTTACAGGCCTGTTTTGACTCCTGCTCCAAATGGAAAGGTGGAGGAGCAGCTGTGGCTGAGGAGAGCCTTCTCACGCCACCGTGCAAACACATGAAAACGGGAAGGAACAAATAGTGCCAAAACTAACACAAGTAGACAAGCGGGGAGGAGTACATGCAAGAGGGGTTAGTCGCCATGGGAGGGAATCAAGCATACAAAGGAGGGACAAATACAACCGGTGCACCAATGAAAATCCCGCATTTCAGAACAGCACAGGGCATAAGGAATGGAAATCGAGGGGAGTGCCAAAACTCCACAGAGAAGATACTGAATGTCGAGAGACAGCGCATGCGCGCTGGCTAGGCTCTACCTAAAAACAAATTGAAGTAATTTAAATGTAATAAAGTATTTGTGGTGTCAGGGATATATATTAAATTATTATTTTAAAGAATATAAGACAAATTTAAAAATAAAGAAGAGTTTGGAACAGTTTGCCCTAGGTATTTTCATTACATGTACTCATATTTAATCTTATTCATTTAAAAATATATATATATATATTTTTTGTAATAAAAAATAAATAAATGGTGGTTTGAGAGAGCATTTCCGTCCCTAAATATACTATTTTTTAACCGTTTACCGATTTTGCAGTATAGTATTTACATTCAATTCCAGTGACCTCTGTGTTTAATCTTATATATAATAAATCTGTCACTGTCCTTTCTGTTTCATCACTGCATTGCATGTTTATATGCACATACTAGCCTGGTACAGAAAAGAATTACTTCAGTCAATCAAGAAATAGAAAAATTAAAAACCAACAACATATTGGGGTCAGGTGGTCACCCCCTAAATATACTAACTGTAAATACTTATATTAAATTAAAAAAATAGAAAATAAAGAAAAAATGTATGTTAGCATAACCATAATAAATACCTTCAAGAACACATAGATAAAATATATAGCAAAGTAGAGGTTAATTGATGTAAACTAATTAAAATAGAATACATCCATTATTAGGTTAGGCATATGTAATTCAAAATAAATTACATTTAATTACATTCATTTACATATTATGAGATTAAGTTCAATTAACATAATTTAAAAAAAATATTCAAATATATTTAAAGGATAGGGGTTTGGTTGGTTATGTTTGATGAATAAATACTTTTAAAAGGCGCCAATGAGAAAAGTTAAAAGTAGGTTGGTGGAGATGTCCATGTAATGGTAAAATACATATAAAATGTACCCCCATTATGTGGGGTATTTGAGATGCACGAACAAGATTTAGTTGGTATGGTGATGTAATGTAAAAACTAAAGACATTTATTATTCATGAAATATGTTTTGTATTTCACCTGTAGATCAATAACATAATACATTTTAGATTACGAAAAGCCAGCAACCATTTCCTCAACCATGATTATCTAGTCTCTTGAATAATCCAAATCAGGAGAAACTGAAAAATGTCCTTGTTAGGGAACTCATATCTATAAGCAACATGAACGCAGATCTAGAAAACCTCATCAAGCCCATACATGGACAGTTTGCCACCCCTCGCAATGAATCCAAGGACATACTCTGCACACATAGGAAGCACTTGAGAGCACCTTGGTCCATAAAAGACTTGGAGCCCGATTCCGATCTTGCTAGGAAAGTCCTCCGTACGACTCGGATCCAGAGGGCTTTCCGAGCGAAATTTGCTCCGGGAGTCCGAACGAGCGAGTACGATGCAGCCGTATGCTTACGGACTCGGTTCGCTCGGACTCCCATTGAACTCTATGGGAGCCTGTGTACAGACGCTCCCTTAGCAAAAAGGGGTGGGTGGGGAGAAGCGTACACCCTGTGGCGGGCACCCCATGGTGCCCGCCACACTGTGCATGCCTCGATCGGGGGGACCCATGGGCACACCCCCGTGACATATTCGGAGGGCCCCGGTGGAAGGAGGGCCTGCTACGGCTCCCCGAATTATGAATCCGACAGCTGTTTTGTCTTGCTGAGACCGAGGCGAAGCGGCTGTCCGAATCGTGAATTGTACTCACTCGGTCGGAATTCGGCTCCATTGCGCGGCACGATTCGGCTACGAACGAGTCGTACGGACAGGTTCGGGTCCCTGAAACGATTCGGTCGACGCGTTCGCGATCTTCGCATCGTACTTGGTCGTTCGGACCTGTGTACAATTCGGTCGGAAACAAGGGCTACGAATCGGATCCGGGAAAGCCAAATCCGATTCGGAGGCCTTGCGAACGACATCGGAATAGTGCCCTTAGATGTCAATGTAAAAGTGAACTCAATCTTTGCCACACACTCCAGAGGTCTCCTCCAGGGGCGGCTCAGTTCAGAGACTTGGCTTGATAATTCCTGCCACAACTATATAATTTTTTGAATGTTTACCCGCTGTCATAGATTTGAAAGTGTTCCCAGATTGAAACCTTGTTGTAAGACCCTAGCATTTTAGACCTGTTGGACCGGTATGATCATTATGTATCCATGTGTGGTATTACTATTTATTTTTATTCCTTTACTATTTCTACAACTCGCTATGGAATTATTAATATCAATCTCTTTGTCTGGAAATTATGTTCACTATTTTACATTGTGCTTATTATTTCCACCATCCATCAACATCTATTATAGCGTGATGTCTTGAGGCCTGGAAGGCTACTGACAGAAGAGTCCAGGGCACCTTCAATAGTACTTAGGTCACCCATGTCTATGAGTAATTGAGTTTGGACGCTGGAGAACTTACGTAAAGGCACTGTCATTCCCTTGCATCACACTTTGGAAGAAAGTTATACTGCTTTTAGCCATTTTTCCTCTTCCACAAGATTCACAGTCTCTTCCACACCACTGCAAGACTTGTGGGAATGAAGTGATTCTGTTTAGCAACAGACACACCTACGTCTCCACTGTAATCCGCAACAAATGCCAAGCTAGCATAAAAAGCATATTATCGTCACACATTTTTCACTGTGGACACCTTATTACCGTGAGGGATTGAGGGTCTGTTGTGAGCTCAGGAACTGGAACAACAGCAGACCACCATCATCTACCAGCTGCACACCCATCACCGGGATGTGAGAGTGAACAAATCCACTTCCCCACATTTCTTTGGGCCATGTTCATATAAACTCTCCTGTGCAACATGAGGTTTGACACGGCTAAAGTTTGACACACACTAGTCCAAAACAATTGCAAATTCCCTGTCTTTTATTGGGCTAACCAAGATTTGTATGCAAAGGAAGTATAGTTTATAGGCTTTTAAAAGTCACAGACTTTTTGTTCAAGAGGTAAAGTAGCCAGATTTGGAGAACATTTTTCACACAATCAAAAAAAGTCTGCTGTTGTATCAACAAGAGTGGAGACATCAAGCAGTGGATGTCATGCTTTCCTCAGAGAGGCACTCTTGTATGAAGGTAATACATTCTAAAACTACTTAGTAAGTTGGATTGTTTTGAAGAAAAGCATCTTTCCAAATTGTGGGAATGATAGCTTGAGGAAAGCCTGTAAGTCAACATTCAAAAAATATAAGGTAGGAATTCTAGCTGCATCTGCTGCTGAATATATGCAACTTGGTCTACGACATTGTCCTCAAGAAGATTCATAAGATATGAAGATAACACCTATGGTCCACTTACCACAATGTATGCTCCCTCACTGTATTCCAACATGCAACAAGAAATTGGACGAAGAATTGAAGGAGATGCTTACGAAAATGCCATACACCCACATCAGTACAGTGACAAACGTCATTAGAGTCAAACCGCCTGAAAGGGATTTTTACGCAAAAGATGGGAATAGTGATGGGCCTAAAAATGGTACCTCAACATAAATACTATCTCATGACTGGCCTGAAGCAAAAGCATGCACTACAACTATCCCAAAACATTAACATACCTGTGTGCAATTATGACAGTTTTTAATTTACATAGAGAGAACATTCAAATAATAATTCTACCAGTCATCTTTTTCTTCTATCATTTTCTGTTATTCATCATTGCACAGTCCTTGACAAGCATGAGCCTCCTAAAACCACGCTACCTGAAGGTAGTAGATAATGACCACTTACAGCCACTTGCAGTAAAATTAGAAACCCACAAACAGGAATGTACACTTGCGTGTGACGAGCTTTTATCCTGCCCCACAAAAATAATTGTGACTTAGCCAGTCAATTAGGTACCAACACATTTGTCTTATTGAGCTGGCCCGACGATATGAAGGAGTTATTATCTTACTCCATATCTTTTTTGCAGAAGGCACTGTCAATCATTCAAAATGACAGGGAATAAAAATGCACTTCAAGAGCTACAGATCACTCATCTCTGGCACACAAAGACAAGTGAGGACTTCAAACG
Organism: Calotriton arnoldi; assembly: GCA_963921515.1. Lineage (NCBI taxonomy): Eukaryota > Metazoa > Chordata > Amphibia > Caudata > Salamandridae > Calotriton > Calotriton arnoldi. The sequence continues at coordinate 1,439,155 of CAWUFW010004102.1, forward strand.
TATATTCACCAGGGAAATGACCTTAAGTACATTATTGCGCAGAACCTCTCTAATTTACAACAAATAGCAAACAATATCTGGCAAAAAATGTGTCTTGAACCATGTTGGAAATTATAATATTTTGAGTGGAGATCCCCCAGATTTGTGCCCTATCTATTTTTGCTGGCTGTAACTCTTTACCCCTGCTAGTTAGTAGTAAAGTGAACACGCTCCCACTATAAATATGGTTAAATTGGTATACTCCTAATTGGCTTGTTTAGCTTACCTGTAAGTTTCTAGTATATGGTCCAAAGTGTACCCAGGGCATGTAAGTTAAAGGTCACTAGTGGACTACAAGGGCAGCGCAAACCGTGCATCAGGCCTAACAATGTAGCCTGACCGTAGCAGTTTAAAAACTGCAATTCAACCTGTCAACCATACTCTTAATCAGGTTCATATATTTTTTTTAATGGTTTTAGTTTTTTCTTGTAGCATCTTACACATATTCATTTTTGTATTCCTTTCTTTTGGAAGTAGTTTTCCTTTACAGGTCTCCTCAGGGATTTCTGTAATTACAGGCCCACACCCTTACCATGTTCTCCTCCTGGTTGACATTTGATTAAGATATTTACACTCTCTGTAGGTAAGTACTTTTACTCCATTTCTCCAAGGGTGATTGTCAAACACTAAATAATGAGTCAGTGTTCTAGGGGATTCTAGGGTAAATTTGTACCAAAATTCTGTTTTCAGCATCGATATCGGAGGCAATTGGCTCCCCTGCTGGCTAGTGGAATGAGAAGTGAGGCGTTGCGGGGAGAGCCGTGAAAAACATGTGCCTGGTGTCATCAACTTTGCTGGGAGAAAGTCCTGGGGCCTGGATTCCTGCGCTGCTGCCGGCACCTTTCAAGGTCACAGGTATCGTGGAGGGGCAGTGAATGAGGTCTGGAGGTTCCTTGAACTCTCAAAATTGGTGCCTCAGCAATCTCCCTAGCACATAATAGAGACAGCAGACCCCTCCCCATATAACCACTTGCGAGGCGCTTACTGACTGCTGGCAGATACCTGGCATTGTAGGAGGCACAGGCATAGAGGGCCTTGTCAGAGTGAACTGGCCCGCTACTGTGTGCCTGTTTGAAGGCAGACAGGGCAGCGTACAGCCTCAGCAGACTCGGCTGTGTTCGCAGCTTGGAGGAGCATGCAACACATCATGGGGAAGACGGATAAATCCCAGCCTCGCCTCACGTTCGAAGCGCGGAAGTCAAGTAAAGCGCAGCAAAAAGCGGCCTCGGATTCTAAGGCAGATGCCCAGGGGGAGGCCTCATTCACGCTTGAAACAACGCTCCTGGCAATGCAGCGAAGTATTCAATCCATCGAAGGCAACATGGCTGCGCTGAACCACAGGCTGGACCACATGTCCGCACAATTGGAGAAGCACAACACGAGAATGGGGGAGGTTGAACAAAGAGTCTCTGCCACGGATGATGGTCTTGGTGAGGTCTCTGGTAAAACACTCAACAATTAGAAAGTTCTGGCGCTTATCCAGGTGAAGAACGAGGACTTAGAGGCCAGATCACGTCGCAACAACATTAGAATCACGGGCCTTCCAGAGTCCACTAATTCCGGCAGGATGGAGACCTATGTTGAGAACTTAATCAGAGACATTTTTGGCCCAGAAATCCTATCAAATATGTTAGTCATCGAGCGGGCCCACTGGTCCTTGGCTGCAAGACCAATCCCGGGTGCAGCCCCGCGCCCTATCAACGCGAGACTCTTAAATTATCGAGACCGCGACGCCATTTTGCGGATGGCTAGAGAAAAAGGCACCATAGAACACCAGGGGAACGTGCTGGCATTCTTCCCAGACTTCACGGTCACGGTGCAGGCAGCGAGAAGGGAGTTTGGTACAGTAAAGAAGCTACTACAATTGGAGGGCATACCGTATGCCATGCTGTATCCCGCTCGCCTGAGAATCGGCCAGGAGGGGGACTTTAAAATTTTCACCAACCCTAAGGCGGCGCTGGATCATGCGAAGAAGCTAAAAAGAAGATGCCATGTGGTCTCGGCTGATCCGGATGAAGAGGAGCAGTAGCGTATGTGAGCGAGGCTAGACGTGCCAGCGCCAGATATCTGTATAGGGCTCGCACTCTAGCTAATAGTATAATGACTTGTTCTCTATGATACCGCACTGTGAGGTTCTGTCTCGCTTTGTATGGGAGACCACTCAGATACATAATGTCTTAAAAAATGGTTATATTACTTTTTGCACTTGTAATAGATTTGATCAGTCACCTCCTTCCCTAGTAGGAGGCTAGTAGCACTCTGTCACTCCCCACATGGGAGTACCCCACATGTTGCGATTGCTTTGTAGTAGTTGGCGGGGGATCGGGTTACTCAGGGCAGGGATGGCTTTAGCAAGTTGGGTGTGCTGAAGTGGGTGGGGGGTTGGTTTGGGGGGGTGGAGAAGGGATGTTGGGCATCTTCCAAAGGCATTGCAACTGTACCATTACAGCTCATTACTAATGTTTGGCATCATCATTTCTTCCATGTCTTGATGTGTGGTGAGTATGGGAGGTAGTGTAAAATTCCTCACCTGGAATGTGCGTTGCTTAAATAGCCCCAAAAACATCTGCTCTGTTATAGCGCATCTGGACAGGCTAGATGTCCAGATAGCCTTTTTGCAGGAGACTCACCTCACAAAGATCTCTGAGAAAAGTGTGTGTACACTGTGGGCTGGGGTGCGGGTGGCTTCCTCCTACTCCTCCTACTCCAGGGGCGTAATGATCCTTGTCAAGAAGGGTGTTCCATTTACCATGCTTAGATCAGAGACGGATGAGCAGGGCAGGGTGGCGCTAGTCCAGGGCAAGCTGGGTGGCGTAAGGGTCCTCCTGGTCAATGTTTATGGTCCGAATGTGGACGACCTTCCTTTTTTGTTGATGTTTGGCGCCGAATCTCCATGTTGCCCCCTGCGGAAATATTCTGGGGTGGAGACTTTAACATTTGCCTCGATGTGCATATAGATAGATCAGGGAGTGGGACGGCGCGTCACAAGCAGGCGACGGACACACTAACTGGGTTTTTAGAAGCAGGGGATATACATGACATTTGGCGACTGCGGCACCCTGGGTTACGGGAAAGCACCTTCATATCCTCGGTACATGGGACGTGGTCCCGATTAGACTATTGGCTCGCATCTGAGGTTGCATGCACATGGGTGGTTCATGTTCGCCATCTGGCCAGGACGCTCTCGGACCACTCCCCAGTACTCCTTGAAATACGAGTCCCTGAGTGCGAGAGGCCTCCTTTTACGTGGCGGTTACAGCAGGCTTCCCTGACTGACCCAGTTTTTAAGAGCACTATCGGTGAGGCGATAAGTAAATACTTCCGGGAAAATTAGGGTACTGTGGACAGCGCAGGGGTCCTGTGGGAAGCATTTAAAGTTACGATCCGGGGTGCATGTATCGGCGCGCAGGCTGGAGTCTTGAAAGACTTGAGGCGTAGAATCAGTAGGCTGGGAGCGGAAATATCCACTCTGTGGCGGGAGTACGAGCGCAACCCGGCCCCAGAAATGCTCGCCGCAATGAGAGACCTTGTGACTGAGCATAACGAAACAGTTGACCAAGAGATGGCGCACAGATTGCGACGGAGCAATGCTCGCTACTATGGGGAGGGGGTTAGGCCCAGCCGATCGCTGGCCCAAAAGTTGACGGCTCCAAGGTGCCAGGATTACATCACGGAAATGCTGGATAGGGAAGGAGTTGTGCAACACTCCTCGCCTGAGATCAGTAGGGTAGTGTTGGATTTTTACTCTGACCTCTATGGTGACAGGGCGCACCCGCTGGCAGCTGAGAAAAAGCGCTTACCTAGATAATGTTGCGCTTGGGTGGCTGTCAGCGGGCCAGATGGAGTATCTCACGCAGCCCTTTGACATAGAGGACGACAAACTTGCCATAATGTCCCTTCCCACATGTAAGGCAGCGGGCCTTGATGGGCTCCCAAGTGAGTTCTACATGGCTTATATTGAGGAGCTGGCACCCAGGCTTTTAGATGTCTTTGCGGAGGCATATGACACGGGGAGGCTTCCACCCACACTCACGGAGGCTCTTATTGTTACGCTACTGAAACCTGACAAAGAGGCAAATAGGTGCGACTCATATAGGCCTCTTTCAATCATCAACATAGATGTCAAAATCTTAGCTAAGATGATAGCCAACAGGCTGCAGCCGCTAGTACCCAAGCTGGTCCTCCCGGACCAGTCTGGATTTGTGCCAACTAGATCAACGACGCACAACCTGCGCACGGTCTTTGCAACTCTGCATTATTTCGATCCAGATTTCCAGGCAGTGGCTGTGCTGCTCGATGCAGCGAAAGCGTTCGACTCCCTGCAGTGGGAGTATATGTTTACTGTACTACTGCGAATGGGCCTGCCACCGTTTTACCCTAAATGGATCCAGCTATTGTACACTGAGCCAGAAGCTCGGGTACGGGTAAACGGCTGGGTATCCAACGCAGTCCCAATAAGAAGAGGTACGAGGCAGGGATGCCCCCTGTCGCCGATGCTCTTTGCGCTTCCGCTGGAGCCCTTGGCCTGTAAACTTCGTCAAAAACATGCACAAGCAGTGCTGCGGTTTCGGCAGAGACCACTAGTGGTCTCACTATATGCTGCTTTATGTTCGCGAGCCTGCCCCGTATCTCCCGGAGCTCCTGCGCGAATATGTGAAGTTCGAGAGATATATTCAGGATTAGGAATAAACTGGGCAAAGTCAACAGATTTTCCACTGACGGCTGGCACCCAAGAGTTGGAGCTGGATTTTCCGCTGTCATGGTCAAGTGACCCAGTGAAGTACTTGGGGATATGGCTGCACAGGGAACCTGACAAGGTACTCTCCATGAATTATGGCCGAGTCATTATGCAGATCACGGACCAAGCGGCGCGGTGGGCTAAGTTGCCTCTCTTGCTAGCTGACAGAATTGCAGTAACAAAAATGACGATTTTGCCCAAACTCCTCTATTTGTTTGTCAACATCCCCATTCGGCTGAATATCGCATTGTTTAATACGCTTCAGTCGGCCCTACTGACCTTCGTCTGGGGAGGCAAGAAACCTAGATGCAGTTGGAGCGTAGTTACACAACCATTTGAACGGGGGTGGTTTTGAAGCTCCTGATATGCGGCTGTACTATTTGCGCGCGCAGACGCAGTTTGCGCACTATTGGTACTTCCCGCAGCGGTTCTTGCCACATACTGCAATTGAGGCGGACACTGCGAACCCGGTGCGTCTGGCAGCGGCGGCACTGTTGGGAGGAGGGGGCGGTTCGAGAACTGAAATTAACTCAGTTCAATGCACTGCGTGGGCATGGAAGACTCTGGCTAAGAGGGCACAGCTGGACTATCTGTATGCCCCGGCGCTACCACTTGCTTCGCATCCGAAAATTTTCGCGACTCAGGAGCAGGCAGCCTTGAGAGCACTGGGGGCAGCAGGGATCAAAAAGTTGGGAGATCTGTATAAGAATGGCCAGTTTCGGTCACTTCTGGACTTGCAGGGTGGACGGGATCATGGTATGATGCTGGGTTTCACATATGTAAGTGTACGGCAGGCAGTAAGAACCATTTACCCTGATTATCCACCAGAGCCAAGAACATTGCTGGCACTGCAGGCGGTGCGAGCGGGGGAGGAACGTAGGGGTCTGATAACTAAAATGTACAATGCATCACTGAGAGAAAGGGAACTCATTGAAAGCCCTTCATACAATAAATGGAATGCGGTGCAAATGGTTTTGCTGCGAGCTGACTGGCCGATTGACGGCAAACTGTAATCTCCGCATTATCCATTTTAAATATCTGGACCAGCTATATTGTACACCAATTCAACTGCGGAGGCTTGGTCTATGGGAGACTGCATGCTGTGTGAGGTGTGGGCAGGATGATGCAGATTTTATGCATCTAGCATGGAGCTGCGATAAAATATTCACATTCTGGACTCAAGTAACGAGAGTGCTCACTGAGGTTGTGTTAGAAAACGTGATGTGCACGCCTGATGTCTGTCAACTGGACTGGGTGAAGAAGCTTAAGCCATGTAATCGGCGAATTGTTGCTATCTCGACCGTGTTCGCCAAGCGGGCGGTGGCGCAATGCTGGGGTGCCAAAACTACCCCAACCGTGAAAAAGTGGGCCCGGGATTTAATATATTGCAGAGAACAGCTGGGGACCTATGCAGAGGAGCTTCCTGAGGCCTCTCGGCCGAAGGACTTTTGGGCTCCGCTAACTGTGTACATACTTGGGAATCCTGACTTGCAGCAGACATGATGCATAAATGTGTGGGTTGCAAATGATTGCAAGGGTTGGGTCTATTACTGTGGGATGCCATAATCATGATGTATAAGTTGCTATGGGTTCAGGAATAACAGCTAACAGTGCCGGGAAGGGGTGGGATTGAGTTGAGGGTTGTTTGTTGAGTAATTTCAGATAAAAAGTTCTTGTACTGATATATGTTTACAATAGCTTTGGTCGGTTCCAGCTGTGGGACTATGTATACTTGTGTTACAAGCTGCTCAATAAAAGAAAAAAAGAAAAAAAAAGAAAATGTATTAGAACATTGGAATTTTGAGAGCTCTATTGAAAGACAATGTAGTGGCTTCCGGGCTTATAATGAAATGAAATAGATTTATGAAGCACACAATTACCGCAAGGCGTCAAGGCGCTAAAGAGGGCAGAGGCCCAAAGGAAAAGAACAAAGAACTTAAAGAGTGAAAAGCCAGGTCTTCAATGCTTTCCAAAAACTGTTGTGTTACTGAAGATCACTAATGACTCATGAAAGAGAATTCCTCAGTTTTGCTGCGGCCACTGAAAAAGCCCTGCTCCTCACCTGGTCTTCCTAAATTTAGGCGCGGCTACAAAATTGTAGCTAGCCGACCAGAGATGTCTAGTGGGAATGTATCTCTGGAACATCTTAGTCAGTCCTCTGGGACCGATATTTTCCACCGCCTTATGAACAATGCATAAAGAGCCTTAAAGGAAATGCGTTTGTTCACCAGTAGCCAATACAATTTGGAGATCCTTGCTGAGACTGATTGATGTTTGGGAATTTCAAGTATCAGTTTCACTGCTGCATTTTGTATTAACTGTAGTGTAGCAGTTGCAGATTTATTGATCCCACAAATAGATGCATTGCAGTAGTCCAGCTTAGAAGAAATCAAGGCCAGAACTACCTGCTAGCGAGCTTCCAGAGGGAAAAAAAGGAACACCTTCCTCAAAGTTCTGATAATCCAGAAACAAGCGGATACCGTATAATTAACCTGAAGGTCAAATGATAACTTGTTTTCCACTAGTACTCTGAGAATTTTGGCCGAGTCTGCCGAGGTTGGCAGTCATCCTAGTATATCTGGCCACAAGAAAAAAATTACAGCTGGAGGACTGGTTGCCAAAATTCAAAACCTAAGTCTTGTCCCCATTCAGTCTAAGATAGTTGCTACTGCCTGCATACATTTCTTGAAGTTGGAAGCCGTGGCCTCCATATCCTTGGTGATGGAAACAATAATTTGCGTATTATCAGCATAGGATAGGGCCTGTAGTCCAAAGGACTGTATCAACTTAGCCAGTGGGGAGACAGAAATTAAAAAGTGTCGGGCTCAGGGAGGAGCCCTGAGGTACCCAGCATGGCATAAGGATGGGATCAGAACTAAATTGGTTCATAACAATGATCTGGGATCTATCCTTCAACAAGGAAGTTAACAGATCTAATGCTGACCCAGAATGCCCCAGGTTCTGCAGCTGGTCAGCCAGCACAGCAGAAGAACCAGTATCGAAGACTGCAGAAATATCCAAAAGGGCCACTGATGCAGCCTGCCCTGCATCAACCACAGAGTGGATGTTATCAACAGCTGAGACCAAATAAGTTTCTGTCCCATGATTGGTTCTAAAACCAAATTGAGAGGGATCAAGCAGTTCATTCTCCTCCAAATATGCCACCAATTGAGATGCTTCTCACAGATTTTAGACAGAGTGGGCAGTAGAGAAATCGGCCTATAATTTTTCTGATCTTTGGGATCCAAGTTTGTTTTTTCAAAAAAAGAGGCTTAACAACTGCTTTGTTCCACAGTTGAGGGTAGACTCCGGAGCTGATAAATTTATTGATAGTAATTGCAAGATGAGGATCAGTTGTCTTAGCTACCAGCTGCAGGACTTTAGGGGGACATGGTTCAGAGGGAAAGCCCGACTTCATACTAAGAAGATAAAGCTCAACTTGCTCAGGAGTCAGGCAAGAGAAGCTGGAGAATCCTACTCTCTGATAGATACCTGAATCTCTCTAGACTCTAATGAGGCATTGTTCCCCTGCACATTTTCACACATAGAAATACCGGAGTCTGCATTAATTGAATCAAGTTCCCTGTAGATATTTAGAAGTTTAGTATGAAAAAAGCTCGCCGGCCTGTTACAGAATTCTTGGGTGCCTTCTATGCTGGCATAAGTAACGGGCCTAGAGAGCAGATTGATCAATTTAAAGAGCTCTCTTGGGGACTTGGCTAACTCAAGTTTGTTGGTGCAGAAGCATGTTTTCTCTTCTTTAATAAGTGCTTTATAGTCTTAAATAAGGGTCCTATAAAGTTGTTTCTCCTGCAGATTATAGCTTTTTGCCATACTCCTTTCATTGTGCCTATAGGCCTGTCTTAACACTCTGAACTTCTCAGAGAACCATGGGGAGGTTTATAGCTTCCTAAGAATGTGACTTTCCTTAATGGGTGAGACAATGTCAACAGCCGATATAAGACACAACGAAAATTCAGGTGCCACTAAGTCGACATCGTCATGGCTTGTCCAGCTACAATCCTTCAGAGCTTGTGAAAGAGTTTCTTCCGAAAGCCCACTCCAGCTCCTGTTAAAGGTTTTAGTACTATGACATTTAAAATTCACTTGAAAATGGTGTCCATCCAGCGGAAAAGAGACAGCATAATGGTCACACCAGAATAATAAACTGCGTTCTCTACTATAGGAACGTCCGTGAGCACTGCCTAGCCCACTGGGTTTTTTATAACGTTGTAGTATTTTCGTAATCTTCTTGGAATCAAAAAATTAAACCATTAATTTGTTGGATACTTCATACACTCAATGAAAGTATATCATTGTATGGAAACATAATCCAACTTAATTCATATGAAGAAAGAAAAATAAACATGAAGATATCAAATTAATGGTTTAATTTTTTCCAAGAAGATTACGAAAATACTACAACGTTATAAAAAACAACCCAGGGGGCTAGGCAGTGCCCACGGGGATGTTCCCTATAGTAGAGAACGCAGTTTATTATTTCAATAGTGTACTGGACCGGAGTACACACCCAAGGAGCACACTAAACTTTTTGAACTTTCAATCACAAAAAGGTTGTGCGCGGTCAAATCCATATTTAGTGCACACCAGAATAATGACAACACATTCAAAACCTTAAGACGAGAGTCATTGGAAAAATACCATCCAATGTATGGCACGGCTTATGAGTAGGATCATTGACCATTTGAGAGAGACCACAGCTTAACATCCCATCCTTAAATTCCTGTGAATCTCTACACTTCTTGTCCCTATAATTGCTGGTATAAGCCATTTGCTCCACCATGCCAAAGTTTGTCTTTTTGTTTCTCCTTTTTTTAATTAGAAAATTCTACTCTTAGTGGCTAGAATGTTGTAATAGCCTTATACCCCTTCTGCCTCAGGCTATACCTGTTGTAAGAGGTCCTCACCCTCGTTATAGGCCGTTGCCTATGGCTCAGACCTATAACTTGGGTTCTGGGCCTTTAATAACTGGTATAGCCCTCGGCAGCGGGCAATAAGGCTATTGTATTGCACTATTAAAATTACATATTTATGTTTAATATGTCTATACCTTTGCCTTCTAACAATCTTTGGACACAGTTGTTACACACAAAAGGCACTTACTCACCAACTATGATGCTGGACTATACTCTCTTTTGCTTTAATATTGTTGTGAAAAGTTAACAGAAATGTACACAAATGAAAACATACCATAATAGGTACACCGCTGGATAAGTGCTGCGCATGGTGTAATGAATTACATTGTCAAAGGTCTTGTGATCTGATTTTATTGCTTTTTCGATACCAATACAGTGTCAGTAATTGCATTGCTTTTTCAGTATCAATTTGTTTATTAAAATGTTCTCTATATTTGTAAATTGGTGGGATTTTTATTGTGTTGTGTTTTTGACTTTTAACTGTCCTCCATGCTACTAGTCCTGGCCCCTGGATATACCTCTGTAAAAAAATTGGTGTCCAGAGAATGTAATTTTTGATTTGTGTTTTTGTGTCATTCAAGAAGTAATTTTGCTTGGGTAGACATTGCTAATCCGGGCTGAATTTTTCTGGATGACATTTTTAAAAATGGCGGATGTATTGCAGTGATTGTGTAATATTTCAGGAACCATGAGACCTATATACTTTATTTTGGTGTCAAAACATAGGTTTTGGGGGTCAAGTAGTCTTATAGAGCCAGAAAATAACTCCTCAGAGCAACCCTTCCAGCATTTTCCAAAATGGTGGCTCTATAATGATGTGTTTTAGCCATAGGATTGGTAATTTAGTTTAATATTCTTTTTCTTTCAGGTTTTCTGTTCATTCAAATTCGTAAACATGAGCAAAGCAGGTGGTAGCAGAGGATCTTTACCTCCTGACAGAGTGTTGCTAACTACAAACTCTGAGGCCTCCTTCAACAAAGAAAAATGTGTCATATGCCAAAATAATCTGAAAGAAAACCTCACATGAACTGTGGCTGGACAGAAGAGAGTTTGAGATGCTGCAGAAATACGGCAAGACAAAGTTCACAAAAGATTGCAACTGATGGGTGAAGAGGAGCAAATATTTTATCATTATTACAACAAGTACTACAAGTTATATACAATCGAAAAAAGCCTGGAAACAAATCATCACAAAAGAGCAGAAACCAGTGAATCACAACAAGAATCCGAGTCTTCTGAGAAAGCGACGACAACCAAACCCAATGCCCATCCACTTAGAAGATCGATGGCTACCCCTTGTCCATCTCCAACAACTGATCAGAAAGCAGAGGATCTTCAATATGTTATCTGTGGTTTAGCCGGAACAAGGGCCAAAGGGAGTGACGAAAGAACAAAGTACAGAGTATGTGAGTCTCAAAGGGCAAACATGTTTTTATCTGCAGCTAGTTTCTTCCAAGATGAAGTTTTCAGCCGAGTAGCTGATCTAAACAACAAGGTGAATGTATTTGCAGCAGATTTGTATGCCCACACGAACTGCATGCATGCATACATTCGAAAATATGAATGTACAATGAGTTCCCAGCATCAACGTAACCGCCAGCCTTCAGTTAAGTTTGTACTCTTTGAAAAAGCAAATGTAGTTTTAAAGACACTCTTGAGTGCTGGCTACGGGTTCACATTCAGTGCGATCAGAGAAATAATGGTCAAAATTGATGAAACTGTATTGATCCATAATAATGAAATTAAGATTTTTATGGTGAGAACGTAAAATTACAACATTCGCTTTTGTCAGTCTAACAAAAAGAATGAGCTACTTATGGTGTTCTCAGCTGATTTGGCTCCTGAAGTTCCTGCTGCCAAAATAAAATCACAGATGCAGTAAAATCAGCAGGAACCATTTTAAGAAACATCCTGAAAGATTTCGATTTTGGACTTAATGACAAATTTTGTGATGCCCCAGAGCTCCACAATTCATGGGAGTAAACATGAATGCCTGATGTCTTAACATTTCTTGGATCATTGTTTAATATCAGCAAAGCAAAACTGTTACAAACTAAAGTTCTTGAGTACGGAACAGAAGCCAACAACATTGATGATGGCTTTGAAGATATAAGCGAAGAAGTGGAAGACAATCCCATGAACCAACAGGTTTATGCTTATGCTGTGCAAATGTACTGTATTTTCCAAATCATGTTTTATGAATTACATCACAGCAAAAAGAAAACTCTGCTACACATGATGACTGCCCATGCAATCTATGACAAGTGCAAAAGTAGAGAGATAATCACTTCATTGAATAGGATTGGTGTATCAACAAGTTATAATGGCATAGCATGGAACAGGAACTTGTTAGCAGCTCGTGCTGTATAATCTTGTGAATCCAACATCACACCATTTCCAAGTCACTTTACCAGGAAAGGATATACAATTGCTGCTCTTGATAATTTTGATTTTGAAGACAGCTCTTCTTTGTCTGGAACATTCAGCACACATGATACTGCCATGGTGCTTTTTCAAGACTGTACCAATGAAGTACCTGCTGGAAAACAAACCGTGTTAGCTTTTGGAATAAACAAATGAAGCTGCAAACTTATAACCCAACTGCCTTGCCAACGTGTGCAAAAACACTATAAGTCATCAACACGTCCCGGTCTACTAGAAAGTTTCAAAGTGGTTGAGGACACGGATCTTCTTCTACCTAATGCTGCGGTCAGCAAAGCTGATTTAATTGAATCATATTGCTTATTCGGTGCGGACTGAAGGATGAAGACAAGTCAGTTCCTCCATGGGCTGGAATTCATGCTCTGATCTCCCAGAATACTATTCTACTGAAAAAGGTTGGGTTTTTACCAGTGATACCATCTCCAGTCACACACCTCGCAACAGTATACGCAGCTCTAAAAAAATTCCAAAATGTGCATGCTCAGCTTGAAGACCAGCCTATCCTGCCAATGTTCTGCGATTGGTGTTTTCCGTATTGTACCTGACATTTTTATGAGCAATCCAGTCGAATTTAGTGATCTTTATCCAATGATGGGCGTTTTCTGCATGATAAAAGTTGCGTTGCGGCGTGCAGGATGTTATCTCAGTGGATGTGGCACAGACGATGCACTTATTGAGGCTGAAATCTTTGGAAGCAAAACTGTCTAGTCGGTATTGAGCGGAACTCATTATGTTTGTTCGTTACAAGGTATGCTCGTTCATTGAAATGCTTTCTGGAACAAGAATGACAAATTAGGTTTTGCATATCTTATCTCAGAAGTGAACAAGGCACAGGGTGCACTTCATTCAAAAGACATAATGCCAAGCCACGCAATGTTCAAAAAAGTCAGTTCAAAATTAGAAAACCTGAAAACCAAGTTTGTACAGTTTGTCAAATAATGGGGGGAAAAATCAGAACTTTGCAAGTACTGGGGAAATGTTCTAAACATGAAAGCTCTAGTGAAAAAATTGGTACATGCTGATCGGGAAGGTGATTGGGAACTACTTTGAAGACTATGGAGTCACTAATTACTGTGTTTCGCAAATTAGATTGCATAAATATGGGTCCTGGTATTTGGAAAGAGTGAAGAAGCTAGAGGTGGAAAAACATACCTCTACAGAAAATTCATCCAAAGACATTTTGTGGTGAAAGAAGAGAGGAAAGGTTCAATGCTGCAGCTCCAGATATGAAAATGGAACAGATGATACAGAGATCACAGAAAAGCTCCAAGGGAATTGTTAGTCAGACATGTAAAAGTGAGTATGTTGCTCAATGGCAGCTAGTTTACCATGATGTATTTTCTATTTGCAATGTTTTCAGAGAGATGACAAATTCAAAATGAAAGGACCATTATGAAACTGTTCCTCACCACAAACTTGTGGGAAAGTGAGGGGAATGTTTTAATAAACATTTTGACAGCCTTCTTCCTTTTATGCAGCAGCAAAGAAACCCCTTTGAAATGACTGAGCCTGCGTGACTACACAACATGTAAAGACATGTCTATTAGATGTCCTGGAACATGGATCAAAACTAAATGCAGAACTGAAGCAGGAGAGATTTGTATTGAAAGAGAAAAAGCTGTTTGACATAATCACTAAAGCTAAATTTCCATGCTTTAATTGCCAGCGTAAGAGTTTCGTCCAACTAGCCACTACAAAACAGGTTACAAAAAACAACTTTCACAAGCTCATAGAGAGATGGATGTAGCAAAAGAAAGGGGTGAATTTATCCAGGACATTCTGTCGTATGATCTTCTTCCAACAAATGCATTATTTGATGGAGATGCTGCAACCAAGCCAGTGAAGCAGAAACTGGTAGAAGAGTTCCATAAAAAACTTTCACCTGAAAAATTTCAGTTAGAAAATGTGTCCTCATTGAAAACTGCTGTTGTTGTGGACTTTATGTTACAATTGCGAATGTTCATGATTTCATCCATGCAAAACTTCGAAGAGGTCGTTCAGACTGTTCTACAGATATCAAAATCAGTGTGCACCTTGTAAGAACTACACATTGCCTTTGACAGTTATCTTGAACTATCTGTCATAGAATGTGAGAGAATCAGACAAATGTCTACAAGTGGAACAATTGACCTTGCCTGCATCAAACATTCGACACCTATAACTGTGCAACTTGATAAATTCTGGTCATCAACATCGAACAAGATGAACTTAAAGACGTTAACTCATCAAAACATTGCTGATGCTTCACTGAACACCGAATTTCCAATTATTACAAATGGAATGATTATCAATGAGGTGTTGGTGCCTGCAGAGATATATTCAAAAGGTACTGGCCATATTGTTCAAGAGCTTAACAGCAAATTGGAGGAAGCTGACCTTCGTGTTGTGCCATATGTTGAAGGGACTATTCGAAATTGTTCCAATTGTGTCATTGTACTGTCAAATGACACAGATGTTATTATTGTGCTACTTAGATTTGTTGCTATGTTTATAACTCAAGGATTGTCAGAGTTATGGAAATGTTATGGAACAGGCGAGAAAAGACACTTAATCCTGCTTCATATTCTGTACAAGAAACTTGACCCAGAGATGCCCAGTGTTCTTATAAAGGCACATATTCTTATGGGTGATGACACTATGAGCAAAATTGGAACAAAGCTTGGAGCTTTAACTGCTGAACCTGTGAAGCTGCTAAAAAGATTTGCTGAGACAGAAGGAGAATGTGACTTTAAAGATATAGAAAATTACCTTGTGCGTGTGTGGAAAACGAATTCTGACTGTCACACATTTGACGATCTTCTGTACAGTTCAAGAGATCAGTCCCGCTAAGTGACCTTCTACCAACATCATATTCTGTGCATGTACCCATTGAAAAAGCGTTCTACTTGATCAGAAGATGTGTAAATGTTTTGAATCATGCATATGTAGAGAAAGATCCATGTGAATTTGGTTGGGAAGATACTGATGCTAAAACCTACGAAATTTCTAAATCCTCTACCCAGAAAACATACACGTACATGTACTTGCAAAACCTGTGCTACGAAAAGATGTGCCTGTCGATATGCTCTTCTGAAAATGTCCGACATTCTGCAAATGTACCACGAGTGATTGCCAAAACAAATAAATAAAGTGAACTATGAAAATGTGTCTAAAACAGGAGTGATAAACATTATTTTTTTTCATATTCAGACCATAAACATTGTTTGCTGCATACATAAAAAGATTAAAAAAGATTATTCTGTTTCATTTCTATATGTGCCTCTTCTTCCTCTATTATAGCTGCCATTTTGGAAAATGGCGGAAGGGTTGCTCTGAGGAGCTATTTTCTGTCTTATAAGACTACATGAGCCCCAAAACCTATGTTGTGACAGCAAAATGACGTATATAGGTCTCATGGTTTCTGAATTATTACATCATCACTGCAACACATCAGTCATTTTTAAAAATGTCGTCCAGAAACATTCGTCCTGTATCAGCAATGTCTACCCAAGCTAAATTACTTCTCTAATGATCTAAAAACACAAATCAAAAATGAAAACTCTGAACAGCAATTTTTCACTAAGGTATATCAGGGGGCCAGGATTATACATAGTTCCACATGCCCTGACCTCAGTTTATACTTGAATATATATGGTACACGTCCCGTAGTTATGTATATTATTTATTTTGACTGCTTCTAAATATTTAACATGGTATTAATGCAATACATTTGAGAAAATACCTATTTTACCTTGATACTTGTTCATTCCATAACAGCATATTTATATTGTTGTAAATGAAACATAGGTTGGTTTACAAAAAAGGCAACAAAGGATTATTTCCAGCAGATTTATATTTCTATTTTTATAAGTGGCAGAAGTTTAAATATGCCCATACTGTGTCCCTCATATCTACTTGGCTATAGATTTCTGTCAGCCGTCCTTGACCCCTTCTTCAAATGTTCTCCCTTCTCTGTTACATATGCTCAAAACCACCCTATTACTTTGTGAGAGTGAACAAAGAATGCCCATGCAGCTGCTGAAGAGACAATACAACTATTCTGCTATTATTACACTGTACTGAACGCAGCTTAAATAAAAGGGTAAAACAACACTCTAGTGGGAAAGCTCTTACAGTTTATTTTTAACCAAATTTGTATTGCACAGAACAAGTTATTTTTTTACTAATTTGACAAAAGAATGATAGGATGAACCTGACACAAATGTTTAATCCTCAACTTAACTAGACCATAATGTCTCCCATGTGATGGTCGTCTCCAATGCTCCTCTGTCAAGAACCAATTTATCCTGATCCTAACATTAAGAAACTTGTGTAGCTACTCACACGTTTGATTTGTTAGCTGTCACTATGTCTTATAACACAGTAAGAGTAGGCCAAAAAGCCTCAATGATTTAGAGGCCGACTCACAAATAGAGAAATGGGAACTGACCTCATATTTCATTGACACTAGCTGACATAGAATACAGTCGCTCACACACCCAATGATCCGAATAACATCAAAGCATTGAATAAATTAAGCCAGAGAAACAAAGGGATTCACCGACTCTCACTGTCATTCCCTACCATACATTCCACAACAGACACGCATTAGTACACAGAAAACACCTAATCTTTCCTACATCTACTTTCACTACAGAAAACAAATCTACAACATAAAGGAGAAAGAAGAATATACACTAGTATAAAACAATAGAATGAAAGGTAAAAGTTCAATGATCATAGGTCTTTGGATAGCCTGATGGACAACATATTCTGCAACTTTTTGCATATCTTCCAGGCAAACTCATTAAGGATCGTTCTCTCGTTTGATTTGTAACCCTAATCCTTGGCCATCTCGTTTTCAACCTTTACAAGCCAAAGATGAGTAGGCTTGTTATTCTTCATTATCTTACCACCCTCAAACACAGCCTCCCTGATGCCTTCATCCATTAAATGAGCCTTCAACCACGAGAAGAATCCGAATAGTTAGAAAAGCCCTTCCTTACAAAACCCAAAAATTATTCACCCAATCTTAAGTATGAACGTGTTTCTCTTCAACAGAATTCCTCCAATCATACTTCTCCCTCGTTGCTCTTCTATGCAATTCATGTCTTTGCAACCCTTTTCTCAAATCCACAGCCATTTGAAATAGTGTATCCAACCAGAAAAAATCTTACTGCACCTCTGCATCACAACATACCACCATGTTTATGGTTTCACTCCCATACAGTTTACGATTAACTGTTAGGCCACTAACTTCTTGTCATTTCTGCTTCCCCAGGTATTATGTCTATTACCCTAAACGTTCATGCATGATTCTGATATGGCAGGACAATACTTGGCATTCCTTAAATAGAACCTGGTACTGCAGTTATAAAAAACATTACCCTTGATCCCTCTCTTTCTTGTTTATTTGACCCAACCTTTACAATGATCTCCTTGCTAACTTCCTAAACCTTGACACTATTATCTCCTCCTTCCCACTGCCTTGAATGCTTGTTGTGATCTCCCACAGGCAGGTGGATAGATTAGTGTCATCTTGTCGCATGTGGATAGTATATACACAGACTATTAAAGACACAGGTACATCTCTTCGTCTACTGGCAATAGTGTCCAGGCAACAACTGCCCAATTCAAATTCCACATTCCAAAAGCCACCCACGAGTTCCAAACTGGAACCAATATCGTCACACAGTTGGAAAAAGTACCCTCTCAACTCTACACATTTCTCTTAATTTTATAAGTTTAAAACTAAAGGTGTTTAAAATAAACTCTGAAGCTTTTCTGCTGTAAATCATTAGAACAATATTATGGAACAGTGGAGTAGATAATATTTCTCCTTAAGTCATTTTTATATTGAATGTTCATCTACGTAGTTAAAGCAGGTAGCATGAGGGAAGAACATTGGTAGACTTAATTTTGAATTCATTTGTTAGTGCAGAGGTTTAATATTTTATGTCAAGACAGGAGGCTAGCATTATGCATTATCTTTTATTAACTCCTTCTGAGCAGCAACACAAAACTTAAAAGCTCCCAGAATGGAACTTTAAAACATCACAATTAAAAGAATTTTCAATCCACATAAAGCCTCTGTGTCCTCCATCTTCTTCCTCTTTTGTTGCTGCTTCTGAGCAAGATAAGTATACTCTATGTTAATTTAAAGTGATGTACTTTTTTTGTGAGTTTGGTAGAGTGAATCTTGATTACCCAATTTATGGGTTTAAGTTGTGTGGGATGATCGAATGTATTATTTTTTTTTAAGTTGTAGAAGGTTTATTTAATGTATAATATAAGAATTAGTTTATAATTGTGGTGTTGTGTATAAAGATATAGAGGAGGTATTAGGTAGAGGAAATCGTATTATAATTTAATTTCGTTTGAACGAAAGTTTATTTTTTAAACACAGTCTAGTCAAAATTTGAACTGACCTTTTTAATGGTGTGCAGAGCGGGCGCCAGCACGCGCTTGTACATGCGAGTGTGAAATGCTTGGGATGGTATGAAGAGCGAGCGCTCGGAAAGATGAAGGAATTGTACAAAATGGATGTGCACACTTATGTGCGTAAATGGACGGACCACTTCGTTTTGTGTGTTCTGTTAGTTTTTCTAAGATAGTCTGCGTATGTGGAGCGCTTTTCCAGCTTGTTTTTACAGGGGGATAGGGCGCATTTGGTTTCAAGGCAACGAGGCGTACAGTTAGACGCTCGTTGTCGCTAAAGAAATCAATCGTTTTTTTCCTGTGGTGAGAAGGAGATTGCTCTTTTGTGAGCGGAGTGTATTGTTTTCTTTGGGCGAAATAGTCAATATTAATTCTTGGAAGTAGAGTATTTTGGTGGAGAATTTTGGCATAATTTAATTAAAGGAAATGGAAAATGTAGAGTTGACTGAGGGAGAGAAAGAGGAAAGACTTAGAAAACTGGTGAACGATGAGGTTCAAGCAGTTGTAAAGGAGACATTAAAACAAGTTTTGGGAAAAAGAGAAAGGAGGAATATTGAGGAGGAAAAATATTTTTCAGTTTCAGACAATGAGTCTGAGAATAGAGGACCTGGTGGCAAGTGTCTGAAGAAGAAAAGGCATTTGGAGATTAGAAGAGGAGATAAAGGAGGCCCAAGCCCCTTACATAGTTCAGGTGTCCTTGGCGACACGCGAAGAGGTCAGCAAAATGCTGAATTGGAGGAAACTCATGTTGATGAGTTTGGGTTTCAAAGTGGAAAACCAAATGAGAATTTGGATGAATACATCCTGGATCTGGAGTATAAAGATGAATATGAGAATGAAGAGAGTGAGTTAGGATCTAGATATGGCCGTAAGGATATTTCTAATGTTAAGGATCCCTTTGGGGAGAAACTTTTTGATCCTAGTGAAATAAGGCGCCCAAGGGGTAAGGACTGGTGGTACATGGAGCATGTGTCTCAGTATATTAAGTCAAGATTGAGACAACCACTGGAGAGAGAGGAGCGTAACCTCATGCGAGCTGAATGTTCAAGACCAGTGATTGATGAGAAGGTGACTCAGATGCCAAATTTGGATCCGGATCTGATCACTTACATGTTTAAGTTGGGGAAAGATCCCAGAAAGGGATTGGAGAAATCATTAAAGATTTGTCAAGACAAGTTACTTGATATTTTGGGTCCGTTAGCTAGGATTTTTGACACGGTTGAGGAGACTTTTTTGAAAGGCTCTGAGGTTGATTTATTACTTTTGAGAGGTTGGTGCCTGAGGGCAATATGTTTCATGGGTAATGCCAATGCGGGTTTGTTGTCTGAGAAACGTAAAACGTTATTAATGAGAATAAACCGGAAATTAAACGATTTGGCTAGAAAGGAATCATTGGATGATGCGAAAGGATTGTTGTTTGGAGAAGGATTAGTAAAATCATTATCTAAGTATGTGAAGACTTTTACAAGTTTTGATAAAGCGCAATTCTCAATGCGAAGGGTATTTCTGAATAATAGTTTTTGTGGTAGGGCCAGTAGGAGAAGGAAAACTGCTGGCCTAGCAGGATTCAGAGCCCAAAGCCAAAGTTCAAGTTTCCAAGGATATGGTGGATACAGAGGACAACCAGGGTATGGTCAGTTCTATCCACAAAGAGGAAGAAATCAGGGAAGGCGTGGAACACGTGCAAGAGGACAAGGCTATGGTCGGGGGCAAGGACAAGGTCAAAGACAAGGTGAGTACGAGCAAAACCTTTGGTTTTATCCCTTCAAAGGTTGGAGGAAGGTTGAAATATTTCAAGCAGAAATGGGGAGAAATAACATTAGATGCTTGGGTACTTCAATCTATAACAGGGTATATGATAGAGTTCAAAGCTGTTCCTTTTCAAGAAAAGGAACCAATAGAGTTGATATTTCAAAAGGATTTGCAAGCGGTGATTCAAGAGGAGGTAAATCAGATGTTGCAAAAGAATGCAATTATTCAGGTGGAAGAACAGGAGAGAATGTTTGTGAGCACCTTGTTTATAGTAGAAAAGAAGGGCAAGGGTTGGAGACCGGTGATAAATCTCCGGAATTTGAATCTTTATGTGAAGTATCGACATTTCAAAATGGAGGGAGTTCACTCCTTTAGGGATTTGTTACAGGATTTAGATTGGATGGTGAAGATAGATTTGAAGGATGCTTATTTCACCATTCCTATGGCGAAAGAGAGTCAAAGATTTTTACAGTTCAGATGGAGAAACCAGTTGTTCCAATTTCAGTGCCTACCATTTGGTTTATCAGCAGCGCCATGGTGCTTCACAAAGGTGATGCGTCCAGTTGTGGGTTTTCTGAGAGAAAGAGGAATAAGGATGATAATTTATCTGGCCGATATTTTATTAATGAATCAGGATGTGAATGTTCTATTGAAGGAATTGGAAGTAGTGAAGAATTTGTTAAGTGGTCTGGGTTTTGTGATGAATGTGGAGAAGTCTGTGTTGTTATCTTCTCAGAACATGGAATTTCTTGGGTTTGTGGTGGACACAAAGGAGAGTTGTTTACGTTTACTGGAAAAGAAAGTAAAGAAAATATAGCAAGAAGTTTCCAGTATGTCAAAGAAGGAATCGGTAAAATTAAGAGAGTTAGCAAGAGTGATTGGTCTTTTGTTGTCTTCAATACAGGCAGTTTTTCCAAGGCCGCTACATTACAGGTCTCTTCTGAGGTTGAAGGCACAGAGGTTGGCAGAAGGTTATAGGTACCGGGAAGTTGTTCTTTTGTGCAAAGAAGCAAAGGAGGAATTGGTTTGGTGGAAAGAGAATTTAGAAGCATGGAACGGGAAAGCAATTTTCGGAACTCAACCAGATTTTGTATTGGAGAGCGATGCGAGCAGTCTAGGTTGGGGGGCATTGTGCTTGACAAAGAAGACAGGTGGCGTTTGGTCCCTAAGCGAGTAGGAGGAACACATAAACAGTTTAGAGATGCAAGCAGGGTTGTTAGCTTTGCAAAGTTTTCAGAGGGATCTGAAAGGGAGTTAAGTTTTTCCTCGTATGGACAATATAACAGTGGTAACATATGTGAACACGTTGGGAGGAAGCAGATCCAAGAGACTGACAGATTTGGCAAAGGAAATATGGGAGTTTTGCTTAGAACACAAGATAATTTTGAAGGTGGAATATTTGCCAGGGAAGATGACTATAGATGCAGATTGGTATACCAGGAATGTGATAGACTACAGCAATTGGAAGCTGAACAGGATTGTTTTTGAGAAGATAGTAGAAGTTTTGGGTCCATTGGATGTGGATTTGTTTGCTTCAAGACTGACATTTCAATTGCCAAGGTATTTGAGTTGGAGAGCAGATCCGGGAGCTATGACGATAGATGCATTTATGCAGAATTGGAAGGAGGGGGTATGCGTTTCCTCCTTTTTCAATGATTCAGAGAGTGTTAGTCCAGGTGAGGAGACAGAGATGTTGTCTGTTTTGGTGACTCCCTTTTGGAAGTGTCAACTGTGGTTTCCAACAGTTATGGAATTAGCAGTGGAGGAACCTTTCCTGATAGACGCAGTAGAGGGTCTTTTGATGGGGGTAGACGGTGTGTATCATCCCCTTGTGGAGTCCGGTTCTCTCAACCTTCTAGTTTGGAAGATATCAGGCATTCAGGAGGAATGTCAGGTCTTTCGGAATCAGCTTCTGTCTTACTCAATGAATCTTGGGCACCTGGGACTAGGAGAAGGTACAGAGGAGCATGGAGGATTTGGGTATGTTAGTGCATGGAAAGGAATTTGGATCCAGGGGAGGCGGATGATATAGAGGTAGCACATTTTTTGGCTCATTTATTTGAGAAAGGTTTGTCATACAGAACGGTGAACTGTTATAGATCTGCAGTTGCAGCTGGACATTCTTTGGTACAAGGGATATCAGTGGGGAAGAGTCCCTTGGTTTGCAGAATTATGAAGGGTATCCGTTTGAGGAGACCCCCTTTGGCAAAATATAAGACTTTATGGGACGCAGATTTGTTTTTAATTTATTTCAGGGTTGGCCATGTAATAAGCCAAGGGAATTAACCTGGAAATTGGCCACTCTTCTTTGTCTGATTTCATTTAGAAGAGTTTCGGATGTCAAGGCTTTGGAGGTGTCAAGACGTTTGTATCAACCAGATGGTGTAATGTTTGAAATTTATAGAAGAACTAAGACAATGTCGGAGTCCATTTTCTATCCAAGGTTTGATGGTTTGCCTAAGCTGTGTGTGGTGCGTTGTAATAAGGAGTATGAATCGCGTATGATGGATAAGAGGAGTGATGGAGTAGATCAACTCTTGATATCTTATGTGAAACCATTTAGAGCGGTAAGTAATGCAACTATTGCAAGGTGGGTGAAAGCGTCTATGAAGGAGGCAGGTGTTGATTTGTCGAAGTTCTCTGCGCATAGTGGTGCAATGGCTAGTAAGGTATGCATGATGGGGGAAGAATAGAAGACATCCTGAAGGCAGCAGATTGGTCTTCGGCTGAGACGTTTAGGAAACTTTACTTTAGAGGAATTGATCATGTTTCAAAATGTGTATTAGAGAGCTTTGAACATGCATAATGCTAGCCTCCTGTCTTGACATAAAATGACGATTCTTATAGGTTTACTGAATAAAGAATCGAGATTTTATTAAAGACAAGGAGGCTAGCATTATCCCACTCCCCTTCCCTTGGTTGGTAAAGTGGGTTTTGTAAAGGTTCAAATTGTGTTTATGTTATGAACAGCTTTAAAGTAACTTGTGGTTTTTTATCTTTTTAGGAATGTTGATTCAAGATTTTTTTGTTCAAGAAGAGTTTCATTGATGTTTGTTTGGATCTTTTTCAGATTTATAAAGTTTTTCGGTGGAACAAAGGATAGTTTTCATTGTTGTTAAGAAAGCTGAACAAAAGAGGAAAAAGATGGAGGACACAGAGGCTTTATGTGGATTGAACATTCTTTTAATTGTGATGTTTTAAAGTTCCATTCTGGGAGCTTTTAAGTTTTGTGTTGCTGCTCAGAAGGAGCTAATAAAAGATAATGCATAATGCTAGCCTCCTTGTCTTTAATAAAATCTCGATTCTTTATTCAGTAAACCTATAAGAATTGTCATTTTCATGTGTGCATGTTTTTTAGAGGAACATATTGTGAATGATGTCACGATGGGTCTCAAAACCCAAGCAAGCATCAGTAAACAAAGGAGGATTCTGGAATGCCTGTTGTTTTTGATTCTTAGAAATGCACAACTGCTGTTTGTCCTCGCACCCCTGCCGGGAGGCTAACTTAAGGGGAAACATTATTCATAATTTAAAAAAAGCATTATGCCACATTAGAATGATAGGCTTGTTTAATGTCAGAACTGCGCGTACAGGCCCAGCTAAGCCATTTGGCGTCAGGGAGAGCCGAGAGAGGTCTGCATTGTAGTGATGAGTCTCGTTATCTGGTCACGCGAGACCGTGTGAAAGTCACAAGTTCTGGCCGACCGCAGTGGAGCACGTGCTGGATACAGGGACCAGGTTAGTCCGGCTGAAAAAGTTACCTACTAAAGTCCAGTGCTAAAAGTGATGAGGGCATGAGGAACAGGAATAGCATCACGGATGGGCATCACTGTAGTGCGAAGAGCAGGCCGGGCATTGTGGACAACTTCGCTGTAGCACCAAGATCCTTTTGGGCATTGTGGACAGTCATTGCTGTAGTTTTGCAGTGGTGGTCATCACAAACTGTCAACGCTGTAGAGCAAAATGTAGATCTTGTGTTGTCAGTCCTTGCTGGCAGTCGCTGCAGTTCAGGCTGCACTGTTCCCATTGGAGCAGGGTCAAGACTGATTTGCATATGGCTGGGTCCAACCCGAGGTTGCAGGGTGGGCGAAAAATAATGGATTCGGATGCAGCACTGAGCGATTGCCAGCGGCTGAGATTAACTCAAGCATTCCATCCATCACCTTGTTGTTGCAGTTGACGCCTATGTGCAGTGGCTATGCCCAGACATGGGTCCTGTGCTCACTGTGCCACTGGAATCAAGTTATACCTGGCTGATGAAGCCTTATCAGTGCGAAACCGGTCCTAGGTTGTTTGCATTCCTGTTCAGGGAGGACGTGAGTTAGCAGTTCAGGTTGGACTATTCCCATTGAAGTAGGCTCAAGACTCATTTGTGTATGGCTGGTTGAAAAATGATGGATTGGAATGCGGTCCGAGCGATTGACAGTGGCTAGGATAATTTAAGCATTCTCTTCATCACCTTGTTGTTGTTACAACTTTCTAAAAGTGGCATTTTCAGAATTGTGACCCAAAATCCAACTTTACCATTAAAGAAGGTTTAAAATTACAATTACTCAGATACCAAACATGATATTTCTACCTACTTCTACACAAACATTACCACTTAATAAATGTAATAAGATAACCTAATGTTATCCTATGGGAGAGGTAGGTCTTGCAATAGTGAAAAACAAATTTGAGAGTTTTTCACAACAAGGACATGGAAAAATTAAAAGTACAGGTCCAACTTTTTAAATACAACACGTCCTACCCTATGGGCTGTTTAGGAAATACAACGCACCCTACCCTGTGAGCTGATTAGGCCCTACCCTACTTATATGTATTAAAAAGTAAAGTTAATTCCTGGCAAAAGGTTTGTCGCACCAGGTTGAAATGGCAATGTAAAACTGCATACAGGCTGCGAGGGCAGACCTGAGACATGCAGTGGCGGATGGTAATTTTAACGGGGGCGGGAGGTCACATATACACACTCCCTCACACCCATGCATTCACACATACACACACATTCACAACACTCACTAACAAATACACATACATTCATACATACATGCATGCACGCACCAAATATAAAAACACATAAAACTTAACTTCACTGCAGAGAAGAAGCCTCAGAGGTCCCAGGTGGGTTGGGACTGCTGCTTAAGATAAGCCAATGAGGGAAGGCAGCAGTCCCTCACTCATCACAGAGTGGGATGGGTCAGTGAGACTGCTAAAGCCACCCTACTCTATGACGAGGTGTCACTGATTGACACGCGGCCCTGGTCACTTACGGGCTTAAAATTTAAGCGCACAGGTCCAAGGTAATCAGTAACGCTCCCCCTCGTTATGAGGAGGAGAGCACTTTTGCCAGGCTGAGGTGATCACACCCACAGGGCTGTGAAATCCTCAGCCTGGCAACGTTCAGCTTAGGCAGCCAGGAGCATGCGCATATAGCACATGTCTAGCTCCTGCCTGTCTGAGCTGAACAAGAAGAGTGTCTTTCAGGCTCACCTTTGTTCAGTCTGACAGATGCTCTTCTTGCTGGGAAAAAAGTGGGGGGCATGGCCCTTAGCCCTATTTGGACAGGCTGCTCCTGGAGACATACTTAAAAAGGTTACTTAAGCGGGGAGCTCAATAGGTGCTGCAGGCCCATTAATAGCAGATAATGTACAGGCCCTGGGTACAAACCACTTTACTAGGGACTTACAAGTAACTTAAATGTGCTAATTGGGTGTAAGCAATTTCATCATTTTTAAAGTAGAGAGCAGAAGCACTTTAAAGCTGGTTAACAATGGTAAAGAGCGCAGAGTCCTAGAAGCCAACAAAAACTGGTTCTGAAACAGGAGGGGTGAAAGCAAAATGTTTGGAGCTGACTCTGCAGAAGAACCCATGTCCAACACACATACTCAGCAGATACTGGACCACATGCTACCATGACAGCCTCTGAGGTCTAAGGGAATATGGCTTCCACCATGTGTTGGGTCTTCAGGGAGAACTGAGAGGAGAAAGGGAAGCTGGAGCAGGTTTTGTGCAGCATGCCACAGGATGATCATCTCAGAGACCTAACCTTTTCATGATCATGGTCAAAACTTAGCTGAAATGTGCTGCATTGTCAATCTAATTCTCCTGACAGTTCTTTGCGCACCCCACATTACATGAGTCGCTGGCTAAGGAGAACAGATGAGTAGTTGGAATTGGAATTATATTTTGGTGGCCATCATGCTGGCGGTTTTTGGTTTTGATATTATGTTTGCCACCGTTTGACGAATCTTCAACAAACATACCAAAATAAAGTTTACCCACCTCAGGTCTTCCCTGGGAAGAAAAAATGGCTGAACGGAATTACACAAATGTTTGGGTAAAAAGGTTGGAACTTTACTCGGAAAGCATACTATTTGTTATTTGTTGTAAATCCATTCAGTTGTTTTTGAGAAACTTGTGTTCAATGAGGTGCTCAAGGTGGTCATGAAGGGATTCAAATGTTAGGTATAACTGAACTGCTGGCAACCGTGGCTGCTGCAGGTAAGAGCAGTGGGGCCGCCTGGGGGGGATAATAATAAATAATTCATTTTCCCTCGTGTTCGTCTCTCGAAATCCTTCCCCAGCCGGCCCCACTGCCCCACCGATCTTATCTGCAGCAGCCGCCGCTGACTGCTGGTGTTCGGATATGTTCTGATTGGCCACCTTAAAGGGGACTAGTTAATCCTGATTTGCTGGCCACAACCTAAACAATAACTTGCACCAGCAATTACAGGACTCAGGGACATGCCCCCTGTGTCCTGAAAATGAATTAAAAACATATAAGGGAACACAATGATCCCACTCTGCCCACAGGGGGCATATGGGGTGGGCAAAAGGGACCCACCCATGATTGGCTTGCTACAACATACACAACATGTTTTTTCTGCCATTACAGGACTCTGGGATATGGTCTCCAATGAATTGCACTGTAGTGAATGCCAGGTTTTGAAGGTCACAAAAAGGAACACTGTAAAGGGTGATAACAGATTTTAGTCACAATATAAATAATAATTTCCTGGAAGTACCAAACTAGTTTTAAGAATTGCGGTGTGTTCTAGGGTGATTTTAGTCTGTCAAACATTCGGACTCTCTGCCCGGATTTGATGAACCACATTTGAAAGAAAACTGTTTTATCTCATGACTTTGTCATAGAGGTTATAGAATGTGCTCCAGAAGCTAAAATGAGAGCACATTTTCTATAAGTTCATACTATCTTCCTTACCCATGTGAGAACAAAGTCTGATATTCTGAGCAAAATATCTACTTCTAAAAGTGGCAACAGCCTGTCATTTGATTCCCTGATGTTCTACTGCAGCTTCCCACAGTGTAAAAATGAACAACTTGAGTGCTAACACTGTGCATTTATGACAAAGGTGTAGCACACTTGAAGTCATCTTGATGGAATCAAAGCTGTAAATCGTAAAGCACTACCTTATAAGAACAAGTTACTTACCTTTGTTGACACCTTATCTGGTAGAGACTCTATTTAGTCGCAGATTCCTTACCTTAGAAAAAACCCCAGCCAAGATCTGGAAATTCTTGAGCAGTACCCCTGCACGCCGATAGGTGGTGTAGTAGGCTACGCACCACCGTAGTAGCGCCCGAAGTGACATACCCGATGCATATATAGGCGCCACTCCAGTGCACCTCTTGACCTTTCCACTCTGGAAGCCGAAGCCACGAAGAATGCTGGTGGATTGGTGTGCATCACTATGGGCCTCAAGAGGATGAACTTATGCAGAAATCCATTCGCAGAGCATGTCAGGGTGGAAGTGTCGGTTAGAAATCTGCAGCTAGATAGAGTCTCTACCAGATAAGGAGTTACAGAAGATAAGTAACTTGTTAATCTGACAGAGACTTCTTTCTACCCATAGATTCCTTACCTTAGAATAAATACCTAAGCAATACATCCCTGGAGGTAGGTCAGGTTAGACTAAAAAGTCCTGCAGCACTAAACAGGCAAAGTGCCTGCCATGATGGACCTGACCATCAGGGCAGTAGTGCTTAGTCAACATGTGTAAAGACGCCCCCGTTTCTGCCTAACAGATATCCAGGACAGGGACTCCGCGAGCTAATGCAGTGGTGGCAGCCTTGGCTCTGGTGGAATGAGTGTGCAAGCACTCAGGGGCTTGCTTCTTAGCCAATGAGTAGCAGATTTTTAAGCAGAGCACAATCTATTGTGAGACTGTCTGTTTCTGTACAGCATTGCCTTTCTTTGCCCCAAGATATCCAACAAAGAGATGATTGTCCACCCGGAACTTTCTGGTTCGATCAATGTAGAAGAACAACACTCTTTTTGGGTCCAGATGATGGATTCTATCCTCCTCTTCTTTAGACAGATGGGGAAGAGCAAAGAAAGTAGGCAAGGTGATATTTTGGCCTAGATGGAATGGTGTTACCACCTTCGGAAGGAAAGAGGCCCAGGTTCTCAGAACCAGTTTCTCTGGGTAGAACGTTGTGTAAGGAGGGTACACAGAGAATGCCTGCAGTTTGCTGAACCTCGTTGCTGATGTTATGCCCACCTGAAAAGCCATTTTGATGGTTAACAGTCTAAATCAACAATTGTGCTGTGTCTCAAAGGGGACGGTTAAGACCAGATTGAGGTCCCATTAGGGCATGATGAACAGTCTAAGGGAAAACGATGTTTGAGTTCCTAAAGAAATCAAGTCACAACAGGTGACTTGAACAAGGAAGGTTAGTCCGACAACTGCAAGAAAGACTAGATGTCTGACAATTAACTTTTAACTGTGCCCAGAGCAGAGCCCTGCTGGGCTACAGAAGGAACAAACAAAACAACTTTGGATAAAGGAGCAGAAAGAGGATTGATGTTCTTGGATGCACACCATGTTACAAACATGTCCCAACAGCAGGCTTATACCGCCTTGGTGGAGGAAAGCCTGGCTGCCAGAATAACATCACAGACTTTAGGAGGAAAGTCGAAGGCTGTCAACTGCTGCTTCTCAATCTCCTCGCATGAAGGTGAAGGGTGCGCAGGTGGGGGTGCAAGACCTAGCCCTGCTGCTGAGACAGAAGATCTGCCCAAAGGGGCAGCCTGATTGGAGGACCAATGCTCGTTCTTAGGAGTTTGGGATACCATACTCTTTGTGCTCAATCCGGAGCCACAAGAATGACTTGAGCCTGGTCGTTCTGATCTCCTTGAAAACTCTAGGCAGGAGTGGTATCGGCAGAAAGGCGTACATGAGAACTGAGTTCCACTCAAGACAAAAAGAGTCTCCTAGCGAGAGCGGCCTTGAAAACACCAGTGCACAGAACGGCTGACATTGCATGTTCTGGCGATGGCGAACAGATCTAACCAAGGTTCTCCCCAATGTCCAAAGAGACCTTGCACTACCTCCAGATGGAGATGCCATTCGTGATCCGCTAGGCACCGCCGGCTGAGTTCATCCACCCTGGCATTTAACAAGCCCGCCAGGTGTTGAACCACCAGGAAAATGCCCTGGGATTCCAGCCATGTCCAGAGACGCAGGGCCTCTTGACACAGGGTCTACAACTCCACCCGACACTGTTTGTTGCAGTACCACATAGAACTGTTGTTGTCTGAAACACATGAGTGAGACTTCCCTTGATTGAAGGAAGAAAGGCTTTCGATGCCACTCAGATCATCCGCATCTCCAGCAGGTTGATCTGGAGCTAGGATCCCGCTGGAGACCAGAGTCCTCTGTTATCCACCTCTCCCAGATGGCCCCCCCAACCCATGAGTGCTGCATCTGTCACTATAGTCATCTCTGGGTGTGAAAGGGAGAGGGGTCTGCCGTTGATCTAATCACTTTTGGTCATCCACCACTGAAGGACTTTTGCAGTCCATCTGAGAGCTGGACCATGTAGGAGAGATTTCCCTGATGCTGTGCCCACTGAGACTTCAGGTCCCACTACAGGTCCCAAATATGCCAATGGGTATGTGTTATGCAGAAAAAATAAATAATTTCTAAGAACTCCCTCAGGCTAGCCTCCCACCGCCGAGGTTGAGTGCGCCCTGGTAGTGCCATCTTTCCAGGGTGGGACGAGGTGGCAAATGATGAAGCATGTCACATTACGTGAGTGAGCCTACATTGCCCAATGTTTGGAATTGTCCTCACTCTCGGAGTTAGTAGGTAACGAAAAAGACCTTGGGGAGTTTTTTCTGCTCGTGACTAAATAGGTTTGGAGCAAAACCCATGGTGTCACGCCATTTCTTAGTGTTGTGATTCTACTGCAGCTTCCCACAGTGTAATAAAGAACAACTAGAGTGGTAACCTTTTGTATTTATTATAAACGTGTGGCACACCTAAAGCCATCTTGAAGGAATTAGAGCTGTCAAACCTGAAACTTTGGGTGGAAGAAGTACTCCATGTTAATAAGGTAAAGGCTGAGGGGACCTGATTTGGGTTGCAGAACTATGTTTGAAAGTAGGTTGTGGCTTGCAGCCAAAGCCTTTACTAAACTTTCTGTGAGAAAGGCCAAAGCTGCTGTTGACAATGCATTCACCACCAGGTGATATCTAGGCATGTGCCCATGTTAAATAGTTGTAATACAGTGGTATAGACAATTGTATAAAATGTGCATATTTATTTCTAGAACTTCACTAAAGATTTTGAGGCACTGTAGATTATTGAATAATATAGACTGTAGGGATATCCCACTTAGAAGTGGTTTATCTCATACTGGTGTTGTAAACATGGCTCTGAGTTTGAATGCCATTACGCCCAACTCATGAATGTGTGCAGTCTATTTTACTAAACTACTGAGTGTTGTTCATGTGGTCTGACACAAGCTGTCTTTTCAGTGTCCAATGTATACCTGTGAACCTCTTTTTTTTTTTTTTTAATATTCTTTTTATTAAACATTTGTGACAGTACAGTAAGGTAATTGTGAGGCCATATAGCATTGAAATATGACAGTAGTACAAAAATGATTAAATGCGGCATTATAAATTGGCACCTTATCCTTACGACCCTCGCCCGAGTCAAGGTCATTTCCCACTCCAGCTCTCCGCAGTTCCTCCGCTGGGGAAACCCAGAAATCACCCCTCGATACATTCCATTTGGCCCACTTTCGATCCCATTTCTAAGGACAGCCCCTGCGTTTAAATACCTCTTTCTCTGCAATCATTGCACTGTCCATGTCATTTGCCCACCTCCGATATGTTCACAAATCTTCAGTTCCCCAAGTCTGAGCAATGTTTCTCTTGGCAAGGGTGAATCCCAGTGAGACCCACGTCCGCTCTGTCTGAGTTAGGTCAGTGGCTTCCCATATGTTTAGTAGGCAGAGTCGTGGAGAGCTGGTGATATCCTTCCCACCCACCTCCTTAAATGTGAAGACAATTCTCTCCCAGTATGGGTAGATGTTCGGACAGTCCCAGATCGTGTGAAAGAATGTGCCCTCCTCAGCGCACCTTCTAAGGCACCCCGGGTCAGGTCGTCGTCCCATTTTAACCAGTGTGCCTGCAGAGAGATATATTCTATGTAGGGTTTTTAGTTGGATTAGTCGAAGCCGCATTGGAATAGCCACCTCTTTGGGGGAAGAAAGTGCCTCCTGCCAATTGTCATCTTCTAAATACCCAATATCTGTTTCCCACAGCTGCCGGAGACGTACTAATGGGTCCGGCTTGTTATTAATTAATTTACGGTAGGTAAGGGATATTGCTTTACGTTTCATGGGCTCCGTTGGCAGTCTATCCTCTAATGGAGATGCCTCGGGCAGGGCCTCGCCACTCGTTACAGCGGTAGTTATGGCGTGGCGAATTTGCAAATATCGGAATGTCTCCGCCTTGTTCAGTTGATACTTGTAGGTCGCTAAATGGGACTATCTCGTTTAGTTTCCAAAGATCACCAACCGAAGATATGCCGATCACATCCCATTTGTCGAAGCCCGGGCATTTACTAAGCGTGCCGAGTTGCTCAGTCTCCCATTAAGGAGTAGTCAGCGTTATTTTCTTGTGCCACCCCAGTGTTTTTGTGGCTCGGTGCCAGATTGCCACTGTTTGGGCCGTGGGACCTGTGAGGCATTGGCGTCTGGGGTTAGAGTAAAGTGCCCTTCGATAGCCACCCGGACGCATTAACCATTTGTCGGTTTGATATGCCGGTTCAGACGGCGAAGCTTAAACCCATTGATTAATAACTGCGAGCTGGGAGGCCCAATAGTAATGTTTGAGGTCGGGCAATGCGATGCCTCCATCGTACCACCCTCTTGTCAGTTTGTGAGCCGCTATACGTGGGTTTTTCCCATCCCACAGTAGAATTCTGACTTTGTTCTCTATACTTGTGAAGTATGTATCTGGGACCTTGTAAGGGGTGTTCTGCAATACATACAAAAATCGAGGCAGCGCCAACATTTTAAACAGCGCTGCTCTGCCCAGAAGGGTCAGGGGCAGGGAGCGCCAATGGAGCACATCATTATGGAGTCTGGTCAGGGGGGCCTTGAGATTGACGTCATAGAATTGGGAGGGTTGCGGGGTTATATATATACCTAGATATTTAAATCCGTCAGTTGCAACTGTGATTGTTATATCTTTGGGCATCCGTGGTAAAGGGCCCTGAAGCATATATAGTATGGATTTTGTCCAATTGATAGTATACCCTGAGTGTGTGCCAAATATTGCAAAGATATGAAGGATCCTGTGGATCGAGGTTGAAGGAGCCGCAACATACAATAAAACATTGTCGGCATAGAGGGAGATTCTATCTTCGTGAAGTTCGGTCCATTTTATCCCCCTGATCATGGGGTCGCCCCTAACCCAGGTCGCTAATGGTTCCAAAATCAGGGCAAACATAAGAGGCGACAAGGGGCAGCCCTGCCTGGTTCCCCGCCCTAGTCAGAATCGTCGGGAGATATGCTGATTTACGACAATTTGGGCAGTCGGTTCTGTGTAGAGCAGTTTCACCCACTGTATGAATATGGGCCGAAACCCATGCGCTCGAGGAGAGCAAATAGGTAAGGCCATTTCATTGTATCAAATGCCATTTTTGGATCAAATGACAGCAGGGCGGCATCTTCTTGGATAGTGTTAATCCTCCCCATCACCCCATGGAGTCTCCTAAGATTGAGCGCTGTATTCCGACCAGGCATGAAGCCTGATTGTATGTATCAGTGTGGGGTTTTTAGTATTGACAGGAATAATGGCGCTCAAGCTAATTCGCGCTGAGTTTATGTTATACTAGGAGTGTGAACGGTGCAAACCAGGTCAGGGGATATGCCCTAAAACCCCCGTGATGGTAT
This sequence comes from Calotriton arnoldi, assembly GCA_963921515.1. Taxonomy (NCBI): domain Eukaryota; kingdom Metazoa; phylum Chordata; class Amphibia; order Caudata; family Salamandridae; genus Calotriton; species Calotriton arnoldi. Next base: position 1,472,695 of record CAWUFW010004102.1, read on the forward strand.
GGATAGAAATCCACACAAATGAAGTAGGTACAGTCCCGGGCACACGTAACGAGGATATAATATCAGGAGAAATGTCTCATACTGCAGAAATGTAGAGGGTCTACACCAGAATGATAATCATAGGTGTTTAATATAGTAACAGAGCATAAGCAACCAGCCAAAACAAAAGCAACCAGCCGACACGTGTTTCGTCACAAAGGGTAGTAACCCGTGACTCTTCAGGGCAAGTGACCGTTCAAGAATCCAAAACGGCAATGAAGAGCAGTGCGAACCACGGTAGGTGGACTACTGCCAAATGTAAGGAAAGGAAGACGGGTATCGCCGGGCGGCGGATAAGCCAATGAGGACTATTGACCTTCAGAAAAGTCGATGCAGTCTGTGGCGACGAGATTAACCAAGTGCTAAGTAGCACAGGGGGAATATAGAATTAGGCGTGCCAGGTCAGTAGTCCAGGACGACAACGGCGGATGCGCCGGAGTACAGGAAACTGGGAGAAGTGTTGTTCAGGAAGGAAAATGGTTCCGGAAGATGGCCGGACTACCGTGGTTCGCACTGCTCTTCATTGCCGTTTTGGATTCTTGAACGGTCACTTGCCCGGGACTGTACCTACTTCATGAAGCCTGATTGATCCGGGTGTACAAGTTTATAGATAATAGGGATTAACCGGTTGGCCAACACCTTGGCGAGGATTTTAACTTCAGCCGTTAACAGTGAGATTGGGCGATAGGAGTCACACTTCATCGTTGGTTTGCTCGGCTTGTGTATAACGACTACTGAGGCCAACATCAAGTCAGTAGGCAGGGACTCCTTCTGGTAACTTTCTAGATACATAGCTAGGAGAGCAGGTGTTATCTTGGAGGACACAAGTTTGAACAGCTCTATTGGGAGCCCATTGGGTCCCATGGCTTTCCCTGATTTCATCCCTCGTATGGCAAGTGACACTTTCTCCTCTGTAGGTTCACACTCCAAGGAGTTACGATCCTCTGGAGTAAGAGTGTTGACAGGAATGGTGGCCAGGAGGTCTCTGGAGTCGGTAAGGGTGGTGGTGGCAGTGGAGGAATATATTGAGGCAAAGTGGGAAGAAAAGGCCTCAGCAATCTGTTGCGGATCGCTCAATGGCTTTCTGTTATGATCTAGCGGCCTCCGATGCGAGTTGACGGTAATCTTGTCGTTTCATGTTGAGAGTGTGTATAGTTAGTTCATCATCCGAGTTTGCCACCGTGTCCTCTAGTCCCCGAATCTCATGTTCTAGGGCCTCCAACCGCGCCCTCAGCTCCTTCTTGTGCCCTGCCATTAATGAGAGTGCTTGGCCTTTAATAACTGCTCCAAAAGCCCCCATAGGATCTGTTGGGAATCTACTGTGTTAGTGTTTTCCGTGAAGTAGTGGTCACCCCTTTTAAAATTTCAGTCTTGACGTGCGGAATCTTCAAACGCCATGGAGTTATCGTCAGGGTAGTGCGTCTATTCGCATGTGGCAGTGTTAACTGGGTGAGGACAGGAGAGTGATCGGAAATGCCACGCACCGAGCACCTAGCTTCAGTAAAATTAGATAGATCACCAACATTTGTGAGCAAATGGTCGATTCTAGACTGGCTACCATGGGCGCCTGAGTGAAATGTAAAGTGGCGTAGAAGGGGATTAAAATGTCGCCAGAGATCGACTAGGCCAAAGGCCGAGAGGAAATCCATCATTTGTGAGGTGTCGTGAGGCTCACGTCTAGGCGGACGTCGGTCAACTTGACCATCCACCATCAGGTTAAAATCACCTCCCAGCACCAGGATACCCTCGGGGAGGTTAAGCAAAAACTTGCCCAGGTCTACTAGTGTTGTGTTTTTAATTGCAGGTGGGACATAAATCGACAGTGCGTTAAGTGGCCTTCCTTCCCATGACCCAGCCACCGCAGCAAATCTCCCCTGGGAGTCGAACCATGTGTTGTTTATTATGTATGGGCATTGCTTACGAACTAGGATACCAGTCCCCTTCGAACCAGAGGTGAAGCCTGCATGAGCAGCCAGTCTGTATCCCTATCTATCTATAGCCTTACATTTACTGCCTATCAGATGCGTCTCTTGCAATAGGACAATATCCGGGGCCTGTCGCTTGAGGTATTGGAGCACAATATTTCTTTTTAATTTGTCCCCCAACCCATTGACATTCCAAGTGATGACTCGGAGCGTTCTATTCATATTATGGTCAGACATAGTTCGTTCGGGTAGTGTGGGTCGCCTCTCGCCCAGGGCGTGCGTGCAAATGCCAATCGTTGGTGCGAAACTGACGGAAGCTTTGGTCGCCTTTGCATCAATTACGTCACATCCATCACCGCTATCACAAGAAAACAACTACAATGACTAACAGAACAAACCCCCCCCAAAACGTCCCATCCCCTCCCCCCTCCCTGCCTCCCTTCATTGCGGGCTCTGAACCTCCCGCCACCCCAAACATGCAGAGTGCCTATCGCCCACCCTTGGAATATTAGGGAACATGATCCAACCTCACTCCCTAGATCTCTCGTTTTTAAGACAAAATGCAACATCATATTAGGTAAAACAAGTAAATATCTGTACCCCATATCAGGGAGCAATTATATCTTCGAGGTGTCCAGCAACTGCGCCAAGCAACTACAAAGTCAGGGTATGGTGCATATCGACACCAGGCTAAACTGCATGCAAGGTATAGGCCGCGGGAGTCTGACACAGTTGGCTATATCAATGTCACGTACTGGTCAATCCGTCTAGTTCGACTCTGACGAGCCTCGCGCAGTTGCGGTTTCCATCGGGGATTTCACTTGGCGGTCTGTCTTGTCTTTGTTTCCACTGCCACGGTTCTCTTTGCGGTTTCGCTTTCCGACAGTGTGCCATCCATTGAGCAAGTCCCATGCTTCCTCCGGACTAGTGAAAAACCATGTCTTTCCTTCAGATTCGGCATGTAGCTTTGCCGGAAACAACATGGCGTACTTAATTTCTTGATCCCGCAGGGCACGTTTCACGTCCAGGAAGCTGCAGCGCTGCCTTTGCACTTTCAGGGTAAAGTCCGGAATTTTTTTTATTTTGCTGTCAAGGCTAACTGAGGGGGGGGGGAGGGCGGGAGCATTCAGGCTGTGTGGAGTATTATGTCCCTGTCCCGAAAATTAAACACTCTTGCAAGGATGGGTTGGGGAGGCACGCCGGGTTTTGGTCTTCCACCCGGTACTCTATGTGCCCTCTCGATTGAAAAATAGTTAGACAGGCCCTTGGGTTGGAGATGTTGCGTCACCAGCTCCTCCACAAACAGATCCACCGCCTGCCCCTCCGCCCGTTCCGGCACCCCCAGTATGCGGATGTTATTGCGCCGCATCCTAACTTCGTAGTTGTCGAGTTGGCGCTCCATTATGTCTCGGCCGGTTTGAAGATCAGCGACTTGGCTTTTGAGGAGGGTGGTGTCTGTTGTTAAGGCCTTGGTTGCGGATTCTACCTCTTTAATGCAATCGTTCATGTTCCGCATGTCGGCTCTGATCAGTGAGACCTCTGATGCGACGGTATCGATCTGGTTTTCTAGGGATGTGCGCATGGTCGTTATGGCCACCAAGATGTCCTGTAGCGTGGGATCCTGCTGGTCCCCTGTTGATTTCGCGGTTGCCTGTGCGTCGTCTAGGCCCTTCTGCCGAGCATATTTATCCAGTTTTGCCTGTATCGCGTTGCGGCCGCCACCCCCATTTGCCATTTTCGGTGCGGTGAGTGCTGTGATGCCGCAAGTGGAATTTGGGCTGTGCTGGCTACTACCCGCCGCCTGCTTGAGGGTCGAGGCCCTGTCCGGCCTGTCGGGATTCAGCAGCTAGGCCTCTGTGGAGTGGGGGCCCAGATAGTCCTGTCCTCAGTCTCGGGGGGGGGCATTCAGGTGTGTACTGCACGATGGTTAGCCCCCGCTACTGTGTTTGCACACTGGTCGTCACCAGAGGTGTATTTGTAGCCCCACAGCACCTTAGTTGCTGCTGGAGTCCCGAGCGCCACTCACGGGAGTCAGAGTATGGTATTAATGGCAGCCACTAGCCACCCAGATCAGAGGCAGGAAGTTCGCAAGGCACGGTGGTTCCCCGTGGTCTTGGGAACCGGCCCTAAGGAAGGCAGGCAATTGTGTGTTTTTTAGGGTGCTATCCCCCCCGCGATGGAAGTTGCCCCCTCCTTAATGTGATCGCGGTCCCTTATCTGCTTGGGTCCCGGGCGCCACCCGCGGGAGTCGAGGGATGGTTCCTATGGCGGCCGCCAGCCGCCCGGATCGGAGGATGAGAGCCAGCAGGGCACGATGATTTCCCGATGACTGCAGGGGCCTGCACTCCGAGAAGCAGGTAGGACAGCGCTTCCGGACTCCACTATCACCCCCGCGATACGAGGTGACTCACTTTGACCGCGATCGCGGTTTCCGCAGTAGGAATCAGCCGGGCCTGACTGTGACACACTTCGCACCCCGCCGTTTCAGATCAGGCGAGGGCTCCGCATACGCACAAACAATCTCTTCGGCGCCCGGTGCACTGGACTCCGGTGTTGTTGGGGAGTGTATGTCCACAGTTTCCACTGTTTATTCTCGGGGCATGATGTTGTTTTGATGGATTTTCAGGAGTGGAGCGCCGGAGCCGAGCTAATGCGCGGCCATTTCCTTTGGCAGTTGGCCACGCCCCCTCACCTGTCAACCTCTTGACATAAAATTGCAGGTCATATGAAGTATTTAGGAGGGTAATCCTATTAAGGCAAGTAGAAAATTGTCCACAGGTATAGCTTGTGGAATTAATTCAAGTCAACAAACCCTGTAGGACGATCACAAGGATTGTATGATGTCATCAGTCATTTTATCAACAATGTTATTTAAAATTTCATGAATTATGTAATACGTGAGGTCATAAGAAGTGCCTACTACAATCTGCTTTCTTACTATCTTTGATTTTATGCTTCATATTCTGCACTAGAGTTGAATATTTGAAGGGATCAGATTATTAGAGAAATAAGTCACAACATACCATTTTGCATAATTGAATGTTCTTTTTGAAAAGTAAAACATGCGAGACGTGAACATCAGAATATTTATCCACCTAGCAACAAGGATTTTTATTAATATAATGACCAATGCTGATGCCCCCTCTGTAGTAACTTCTGGCCCACAGTAATTAATAGTGGCTGTGATTAATTTAAGCATTTCATCCAAGGTCTTTTTGTTTTTCTCAATGAGAGTTAGCGTAGGTGTAGTCAGGAAATCTGCATGGTTTAGAGCAGGATTTGCTAAAGAAGCACAGAGAGAACAGTCGAAAGGAGGCAAATTTAGCATTAAAAGCAAATAATTTGGCCCTTTGAGTTTGCACAAAGTTTGGGCTTTTCTATTCTTGATGAAAGAAACATGAGCTCAACATTGAACAAAAAGTAAAAAGGTCTATGTTCTTCCAAGTCAGATGAACTTCAGGACACAATCTTTTTTTCAGAAATTGAAGGGGGGAGGGGTGTAACAATAGCCTCAGCAGAGTTTATCAGCTGACAATTCATATAAATGGTATTGAAGACGACAGTAATGAAAACCCTTATTCACAGAGTACCTCGGTAGTAAGATAACAATGTTATTTAAAAAAGGAAGTCCATACATGGACTTGCTTTTTAGCAGCATAGGTGGAGTATAACATAGCACAAAAATCCAACAACAATTGGCAAACACAATAGGTCTGACATAACAGAAAGTTCCTGGATTTTTCTATCCAAGCAATCACTCATTTATCCGTACCTACTCGTCATTCATGCAGTCAGTCACTTATTCTTGCACATCTGCACCTATTCATCCACCCTTTGGTTCATTGTTACACTGATCCACTCGCCCACCCACGATGTGCTTATCTCATTTCATAAAATTTTCTTAACATCTAACCCATCCAGCCCACTCTGCTTCCATATGAACCAGGCCAATAATTTCTCTTCCCTATGCCTAACTCCATCTTGGTATTCTGTACCTGTATACCCTACATTGGAAACATATTCTATCACTGTTCCCCTCATCAACTACCATCTGTAGTTATGACGCATCAGATTTTATTTATCAACCCTATGTAGTGACTTGGTGCTGTGCACTAATGGACATTTTGTCCCCTTACATTGTTACAGCATCTAACTTCATACACGTCTGTGATTTAAAAATCTAGGTGGATGCCACAAATAATACAGAGACTACCAATCGCCTGGCTTCATAAACAACTTTTTGCATGCATCACAGGGTAAGGGGATCCTCCCTCCACCATGCTAGCACACACTGGAGCACATCCAAGAACATGCAATCCCCTTACAGTGTTTCCGTCACATGTATCCCTTAGACTAATCGTTTCCTAATGTCTTTAGTGTTCCAGCATGCTATTTTGAGTGATCCTTCTTTTATCAAAGCCTCACACTTTTAAGTGATGTTGGACAAAGAGGCGACAGATGAATGATGAACAAAGACGTACAGTCCAACTGCTCAAGAAAGCACATAAAAGAACAAGTTACTTACATTTGGTAATGCCTTATCTGGTAGAGACTCCATCTAGCTGCAGATTCCTTACCTTAGAACATTCCCCAAGCATCAGACTGAATCCAGACATTTTTTAACAGTACCCCTGAGTGCTGGTAGGTGGTGTTGTTTGGCTCGAAGTCAGCGGCGTCGTTCGTACCGGAAATGACGTACGGAGTACTTATAAAGGTGCCACCCTGACGTTAGTCACTTTCGCGGCTTTCCTTGCCAGGAGCGAGGAGCCACAATTAGAACTGACCACTGGTGTGAAATACTAAGTCCCAAGAAGGGCGTCACTTACACTGCAATCAGCTTGCATAGTGGGGAGAATAGGAGGGTAGATAAGGAATTTGTGGCTAGATAGATTCCCTCCCAGATAAGGGAATAAAGAAGAATATTACTTACCTTATAATAGATACCCAAGCAAAGCCTCCCTGAAGGTGGGTCTGCAAAGCCAATTTAAACCAGAAGGTCCTGCAAGACCGAATGGGCGAAGTGCCCGTCGCGACAGACCTGACTGTCCAGACAGTAGTGTTTGGTAAACATGGGCAAGGATGGCCATGTTGTTGTCTGACAGACGTCCAGGATAGGGACTCCAAGGGCTCACGCAGTGGTCGCAGCCTTAGCTCTGGTGGCATCAGCGCATAAATACTCAGGGGGTTGCTTCTTGGCTTCGAGACGAAAAATGCCTCCAAGTGAAAGTTGCCAAGGAAACTCCAGCGTACAAAACCACTGTGTTAGACTTGGCATCTTTTGGCATGTTTCCCCTGACTTTTTGCTTTCTAACCTCCCAGTTTTTACTCTGTTTTTGCTGGTTTAGTGTCTCTGCGCACTTTCTCACTGCTGTTCAGTGTTGAAGTGCAAATGCTCCTGTTGTAAATTGTTATTATGGATTGGTGTTTCCATGATTGGATAATTTGATTTACAAATCAGTCCCTAGTACAGTGCACCATGTGTGCCCAGGGCCTGTAAATCAAATGCTGCTAGTGGGCTTGCAGCACTGGTTGTGCCACTCACACAAGCAGCCTGTAAATGTAACTCTGGCCTGTGTGCAGTCTAGCACTGCCATGTCGACTTGGCAAGGTAATCCACTTGCCAGGCCCTAACCTTCCCTTTTCTTACATGTCAGTCACCCCTAAGGTAGGCCCAAGGTACCCCTGTGGGCAGGGTGCAGTGTATGTGAAAGGTAGGACATGCCCTGGTGTGTGTGGCATGTCCTGATAGTGAATTACTGCCAATTTCGTTTTTCACTATTTCAAGGCTACCTGTTCCCATAGGACAGAATGGGGAGTTTGTTTATAACATCTTATAAACATAACTGGCCCTGGGAACACGGTAGAGAAATAAAGTTTAGTATGCCTGAACTCAGAAACTAAAGATGCATATTTTAGTGAAGGTGATTTTTACATTCTGTGTTTGAAAATACCACTTTTAAAAAGTAGGTATTTTCTTGCTCAGCCATCCAGTGTGCCTCTCCTGGGTTTGTGGATTGACTGTCTGGCTTTGGGATGACAGGGGCTGGGGAGGAGCAGTGGCACCAGAGAGTCTAGAGGGGTCAGGGAGGGGCTAAATAGACCTGGGCTGCATTTAGAGTAGGGGGAGGGGATTTCCTTTCACCTGAATGGGCCTGGTCTGCCTCTGACAATGCTGTCTCCACCTCCTGCCAGGAAGCTGCACCAGAGAGGACAGAACTGGTTCTGGCTGGGCACAGACACTCTCCGTCCCCAGAGAACAAAGGATTTGGGGCTATAAAAAGAGGGGTCCAAACCTCTAAACTTTAGAACTCGCTGGAATCATGGAACCTGCCAAGAAGAAGAGCTGGAAGAGCTGCCAGGAGGAGTACTGCCCCTTTGCTGTGTTGTTGCTTTGTTGGGTGGGCCTGCAGTTGCTGCTTCTGCCTTGGGCAGTGAAAGGACTGGACTGCACTTTCTTTTACTTGTGCTGAGTATCTCCAAGGCCTTGAAGTAGAGCTTGCCTCCTGTTCTGAAGTCTCAGGGACTGCAAAGACTTCACCAACCTCTGGGTACCGCGTCTGGAACCGCTGTTTCAGTTGCCACAGAGAAGGGAACCGTAACCGACTCCGTCGCTGGCTCTGTGTCCTGACGGCACTGCAGACCGTACAGTCCACATCTCGCACCGCAACCCTGGTCTCACCGACGACGATGAACGACGACGCCGCCACCAACATGCTTGCACCATGACCTGTGGGCACCGCACTCCGCACCGCCTCGCTTCACTTCGCCATCCTGGTCTCACTGACGCCGTCACTGCTGCTGACTCGACACCCATGACCGCATTGTGGTTGGGGGCACCGCTCGTAAAAGCTTCACGACGCTCCGCCTCGTCCCACACAGCCGTCTGGGCCGACCGACGCCAACTCCCGCTAACCGGCTCTGTCACCTGCACCGCAACCTGCCAGCACCGCATCGAGCACCATCTCGCCCTGCATCGTAAGCCTTGGTCTCACCGATGCCGTCTGGGCGATCATCACCAAGCCACTGCCTGCACCACATCGATAGGACACCGCGCCCTGCACCGCTTCCATTTTGCAACGCAACCGCGACGGTTGCCACGACCGGCTCGCACCCCCATGTAAGCCGCAACGAGAAAGGTGCTGTCACCAAGTCTGTTCACGCTCTCGCTTGCCTGTATCGACGTGGTCGGCTAGAACTGTTAGACTCTGTTGTTTTCAGCATCGCGGTAGCCCCGGAGCTACTGACTCGTACGAACTGTGTTTTTCAAGTATTCTTGCAAAGTATACCTTTTTAAGTACTGTATTGTGGATTTTTATCGTTTTGGTCTTGTTTTAAGTATATAAAATATTGGATATTTTTCTAAACTGGTGTGGTGTCCTTTTGTAGTACTAACACTGTATTACTGTTGGTTTTGTGCAAATGCTTTACACACTGCCTCTAAGATAAGCCTGACTGCTCGTGCCAAGCTACCAAGGGGGTGAGCAGGGGTTATTTTAGGAGTGTAACTCCCTTATCCTGACTAGAAGGAAGGGTCCCTACCTGGAAAAGGTGCAAACCATTGCCAACTAGAGACCCCCATTTCTAACATTGGTGGCAGCGGTGGGATAGGACTTGCGTTTGCACTTGACTTACAGTGATTGGTGTGCACTACTACCATATTGCAGACCATTACGTACCACATACTGGTTCTCTTTCTTTTTGGCCTATTTTTGATCTTGCCAGTTTTCTGAGAACCTGAACTTGCTACTTCATCATGCCTGAATCAAGAGCATCATCTGCTGCATCTTTGGAAGTGGCCTTTGAGGAGGATAGGTTGGAATCCTACAATGTGAAAGAATTGAAGGCTATTTGCAAAAACCTAAAGGTCCAAGTCAGAGGCCTCACCAGGAAGGAGGAGCTACAAAAGCCCCTGAGGGCCTGGGTAGCAGCCAGACATGCCAGTGAGCAGTCTGGAGATCTCAGTGGAGAGGCGGAGGAGCCTATTCCTAGGGTGGATGTGCTTTTGGGAGGGGGAGAACCCTCCAGGCCAGGCAGCAGTGGCCTGGCCTGGAGGGTCTGGAGGACAGGCGGGAAGCAAGGAAGTTCGAGTTGGAAAAACTCAGGATGGAAAATGAAAGGGAGGACAAAAGAATAGCCATGGAGGAAAGGAAGATGATCTTAGATCATGAACGAAGTCTTAAGGAGCTGGAGCTAAGGAGTAGGCCCAGCTCAGATGGTGGCAGCAATTCGTCAGGGCAGTCAGACAGAATTGTGCACATCCCCAAAAATGTAGGCAAGGAATTCAAGAAGGGGGATGACATACAAAGATGGTTCCAGGGGTATGAGGCGTCTATTCATATGAATGGGGTCCCTGAAAGGAATTGGGGGGCTGGGTTGTGGCCTCTCTTTCCAGAAGAAGCTTGGGATACTCTGATAGCTTTGGGTAAGGGGCAGAACCTCACCTATGCTGACATGAAAGATGCTCTCCTCACCAGGTATGGACTCACTCCTGAAAAGTACAGGGATCAGTTTAGCTCCAGTAAGAAGTCTGATGCCAACACTTGGTTGGAATGTGTAGATTCGTTCTGCAGGTCTCTGGATGACTGGGTGAAAGGCAGTAATGTAACAGATTTTCAGGGGCTCTACAATTTGATTGCATGGGAGCACTTGTCTAGTCTATGTTTTGCAGAGCTGCGCCAGCACTTGGTTGATAGTAAGCTGAAAGACCCCAGGAAGCTTGCTATGGAGGCGGACTGCTGGATGAGTACCAGGGTCCACAAGAAAGCGTTTGGGGGAGACTCAGCCAAAGGTGGGCAGGGTCCCCAGCAGAAAAGTGGGGGGGACAAGGGTAAAGCACAGGAGTTCTCTAAAGGGCCCCAAACTAACACCCAGGGTAAAGGTTCCCATCCCCCAGGAGATAAAAACAAGGGGTCTCTTCAGGAAAGCCTGCTGAAACCGGCCCCTACAAGTGTTTTGCATGTGACCAGGTGGGTCACTTGAAGGGGGACCCCAAGTGTTCCAAGAGGGCACAGCCACCCACCGGTGGGCAGACCAAGGTGTTGGTGAGTGTAGCGTTTGGGGAGGAGGGGTGCCCACAGGAGGGTGGGGATCCCGCAGAAATGACCCTCGTCTCACTAGGGGACAGTAAGATGGTCCCAAGAAACCAGGTGCCCCCTAACATAAAGAAATATAGCACCTGGGTGACCATCAATGAGAAAAGGGTAGAGGCTCTCAGAGATACTGGAGCCAGTGTTACCTCAGTCCGGTGTCACCACTCAGATAAATTTATACCCAACCCTCTCACTTGTTCCAGCCTGGTTAGACATGGGATCACAGCAACAATAAAATCCTATCCTGAACTGCTCTGCCCTAGCTATAGTGCAGGCCCCCCTCCCAGCCACAAGAGGGAATTGGAGCTCGGAGGTTATCTGTTATTTATTTAAATACCCGCTCCATGGTTAGACATCGGCTAGATATCTTCCTTCTACTTAAGCTTGAGCAGCCAGATATCCTTCTGCTCACAGAAACCTGGCTTTCCCAGGACTCTTCACCTGATATCCTGGCAGCCTTACCCATTGACTACTACATCCTCCAAGCCAACCGTCCCCAGGGGAAAGTGGGGGAGGTGTAGCTGCCATAATATGCCATGATTGGAAATTTACTGCCTTAACGCCGTTAGACCTCACGTCAGTAGATAACCTGGTATTCAAATTAGAATCTGACGCTGCCCCCTGATCTGTGTTTTGCTCTATAGGCCCCCCATAGCATGCCCCTATTCCCCTACGCTCTGGGCGAACAGGTAGCTCACTTAATAACCAACCATGCAGCAAAACTTTTGCTGATTGGTGATTTTAATTATTGGGCTAATGAGACATCCGGTGGCCCCCAATCTGTTGAACTCTCTGAGTTACTCACGGGGCTAAACTTTACACAACAGGTGCTCCTTGCCACACATATTAAAGGCCACACACTTGACCAGGTGTGGACAGCTAACCTCGTCACATCCACCATGTCGGTTACACCTTGTACATGGTCGGATCATCACTTGATCAAATTCACCATTAATAACAGTTTCATGGCTAAAACTCCCATTTCCGAAGGGGGAATAAGAAGAAACTGGAACAAAATTGACAAATCTCTATTCCTAAACACACTTGCCAACTCTGTCCCACCCTCTCACCCTTCTATTAATATTGGTGATGAACTTTTAACTACATGGTTAATAGCAGCTAGCGACAAGTTTGCACCCCTTAGGAAAATACACCTTGCCCGACGTCACGATGCCCAGAAATGGTTTTCTATTGACCTAAAAAACCAAAAATTGGCTCTGCGGCAACTTGAAAGAAAGTGGAGACGTAATTACTTATCCGAAGACAAAAGGATTTATTTAATTGCCATGAAAGCATATAAAAAGACTATTCTGACTACTAAAGCGGCATATTTTTCCTCTAAAATCTTGACTGCTACCAATACGTATAAGGAAATCTTTTCAATCGTGAACGAGTTGTCTAATCCTGAAAGAGTTACAACTAAATCCACCCCCTCTCAAACTTTTTGCAACTCTTTGAACTCCTTCTTTATTGACAAGATCATAAAAATTAAAGCCAGCATCCCGGCCTGCCCAAATCCTGAGGCTAGTTCTAGTACAATTAAAAATCCTAGTACCTTCACTCAATTTCCTATAATTAGTAATCAGACTTTCTTGGCTCTTTTATCCAAAGTCAAATCTGCCTAACCCAGGGACTGTTGCCCCCCCAGCATTTTAAAAGAAATAATCACCGCCTTTCCCAGTCCGGCCCTGAATCTTTTGAATGAATCGCTGTCTCAGGGCCTTGTTCCTGAAACCTTTAAAGAGGCAATTGTTGTTCCCCTCCTGAAGAAACTAGGTTCAGACCCCCAAATCCTGACGAACTACTGTCCGAACTCTCTCCTCCCATACCTAGCTAAGGTCTTGGAGACCCATGTTACCAGATGCCTCACTGGATTTTTAGAGGAGTCTGAATATCTTGATCCTCACCAAGCAGGCTTCCGCCCAGCACACTCTACTGAGGCTGTGATACTGACAGTGTTGGACACTCTCCGCGGGGAGGCCGATAATGGCTCCCCGCAGGCTCTTGTCCTACTCGACCTCTCTGCGGCCTTTGACACGGTCGACCATGGTTTATTGGTCGACCGTGTCAGAGACGCTGGGATTCAGGGGCCCGCTCTGGGCTGGATCGGCTCTTTCTTGGAAAACCGTTCCCAGGCAGTCTGCACCGCTCAGTTCATTGCTCCCAGAACTAGAATCACATGTGGAGTACCACAGGGCTCCTCACTTTCCCCCTTTTGTTTAATCTTTACCTCCTCCCCCTTATTCGGGCGTTGAAGGAGCGGCAAGTCTGCACTTTCAACTATGCTGATGATTTTCAACTTATATTCCCCATCAGCAATTCCCCTGATTCGGTCCGTGTTTTCCAGTCTACCATGCTGTTCATTAGCGGATGGATGAACAGCAACCACTTAAAACTGAACCAGGACAAAACCGAGTTGATTCTAACAGGAGGTATTCAGAAAAACACCTGGGGTCCTCATTTTTGGCCCAAGGAACTGGGTCAACCCCCCTCCCCTTCCACTTCGGCCAAAAGCCTTGGGGTAATAATTTACCATGACCTCACTATGGAGTCCCAAATCGGGTCAGTGATATCCACCTGCTTCTTCCAATTGAGGAAAATAAGAAAGATTAGAAGATTCCTCACCCAGGAAGGTTTGACTCAGGTGATTCTTGCTATGGTTATGTCCCATGTTGACTATGCCAACTCGCTGTATTTTGGCATCCCCTTATATTTAACTAAACGTCTGCAGTTGGTACAGAACCAAGCTGCACGCTTGATTTTTCAGCAACCCAGGCATCATCATGTCACTCCCCTCCTGAGGAAGCTACACTGGCTCCCGATCAGTCAACGTTGCGCCTTCAAGGTTTGTTGTCTCATCTTCAAATCTTTAAGTGGAAGGAGCCCTAAATTCTTGAACAACCTGATCATGAGGCACGCACCCACGCGCAATTTGCGCTCGGCCTACAAGCAGCTTTTGTTTACCCCCTCCTTTAAATTGAAGCGTGCAGGCGGTGCAAGGTTCGCCATCCTAGCCCCTAAACTTTGGAACTCCCTTCCCCCTGAAATCTGATTTTGCCCGATATCCTTGGTTTCAGGAGACTTCTTAAAACCTGGCTGTTCCGACAGGCGTATGATTAACTCCTTTGGGCTCAGGTCATTCTTTAGGGTTCAGGTATCACTCAGAGCAGCGCCATGAACCATCCCGGTGTACGTGCGCTATACAATTTTTTTTAACATAACATAACCTGGTCTCTGAGGAGCAAGTGGTCCCCGGGGCATTCCACCAAGTAGTTGCTGTAGACAACTCAGAGCGCCAGTGTATGGTGGCGCAGGTTCCCTTTGAATGGGCGGGGTCTCAGGTCCCTTGAGGGTGGTTGTGAGCCCTACCATGTCTGTAGATTGTCTGCTAGGTAACGACCTGGAGCAGTCCTTGTGGAAGGATGTTGAGCTCAGGTCTCACTTGGAGATGATTGGGTTGCCAGAGTGGGCATGCGTGTCCACTCGGTCAATGGTGGCCAGAAAGGGTGATCAGAAGGACCTGGAGCCTGAAACAGTGGCCCAGGTCCCTGCTAAGATAAAGGGCAGGGGGCGCGGGCAACCGGCCCCTGAAGTTCCCAGGGACCGTGACGAGGCTGACCTTGAGGGGGACTCCCCGGTACCTAGAGGGGAGCAGGTAGCTGAACAGGGGACATCTCTGAGCTGACCCATTGGCAGCAAGAAGGTGGTCCCACCAGGGAGGAATTCTGCAGGGAACAGAAAGAATGCCCTTCTCTGAAGGGTCTGCGGCAGCAGGCTGCAGACCAGGCAGCTGGTGATTAGTCTGAATCACATTGGATCTACTGGGAGAATGGTCTCCTGTATAGCGAGCTTATGGTCGCTGAGCCTGGGTCAGCCCGTGTGCTAGTGGTACCCCAGCGCTTCAGGACCTTCCTACTGGGTCTGGCTCATGACGTGCCTTTGGTAGGACATTTGGGGTGGGACAAGACCTTTGATGGGTTGTCACCCACTTCTTCTGGCCCCAAATGCAAAGGCAGTGAGATGGACATTGCAGGTCTTGCCAAACTTGCCAGGCAAGTGGTAAGAGTGGGAGGAAGGTCAAAGCTCCTCTCCAACCTTTTCCAGTTGTTGGAACCCCTTTTGAAAGGGTAGGGATGGACATTGTGGGGCCACTGGATCCCAAGACAGCCATGGGCAACAGGTGCATCCTGGTCGTGGTGGACCATGCCACCCGGTACCCGGAGGCAATCGCTCTCAGGACAACGACGGCGCCAGTGATGGGCTGGGCGTTAATGGGGATATTTTCCCGTGTGGTTTTCCCAGAGAGGTGGTTTCTGACCGTGGGACCAATTTCATATCGAAGTATATGACATCCCTGTGGAAGGAGTGTGGTGTAACCTACAAGTTCACCACTCCTTACCACCCACAAGGTAACGATTTGGTGGAGAGATTCAACCAAACCTTGAAGGGCATGATTAAGGGTCTAACAGAACCCATGAGGCGTAAGTGGGATGTCCTCTTGCCATGCCTTCTCTTTGCATACAGGGAGCTGCCTCAGACGTCTCTTGGGTTCAGTCCCTTTGAGCTCCTGTATGGTCACCCTGTGAGAGGACCTCTGAGTTTGGTGAAGGATGGCTGGGAGGCAGCTCCCAGGAAAACTCCCCAGGATGTGTTTAGTTACATGCTGGCCTTCAGTAAACAGACTGTCCGCTTCAGGAAACTCGCTCAGGCGAACCTGGAAGCAAGCCAGGAAGAAATGAAGAAGTGGTATGACCAGAATGCCACTCTGGTCGAATTTCAACCTGGGCAAAAAGTGTGGGTCATGGCCCCAGTGGAACCTTGTGCCCTGCAGGACAAGTGGACTGGGACTTTTGAGGTGGTGGAGCGCAAAAGTGACGTCACCTACCTGGTGAATTTGCAGACTCCCAGGAACCCTTTGATGGTCCTCCACGTGAACCGCCTCAAGCCCCACTTCGAGAGGTCCGAAGTGAGCATGCTCTTGGCGACAGATGATGGGGTGGAAGAGGAGAGTGAACCTCCTGTCCACCAAGGAGCACGATGGCTCAGTGGAAGGTGTGATCCTCTCCCCTACACTGACCCCAGAGCAGCAGAGCGACTGTCACCAGTTGTTGGGACAGTTTGCCCCACTGTTCTCTCTGACCCCAGGTGTTACTCACTGGTGTACCCATGACGTAGACACTGGTGACAGCCCTCCTGTAAAACACGAGATATATAGGTTGACTGACCTGGTCAGGGCCAGCATCAAAGAAGAGGTCTCTAAGATGTTGGCATTAGGGGTGATCGAGCCATCCAACAGTCCTTTGGCCAGCCCAGTGGTCTTGGTCCCAAAGGCTGCTGCACCCGGTGCCACTCCAGAACTGAGGTTTTGTGTGGACTACCGTGGGCTCAATGCCGTCACCAGGACTGATGCACACCGCATCCCCAGAGCTGATGAGCTCACTGATCGGTTGGGAGCTGCCAGGTTCCTCAGCACGTTTGATTTGACATCTGGGTACTGGCAGATTGCCTTAACCGGTGTGGGGCCAAGGAGAGGTCAGCATTCTCAACCCCAGAAGGACATTACCAGTTCCGGATGATGCCCTTTGGGTTGAAGAATGCCCCTGCCACCTTTCAGAGGTTGGTCAACCAGGTGTTGGCTGGACTGGAGAATTTCAGTGCTGCATACCTGGATGACATTGCAGTGTTCAGTTCCAGCTGGGAAGAACACTTGCAGCACCTCGGTGAAGAGTTGAGGGCTCTGCAGAGGGCAGGCCTCACGATCAAGGCCAGTAAGTGCCAGATCGGGCAGGGTTCTGTGGTGTACGTGGGACACCAGGTAGGAAGCGTCCAGGTGGCGCCCCTACAGCCCAAGATTGACACGATTCCGGCTTGGGAGCCCCCCAAGACCCAGACAGAGGTGAGGGCCTTTTTTGGTCTCACCAGTTACTACAGGAGGTTTGTTAAGGGCTATGGCACCATTGTTGCCCCCTTAACAGAGCTGACTTCCAGGAGCAGCCCAAGAAGGTGATCTGGACTGAATCTGCCAGAAAGCTTTTGATGCCCTGAAGGCCGCCATTTGCACGGCGCCCGTGCTCAAGGCACCCGACTTCTCCAAGGAATTCGTCGTGCAGACCGACGCTTCAGAGCATGGTGTGGGAGTGGTGCTTTCACAACTGAATGAAGAGGGCCTAGACCAGCCTGTAGTCTTCCTTAGCAGGAGACTACTCCCCAGGGAACAGAGTGCCCTAGAAAGGGAAGCTTTTACTGTGGTCTGGGCACTGAAGAAGCTGAGACCCTACCTGTTTGGGACTCACTTCCGGGTTCAGACAGACCACAGGCCCTTCAAATGGTTGATGCAAATGAGGGGTGAGAACCCAAAACTGTTGAGGTGGTCCATCTCCCTACAGGGAATGAACTTTACGGTGTAACACCGCCATGGCACAGAACACGCCAACGCAGATGGTCTGTCCAGGTTCTTCCGCCTTAGTGAAGAGAACTCCCAGGAGGTTGGGTAGTTCTCCCTACTTTAAGCTGGAGGGGACATGTGTTAGACTTGGCATCTTTTGGCGTGTTTCCCCTGACTTTTTGCTTTCTAACCTCCCAGTTTTGACTCTGTTTTTGCTGGTTTAGTGTCTCTGCGGACTTTCTCACTGCTGTTCAGTGTTTTTTTTTTTTAAACTTTATTTACCTTTTTTATTATTTATGCGCACAAACCATAAATGACATTTCTATACATCATGACAGAGTGATTACAATAATATTTGTGAAATAATTCTCCGAACTTGGCACACACACCAATTACAAGCACATATAAAATCAAAAGTACATGTCATCTCACCCCACGCCAGACATCCAAAGAATATCCACTTGATGGAACCTATCAGACACGTAGTCCACACACTTTCTGCACGTTAAAGCCAAATAATCTGGTATATTACCCATCCTTAATTATAAGCTTAACCCACACCAGTGGGAACAATACCTGCAGGTTGGGATGTTGGGGAGGAAGAGCTGATTCGGAGGAGGTAAGTTTTCAGTGGGTGCCAAATATCTTTTGGCCTGGAAGTGGAAGGTTGCAAAGACGCAAACAGTTCACAATTTGTATTACAGTACCCGAGGCTCGCCAGCCAGGCCTTGGTTGTGGGTGCGATCCTGCTGCCTCAGTGAATCGCTATTTCCCTCTTCGCGAGCAATAAGGCAATTGCTGTAAATTTCCGCAACTTCTTCGGAAACTCATATACATACCCCAATAGCGCAACCTCTGGAAGTGGCACAATTTCTTGCCCTAACATGTGCGATAAAATCCCATAAATAGCCCTCCAGTATTCCCCTATTTTTGCGCAGTTCCATGTCATGTGGGCAAAGTCGGCCTGGGGGGCCCCACATTTCGGGCAGCCATGTGATCTCTCTGGATCTATGGAGTTGATTTTAGCCGGCGACATGTATGTTCTCCACAGAAATTTGAAGTGGATTAATTTGTGTCTGCTGTTAAGGGACACCTCTTTTGTCTGAGCACAGCAATATGCCCACTGCGAATCTTGTATTGTGTGGCCTAAATCCCGTTCCCACGCTTCTCTAACTTTGGCATCTCTACAGGGAACCAGAACCATGGATGCTCGGTAGAGTTTTGAGATCAAGTGGTCTCCCTCGTTACTAGTGATCAATAACGTTAATGGCGCAAATGATTCAGGTTCCAACGGGAAACTAGCCATCTTCTCTCTAAGCGCTCTGCGAACTCTACATAGGACAAACTGGTCCATAAAAGTAGCCCCTCCAAACCGCTCTTCCTCCGTAGCATTAAACACATGTCCCCCTGGAAACAAATCCCCAAACTTCACCAAGGAGAAGGAATCAAAAGTTTGCTGTACTAATCGCTCTTCCGTAATGGGGAGCCAAGGGTTATTACTCAATGGTATCTCAGACGAGTACAATACACATCCACCCGTCACCTTCGCCAATTTATGCCAGGCCCAACTCGTCGTTGAGACCGTCTCAATGTTGCGAGGATCCCAAGGGAAACCCCGCGGTCAGACTGTTCTCAGCGGGGCTGGCAATACCAAATCGGCTTCAGGTCTCGCATAGGGAATCCGTGCATCGAGGTGATACCAGGAGTGTGCAAAGCTACACTGAGCCACCAGGTAGTAGACCTGGACGTTTGCCACCCCAAGCACCCCCCCTCCCTCATATGGGAGGGTCAGTGTGTTCCAACTAACTCTGGCTCTCTTCCCACCCCAGACAAGTCTTGTAAGGTGGGATTGGATAGTTTTTAAAAAGCTGTTGGGAAGTGGGATGGGGATATTGTGGAACAAATACAGCGCTCTATCTCTTGCTCTAACTTGTCAATAACCGGGCCATAATTTAACAATACCAACTGACGAGAGTCACGGTGTATCTGTATGCCTAAGTATCTTGTTGTCTCCTCGCACCACTGCAACGGGAACTCACAATCCCATCTGGCTGTCCCTACCGTTAGGGGGAAAATGACAGATTTACCCCAGTTGATGCTAAGTCCCGAGAACCCCCCAAACCTAATGATTTCTCTAATTAGTGGCTCCAAATTTTCCTCTGGACGTCTGACGTAGAGGATGACATCATCTGCGTACAGCGAAGTCAATAAGGGACCTGTCTTGAACTGGAGGCCTCTGTGCATATGTCTTTCCTGAGAGTGCCGCACTAATGGGTCAAGCGCAATTATAAATAGTAAAGGGGAGAGCGGACAACCTTGCCTCGTACCCTGGAAGAGACGAAATTGTGAAGACAGAGTGCCATTGAGTCAGATCCGTGCAGTGGGGGAGGTATACAGTAACAAAATAAGTTCCACAAACCCTTTAGGCATCCCCATCCTTTTCATGACCGTTAAATAAAAAGGCCACTCTAAGGAGTCGAAAGCCTTTTCGGCGTCTAATAACACCACTGCTGCAGGGACCTCGGGCGATATCCAATGCAGGACTGTAAACAGGGTTCGGAGATTCAATGCCGTTGACCTGTGGGGGACAAACCCTGATTGGGTCGGAGAGATGATACACTCTAGCAGGTGGGCTAATCTCAATGCGAGACATGGAGTGCTGACGCTACTGCACCTCGTCAGAAGACTGCGATGAGCGGGGCAAAGTCAAACACCTTTTCCGCTTCTTCTGTTTGTGGGACTTACTTGACTTTCCCGTCGACTTCAAGAGGGACGGAGATCGCAGAGTGTGGCTCCTGAGTGGTCCTGGGGCCTTCCACGCAACCGGGATCTTAAGTGTCATGAGGTTGTTCGATGTCAGGCAGCAAGGATCTTGAGGGACTACTCTCTCAGCACCTTTGGGTGCATGGCGCGACAGTCCTCTACATGTCTTAGAGTCGTGGTTTTTCTCCAAACACCACAAACAAACCAAATGTGGGTCATAGATATCTGCCTGCGACATGCACCACAGAGTTTGAAGCAAGCCAGTTTCTTTGGAGAGAGAGAACTTCTCAAAAAAAGGTTTGACAAAAGTCGAGAAAAAAAGCCAGTGAAAAAACAACTTAGGGTAGCTTTTCATGGATCAGCGCTATCTTGCGTGAAAAGGAAAGAACTGACTTCAGGGCTCCACGGTGGCGCCTATATAGTTACCGTGCATGTCATTTCTGGGTCAGATGACACCGACAAGAGCCGAATGACACCACCTACCGGCGCACAGGGGTACTGCTCAAAAATGTCCTGATCCAGTCTGACACCTGGGGAATATTCTAAGGTAAGGCATCTGCGGCTAGAAGTCTCTATCAGATCAGATAGACAGTACCACCAGTTCCAGTTTCCTTAGATGCTAAAATGGCTCTTGCTTGAGTGGATCGAACCTTCATGAGATTTGTCTTGGAGGTGATAGATTTGGTCATTCATTACATTTTAGCGGTAATGGCCTAGTACAAGCACCCCACCAGCAAGGTTTTAATTAATGATCATACATCTAGGTTATTTGACCTAAAGAAAGAAATGTGCCTTGATTGTTCCTTGTCCCCATTTCTCTTTGCACTACACATTGACCATTGGCTTGTCACATAAGTCAGGATGGGAATATCCAAGCAATACCCTTAGGCACAGATATTCACTAATTAGCTAGGTTTGTAGACCACATTGTTCTTGCATTAGGAGACACTGCTAGATCTTTATCAGAGTTAGTTCACCATCTTGAGAAATTCAAAGACATAGCAGCAGCGCCTTAGCTACAGGGAAGCCTGTGAGGGCCAGGCCGGCCCATGAAGAGGTTTTGCCACCCAAATAAACTTGGAAGCTGGCAGACCTTTTGGTGAAACGCAGCAGTTGAATGAACTGCATTTGTTTTGTAATAAATACAGAAAAAACAAGAACTACTGAGCATTCCTGGTTATATATGGAAAATGTATATGTGCGTGCATGTATGTATGTAAAACTGTAAGTATATTCTTGCACTATATTTTATTCAGGACATACTCTCACTTGTACTTGTTGCTTTACTTTTGGAAGAGCTTATCTTCCACCATGCTATGCCAGCTCTGTCCTATTATACATATCACATTTTACCTTCTGACATCCTTCTCATCATAATGGTAGAAGGAGGTGTACTCAGTGGCGTAACAAAGGCCCCCGGAGCACCCGTAGTGCGGTGGCGCCCCCAAGCACCAGGGGGCTCCCTCAGCATAGTAACCTGGCATGAGAGCTCCTGAGTGAGTCCGGAGGGGGGCCCCTCCATGTACTTTGCAGGAGGGGGCCTCAAGTTTCGTTCCGCCACTGGGTGTACAATATATAAACTATGGTTTTTGCACGGTCCTAGCTACCTTCATTTCTAATAATTCACTATACAACTACTCCCTCCTTCATAGAGAGATTCTTATGTCCCATCTCTTGAAGATAACCCCATGTTTTGGAAATCATCGGGTGAGTCCAGCCAAGCCGGACACCTACTAGAAAGGGGATCTCAGGCTGCTGATGTGTCTGAGTTATTTTTTTGAGCCTGGGGATGAAGATCTTTCACTTGAAGCATATATTTATTAATTCCTCTTTTAGTGGGGCTGCTTTCCTTTCACTTTTAGATGTCCTGATTTACAAGTCTGGTATCAGTATTGAGGCCTGGATGTTCGACTAAGCCTCAGCAGCAGCACTCTCAGTGCCTGGATACCCTCACAGGTGATTAGTCGCGCTTTACAAATCCAGATTAATTGATTGAGTAACAAACTTTTTCATTAGCATAGAGTTTTGTCGTCTTTGTCAATATTTTTAGATGTCTGACTCTGCTAATCATGATTAAAGTGCTTTTAACCGAAGTCTTTTCTTGGGCTGCGAGAGACTGTGGTTTGCTCAGTCATTTCTACCATCAATTGAAGGTGAAGTGAGCATTCTCCATACATCGGTTCCTTCTTCGTGGCTGGTAATAATCTGAGACTTGCAGCTGTTTGCTCTTTCTTCCATGTCAATTTTGGCAGGACTGTGGACTGTCACTTAGCATGTCCTGTCTTCATATTTCCCTTCATTCTACTATGTGCAGAGTGAACAAAGCGTTTCCATGGCTTCAACCATTACATGCATGTAGGCTCCAGTATTCCTCCCTTTGCACATGATTGTGCTGCAGAAAACTCAAACACAAAGTGATTTTGCTGCTTTCCATGTGAATACCCTCATGCTTGATTGCTTGAGTGCCAGGGTGTCTTTCATTTTCATATACTTGGTGAGACCCTCCTCTGGATAAAGAGGTGACATATACTTGGCTCAATTTCACTACTCTGTTTCTTCCCAGATCAGGAGATATGTAATTTTGGACCTTTTCCTGCACTGATCACCTCCTCAGAATATTGTCCACAGACTCTGGCAACTAATGCTGCAATTAGTGCTTTTCCAGAACAAAGTAGTGATGCATATCTGTATCTGCCACTATCGTCCTCTACTGCATTAAACATTCCTAGTGGATATGTAGAAGCTACAAAGCTGGATTTGACCAGGTCAGCAATTATTTGTAGTTTCATGAAGAGAGACAGAGGCAGCCATACTTAGCTCTCCCGCATCGTTGGATGGATAATATACGCTGTCTTCCTTCGGCTATCCTAAAACCCCAAAATATTAATAATTTATAAATCCACTGTCTCCCCAAAAATATTAAATTCCCATAACACTCCCACACTGCATAATGGAGAGGAGGATGGTTTAGCAGATGAGCACTGCTCATAAAATGTTATGCTGTAGCATAGTTTCAGAAGCATGGGACTAAAAACAAGTGAGAGGAATGAAGAGCAAAGAGCTACATATTGAGGGGGGGAGGAAGATCAAGGAAGACAACAGGTAACAGATGGGAACATAGAACACAAAAGATAAATTATACAGCAAGGGAGAGATGGAAAATGTGTATATAGGAGTGAAGGTAAGAGACAGGGAGAAAAAGAGCTGATGGGAGACTATGGGTTGTAGAAAGAGTGAAGAGAATATAAAGAGGAAGTAAGCAAATAATGAGAGGGAGAGTGGGAGAGAACTAGAGAGAAATATGAGAGAGGGAAAATAAATGGAAGAGGGAAGACTGAAGCTAAGAAATGGAGAGGAAGGGGAATAGACAAACACAGAGAAAGACACAAAAGGGGGTCAAAGGACCAGAGAAGCAGAGGAAACAGATTGTGAGATGGATGGAGATTAGAATGAATACAAAAGCAACCTAAGAGAGAGGGGGAGACAAGCAGAAAAGGTAACATCTATCGTTAAGTGGTTGTTCAAGCATTTTCTTTTTAGTTATTTAAATTATTATTACTGGTCCAATATCTTTTCAACCACACGATGTTTCTCTACTTTCCAAACAAATATCTTTTGGATGTGGGCTGTCACATATTCAAATTAACAGTAATTACAGTTGCCATTGTTTTGGCCAATGATTACCCAAAGCGGTGCATTATCATGTTTTGAGCAATGTTGCTGATCCAGTATGCTTTCAACTTAAAATGTTGTACTCATTTCCTGAAAATATCCTTGGTAAATAACTCTCCTGCAAAGTGGTCGGTACAGTCCCATTAAAGTCTGACCAGTGTTATTGGTGACGCATTGCTTGTTGGGTAATCTCTTAACAATGGCATTCCCCCATCACATTACTAGTTAAGATACTTCCTTACTGAGAAGTGTTGATATTGTTTCAATAAAACTATCGCACCCAAGCCCAGAAGTGTTGGTACTCTTATTGAGAGTACAGCAAACATATTGATGAATTGTAATTCTCTTAAGGGACTGCCAGGATGGACCGCCAATGTATATTTCCATTTGGAAGCGTGCCTCAGACCATGAAGCCTGAGCTTCATTTGTGCTGCTAGAAAACCCTGTCAATCCCCCTGCAAGTAAATGCGTTGCATTTCCAATACAGGAAGCAGGCTCCATTGCTGTCTGCAGTGATAGTGAAGACGGGGGCTCCTGTTCAGTCAGGTACTCATGTGCATTTCTATCTAAGTGAGGTTAACTGAATAGAGGGCGTCACCTTGATGGGTTGGTGCACAACGCTTGGTGCATGTGGAAGACAGGAGGCAGACAGTTCATTTACTGGATTGCTGAGGTCTGATTTTCACCTAAATTGGAAGCACCATGCAAGCAGCAATTTGGAGAGGCTAGCACAGCAGCGAGCAGGATCCTAGGTCTAACCCCCGACACAATCCCCAAGTGGCAGTCATTGGGGCCTGACTTTTGCCCAGTTGGAGCCTGCTGTCATAACTGCATGACTTTTATTCATAATTTGTTGAGGGGCAAGCCACAGTCTTTCCTCTTCCTCCTGTAAAATTGCATTCAATTATATTTAGTTTTCATTGATGTTGCAGACTTAGGTCTCTATTCCAAGTACCTTGGTAAATTGCAGGACCCGTGCAAAAAGGTGTTTACATGGGTGTTGCAATTACCAAGTGTGGGACTTGGCCCTTTTGGCTAAAGTTCCCTAAACTTTTTGCTTTTCCCCTAGACCTTTTTCCTGACATTGTGTTGCCAACTTAGATGCTTTGGACACTTTGCCACTGCTAAACAGTGTCAAAGTGCAAGTGTTCCCTGTATAAAGTGTAATGGTAATTGGTTGTCCATGATTGCTATGTTTGCCTTACTAGTAAAGTCCCTAGTAAAGTGCACTATGTGTGCCAGGGCTGGTAATGCAAATGCTACTAGTGGGCCGGCAGCACTATTTGTGCCACCCACACAAGTAGCTTTGAAAAGGGAACTCAGGCCTGTCACTGCAGTGCCTGCGCGCAGTTTGCTAATGCCATGTTGTTGTTCTGGCAAGTGCACCCACTTGCCAGACCTTACCCTTCCCTTTCTATGCACATCAGACACCCCTATGG
Organism: Calotriton arnoldi; assembly: GCA_963921515.1. Taxonomy (NCBI): domain Eukaryota; kingdom Metazoa; phylum Chordata; class Amphibia; order Caudata; family Salamandridae; genus Calotriton; species Calotriton arnoldi. The sequence continues at coordinate 1,498,007 of CAWUFW010004102.1, forward strand.
TAGGCCCAAGGTAACCCCTGGGCAGGGTGCAGTGCATGTGAAAGGTAGGACATGTACTAAGATGTGTACCGTGTCCTGACAGTGAAATCATCTCCATTTCGTTTTTCACTGTTGAAAGGCCATCTTGCCCATAGGACAGAATGGGGAGGCTGTGTAATATGTTTTCCAGCCTATCTTCCCAAAGGCTTAAGATGGAGAGGTGAAGTTTAGTATGCCTGAACTCACAGTGTCATAACACATCTTTTTATGAAGGTGGTTTTTGCATTGTGTGTTTAGAAGCCACTGTTTTAGAAGTGGCTGAGTTTTTGTGCTCTAACATTTCTGTGTGTCTCTGCCTGGTTGTGGATTGACTGTCTGGATTTCAAAGTGATAGGATCTGGGGAATGTCTTGACCCAGGGGAGGAGGTGAGACAGCAACAGGCTGACCTGCATCTGGAGTGTAGAGGGAGGAGTAGCCCCTAGAGGTGAAGAGGCCCTGGGCTGCAGCCATAAACCAATGGCTCCATCCCCTGCTGAGTGATTGAGGATCCAGACCCCCACTATCAAAGGAATAGAGGTGTCACTGGCAGGGAGGCACCCAGAACTGGTTTGAACAGAGGTCAGTGCCCCCTGAACACAAAGACTTCAAAGCCATTGAGGGGTATAACTATGAGAGCTGAAGCCCCTGAACTTTGGAGAATGGCTTGATCAAGATTTAACAAGACTTACACCTCAGGAGCAACACCATATGCAACTAACATCCCATTACTGGGCATTCCCATCCCTGGAGGTGTGCTAACAAAGGCCAGACTACAAGCCTGGATTGAGACTGGCGTGGAGGAGGTGGGGCGGTTCTTTGGGGACGGCAACCTTCTTGATCATGACACATTCGTCCAGACCACTGGGGCACCGGACCGCTTATATCTGACACACGCGGCAGTATCACACTATATTAGGAAGGCATGGGCGCCACAACGCAGGGAACCTCCACAACATGAACTGGTTCATTTACTCTACTATATGGGGGGAGGAGGCCATCTAGTCAAATGGTTATACACGGGTATTAGAGCGCAAGCATCCATCGCTCTTACTGGTCTTAGAACACAATGGGAGGCGGATGCACACACTGAAATTACCGAAAAAGCCTGGGCGAGCATGCTCGAACATCCCAAACGGGTATCCCGTAATGCTAAGCTTAAATTTATTCAAACAATGTTATTACATAGATCTTATTTAACCCCACAGATAATTCACCGTATGTTTCCAGAGGCCCAACACTGCTGCCCCCGATGTAAGGGAGACGAAGCGGACTTTGTTCATATGTTGTGGGCGTGCCCACGTCTATATGATTATTGGGACGGAATAAGGCAGTCACTCCGAGAGGTGACGCATCTACCTGTCCAAGAAAATATACTAGAGTGCCTTATGGGTCTCCGCAAACGCACTACTGCACAAAAGGTACAGTTGAGGTTTATAAACCTCGCCCTTATACTGGCTGTGAGAGCAATTACCATGAGGTGGAAATTCCCTAGAAGTCCATTACTGACTATATGGCAGGGAGACGTGATACAATGGGGCAGTGCCGAAAGTGCGGCAATTAGAAGGGAAGAGGAAAGGGGTTTACAGAAACACCCTATTTCTATGGACTGGGACATCATGATGGAAAACTTTAAACAGCTAGACTTCATACCTGCACTTAACAGCTCCACACAATAGTCACGATTCCATTCTACAGAAGCGGTATAGAGCAAACACTGACATGTGGATAATACTAACAGGCCAAAAAACGTACTAGAAATGGCAGACCAGGAGGGTGGGTAGAGGGTGGGGGGTTGTTTTACAAGTTAAAATGTTAAGGTTTATAATTGAAACATACTACATGTAGCTACTGTGGGTGTACAAATGCAATTCTAGTTTATGAACAACCACGTTATGGTCACAGGGGCAGATTTATGTCCACCAATTAACTTCAATTGAACTGTTTGATCAACATGCTGTTATGTCTTGTATACAATGAGAAGGACATCAACAAAAGGAAAAAGCTGTGTATACTACAGTTATTTCAGTGCAATGTCATTCTAGCTACCAATAAAGTGTGTTTTAAAAAATAAAGATTGAACAAGACTGGTGGCTACTTCGTGGTCAAGAGGAACCTTTGCCAAGGAAGAAACAACTGAATAGACTGAAGGATAGGACTGACCCTTGCTGTGTGTTCTGGGGCTGGCCTGCAGTTTGCTGTTTTAACCAAGGAAAGGCTGAAGGGACTTTGCTGTGTGCTGTGTCCCCCGGCTAGAACGGACTTTGCTGTGTGCTGTGTCCGGAAGTAACTTATCCCCAAGGGCCCGAGGTGAGCTGGCTCCCTGTTGCGGGAACTCAGGAACACAAAAGTTTCCAGGAGAGTCTCAGCGACGCTGTGTGTGTGTGCTTCGTGCAGCCTGAACCTTTTGTGAGGATTGTCCAGTTATCGTGTGCACCGGAATCCAAGTGAGTCTCCTCGACGCTGTGTGCGTGTGCTTTGTGCAGCGGGAGACTTTCGTGAGGATTGCCTTGTTAGCGTGCACCGGGAGTCCAAGTGAGTCTCATCGACGCTGTGTGCGTGTGCTTTGTGCAGCGTGAGACCTTCACGGGGATTGCCTTGTTAACGTGCACCTGAAGTTAAAGTGACTCTCAGCGACGCTGTGCGTATGTTCTGCGTGCAGCCTGAGACCGTCTTGTGGAGTGACCGGTGATCGTGCACCCGAAGCTCAAGGGAGCCTCAGCGATGCTGTGTGCGTGTGCCCTGTGGCAGCCTGAGATCTTCGTAGCAGTAGCGGCCCGGACCGGCAGCCTCGGAGGAACTGAGCCGCCGGCCCAAGCCCGCCTTTGCCCATTCACAAAGATTGCATCTGAGGCCCAAGTGGTTGGAAGAGGAGAGGAGAGTGAGTTCGCGCCCCCCAGGTAACGTGTGTCGACTCCTGGGGCGGGGTGCGGGCTCGGAGGGAGACGCTCTCGGCCTCTCTCTCAGTTCAGCAGCGCGAGCCTCTGCTTCAGCTCGTATCGCGGCCCGTGTTGCCAAAGGAGTGGCAGTACCGGGGCCGGAGTGCGGAGCTGCATTTTTGTTACACCATACCCGTGTTGGGGGCAACTGTGACAGAGGCTGACTGCGAGTCAGACGGAGTGGCGGAGAGACCGCCTAAGGCACCGTGATCGGTGCCGGAGTGTATTACGCATTAGCTGATTTCTGAATAACAAACTACCTGATTGTCGTATTACACATTGCATCATTTCTGAATAACGAACTACCTGATTGTCGTAGGAAGCATTGCATTGTTCCTGTATAACGAACTACCTGATTAGCGTATTACGCATTGCATTATTCCTGCATAACGGACTACCTGATTAGTGTATTACGCATTGCCTTATTTCTGCATAACGACGTACCTGGTGGTTGTATTACGCATTGCATTATTCTTACATTGCCAAGTACCTGATTGTTGCGTTACGCATTGCATTATTCTTACATTGCAAAGTGCTTGGTGGTTGTATTACGCATTGCATTATTCTTACATTGCAAAGTACCTGACTGTTGCGTTACGCATTGCATTATTCTTGCATTGCAAAGTGCTTGATTGTCGCGTTACGCAGTGCATTATTTCTACATTGCACAAGTGCCTGATTCTAGCATTACGAACTGCATAACATGGTATTGGGATTACAGTGAAATGTTTAGAAGTGCTCATTGATATCGTTAGAACTTACAAGGGCTGGCTGGCCTAACAACCGGCCAGGAAGAATATTACAAATACGCATATGTTGGATTTATATCGTGTGGTCTTATCGTATATCTTTTTATATAAAATTTATACTCGTTTTTATAAAACTCGTGTTGAGTCTATTTGTGGTGTCATCATTGGGTTGCTGTGAACGTGGTTGCAAATACTTTACACATTTGCCTTGAAGATAAGCCTGGCTGCTCGTGCCAAGCTACCGAGGGGGTGAGCGGGGGCTATCTCAGAAGGTGACCTTCCTTGCCCTGACGTGGAACCGCGGGTCCCTATTTGGCCTGAGGTGCCTACCTCAGCCAACCAGGGATCCCGGATCTAACACCAAGTAGGTCAGAGTTTTCCACATGCCTCAAATGTTTCTCCATCTAAATGTGGGCAGGTAAAACCTACAGATATTTATTGGATAAAAAGGCCCGGAGAGTACCAAGGCATCAGGTTTGGGAGCATAAAAAAAAAAAAATTCATGTGTTATTCCTCATTTCACTTGAGAAACGCATAATAGGTGCTATTTATCTCACAGTTAAATGCCGAACCCTAGGGTATCTATATTTAACAGGTGTGATAAACATTACACTGATGCCGGGACACTCATAATCATGGCCTAAATGAGTTTAAATAACACTATTTACCTTTCACTTTCCACAAACGTCCTTGTGGATACTGTACAAACATATTGCGCACTTTAAAAGAAGAGTTACTATGCATCTCAATTGAGAACAGTGGTGCGAGAACAGTTTTAGGAGTTGGGGTGCTACCATCAATGTTACGTCAGTGAAGTTGTGAGGATGGTGACAAATCCAAGCGTTGCACAAAGAACAAGTGTAGCAAATGAGCCACGCCTCTTCAGCAGCGGAATGGCGGGAAAGTAGTGTGTATGCTGTGGTGCATTTTGAAACACGTTGCTCCAAATATTACTAAAGCATGGTGTGCTAAATTGACACAGAGCACATTTCCATGGAAAATCCTTCCGAAAGTGGCCACTAAACTAGGATCAGACTTGCAGCTTTATTGCTAAACCTACACGGTGCACACACAATAATCTGTAAAAGGCATATGTTTATACAAATTCATCATTTGTGGATCACACAAGTAAAGTGTTTTTTTTTATAATTCTATTGCAATCTTTGTTTTTATCATCCTTCAGAATAACAAAAAATGTACCGTATTTGTATTTCCTTTGCAGGTGATATATTTAAAAATATTTCTGTTCATTTAAAAGTATTTACATGTTGTGATGTGTTAGAAATCACTTGACATCCTGCAGCCTTTCCTTTCTTACTTCCTGTATTCCAGCAAGAACGTCACTTGGTTAGCCTAACAAAATTCCCTCACTTTGCAATGAAGGGAAAGAAAAGCTAACACCAATCTCCATGTTGAACAAACAGCAATTTGCCAGATGGCATTGCCTGACACTTGACTTCTGCTTTGAACTAAGAGCAAGTGGACAAGTTAAAAACAAATTAAAAGGCCTCTTTATTGCTCATTCCCTTCTGAACTCTGAACTGCAGGGTTCTCGTGGGGGTCTGAACTGAAAGGTTCTATTGGGGGTCTGACCTGCAAGGTTCTATTGGGGGTGTAGCAGCACCTCCTGCACCCTTACTTCCAGAGCACCTGATTGAGAATATTGTGATTGAATGGTCCCCGACTGAAACTGATAAGCACTGGTAACATGTGGAGAGTGTGGCGATAGCGAGATGGAGGGAACCCTGAAGGATAAATTTGGCATTAAGAAACACCAAAGGCTGATTAACTTATACCTTGCCACACCAATAACTATAACTCTTCGGGTGTGGAATAGGGTCACACTCAATTTGGGCCACACTTCCTTCTCCTTATCTCCAGGCTTATTTACAAGCCCCTTGCGCTACCTGTGCGTCACTTTTTGTGACCCACCTGTGGTGCATCTTGCTGCCCCACATTTAAAAGGACACGTAAAGCCACCCTGCGTGGCTTTTCGTGTCCTTGTAAATACGGCCCCATTACATCCAGCACTATGCGTGAAAGGGGCGTGCCATGGGTGTTGCTGTGTGTGTTCCCATGCAACACCCTTGGCTTCTACCACATTCTCAGATTTATGAGAAATCGTAAACCTGGAAATGCGTCAGAATGCTATTCCCCAGGGGAGGCATAGTGAGGTGCAACGAAGATAAACGTTTTCATTTCTCCTCGTTTTTTCCTTTTTCTATGCGTGCTGCACTCTGCAGCACGCATAGAAAGAGGAAATCACCTCTTGTGATTGTTTTTGTGCAGGAAGGTGTTCCTTCCTGCACAAAAACAATCATCCCTGCAACACAGGCACTCTTGCACCATGGTGAAAGGGTGCCTGCGTCGGCACATGACAGCCCATTGTGCGCCAGCCCAGGGGAGAGCAGAGGGATCCGTCATATCATTGTAGATATGACGCATCCCTTTGCTTCCAAAGTAAAGCTGTCCTTTTAATGAATGGAGAGAGGGCATGTAGAATGATCTCAAATGTATTTCAATTGTGAATTACTAACTCATTCGCACAATGCACATGGTTTCAGGCTAGAAAAATGTGAACAACTGTGTTATGTGCAGCTTATACACTCGGCGATGCACCCTTTATTGAAGGTAGCAGTCATGAGAGAAAACATAATTTGATTAAGTGTTCTCTAGGATATCAGAAATAAAGGGACGTGTGTCCAAACTCATTGCAATTTTATTAGAAAAGAGCAATTTCTCAGATGTTCTCCTATAAAGAAATGGGAAGATCTTTAAATGGGGAAATCAAGCATAAAGAAAGGGAAATACAAAGGAGAGTGCAGTCTGTTTCCACAATTGAGAGGCCCATTACACACTTTTTTATGACTGGTATCTAACATAGGAGAAACTGTCTTGGATATACCCCGAACTATGTGCAAATGTTTGGAGAGGTGCTGGTCACTACTCTGTGTATGTGGTAGGAATATCCTAATATAGTTCCCTCACCTTAAACCTCAACCGGAAGTTTGGCGGTCATTTTCTACTCAAGAAAATCAACAATGTGACCAAAAACCTCTTTCATCATCTTTGTCACCTCCACTTCCGACACTGTCAACTCTCACTAAATCATCCTGGTGGTTGCCCTACCATGCATCTATTATGGTGCTGGAACCTATGGAGGGCAAAATAATGTACATGCTCGAAAAATACAAAACTCAAGATCCCATCACATTTCTCCTGCACAGGTGTTTCTCCATTGACTGATGGGTAAGCAGAGAATTAGATTTAAAACTATCCACCTTATGCATAAGACCTTCTACAGTTGTGCTCTGGAGTACTTTTCCGAACTGATTCCGTACCACTCAACCAGATGCCTTCTGTTACCATACAGAACTGCCTCTCCCTGCTCCTTACGAGACACAAGAGGTTTGGGGGAAACAACCTTGCATTTCTAAGGCTCATCTCTCTGGAACTCCCAATCTTCTACTTTCATCTTGAAGAAGGCTTTAAATGATTTTGAAAACAACTGAAGACCTACCTCTTCCACCAAGCAGACAGACTTGACTCATGATAAGTCTTCTACCTGATCCTCCACTCTTCCCAACTTCCTCCTCCTCAAGTGCGTTGAAGCATCTCACTAGCTGCGTTTGTGCTATATAATAACATTAAAATAATAAATAAATAATAAGTCGAAATTTCCAAAATCCTTTAGATGCACATCCCACATTGGAAGTCATGGCATCGCTGGCAGATCTGGGCAGAACATTTTTTCCTAAAATCCTTTAAAGACCATTTCACTCAACCTTCTCATGTCCTACGACTTTCTCACGCACCTTTCACAATGCCTTCCATATGGCACATGAACAAATCTTGTACAATACGCTTCTGTTACTATACCATTCTTTGGTAGGACCTGTAGTGCTGGGGCTTGCAAAACCTATGAAAGTTTGTTAGGTTACCTTAAGAGTGTTATTACTCAGCATGACTTGTGATCTATAGTATATGTGGTGCCTAATTTGTGCTGGTGCCCAAAGCTTTGCCCAGGAGCCCACGGCCAGTGCTATTACTTGTTGGTGCACCGAAGACTAAGGCTGCATAGTGTGGAATCCACCTCATACCTCTTTAATCATCTACCAGACACTCCCTGCCCCTTTATCTCACTCCGACAGGTTCTTTCTTTCTCCCTTCGTGACGGTTTTTACATCTCCTTATTTTTCCTTCTTTCGCTTTTGTCCGTTTTCCCTCTCCTTCTCTCTGGAAATGCCTGGTGAGGGAAAGTAAGCGCCAGTACCCACAAATGAGTGCTTGTGGGCCCCACCAGCAACCACCGGCTCAAATTAAGCACCAAGTACATGTTGATATTATTGTTGAATGTATAACAGAGCACAGCATACTACATTTTATGATATTCAAGAAAACCCTAAAGAATGCTCTCTACAAAGAGACCTTTAAACCCTAATTCAACCATAACCCCCACGCCCTCCATTGAGGGAACAGCCCCCACTATTCGAAGAACCCACCAATGACTTCGAAGGCTTCATGTGGATGACCACATTGTCCCCGACAAAAGGGCCAGCCCAGCCACTGCAATTGGTAGTGGCCAAACTTATGACGTAACCACAAGTCAATGCGCATGTGTTTTTCAAGCCACTTTAATGTAAAATCTAGTACGGTTTTTAGAACGACCAACAGATATGAAAAAATAGTCACTGAAATTCATTATATATGCATTTTATTATAAATAATCATTGTGAACATTCTGTAAATCTGATTGGACGACTAGGGGCTGCGAAGCCGAGCTCAAATCTAAATTAAGCTTGATTCGGCAGGTCACTGAGCCCAGACTTACAAGCTGGCCCGCAACAAAACACTGAAACAAATAAAGAGAGCGACATACAACTTAAATATGCACTCAGAAAAATAGACTGCAAAAAAAAAAAAAAGAACAGAACTTTGGCCTAAGGTGGAGGCTGTCCAGGAGGAGCAATGTCCGGTTTTCTGGATAACCATTAACTATGGAAATGATTTCCACTTTTTTACTGTCAGTAAATATATCTCCCAGTGTTACGAAAGGCAAAAGTTAAACAACATCGAGTAGCCTTCGAGTTTTTACAAAAACTCCCCATAAAGAGGTCTGCTACGCAGTTTTAAAATTTATAAAGAAAGCTATTGGGTATCAGGAAAAGATATGAATTATTATTTCAACATAATTTTATATGTATTGCATACCCTTTAACAAATGCCTGTTTTATGGTTTGTAATCTTAGTTAGTACTTATGTTTTATGTAATTTATAATATTTGCATATTGAATTGTTTTCGCTGAATTAAGTTGTTTTGACTGACTGACTGACTGTATCTTTTCTGAATATCTTCAAAACGTGGCACGGGTTCGGCCCCACTGGACCTGTGTCGAACACCAGTGGTATAAGGTGTGTGTAAAAAGGTAAGTTTACTATCCAATAAATCATTGTTTCTAAAGGTTTTCTACTCCTCCTTCCTCAGTCAAAGGAAACGTCCAGGAGTATTTAGTTTGCATAACCTTGGTTGAAGATTGCCCTCTTTCTACAACTTGAAATATCCATGAACAGAGGCCAACCACTGTGTTTGTGCTGTCGCTGCCGCTGTCAGAGTGAACAGCAATGAATCGACATGAACCGGCTTCATGACTGCAAGTAATGGACACACACACCAACATTATGACTGCAGGTTGCTGCGACGACACGTGTAGCCAAACATCGAGGAATAAAGTAACTGGCGCAAATGTGCGCAGTCAAAACACATTTCCTGCAAGACCGTCCCTGAAGTACAATTCTGTTCAGAAAAACAAGGCAGTAAAAGCTTTTACCACAACATCTCTTCAAAGCACTTAGTGAATTCTTCATTTGATGAATCTGATGACGATGGCAGCACTGGCAGTGCAGGGCTCTCTTGCAAATTGTTTGCCTCAAGTTTCTCTGTAAATGTGAGACGGGAAAGAGTGGAGATAAGATGCCTATGGCCAAGCTAAGGGCAAGAGCCTACAACAACGGGTGTGTTAGTTGCCCCCAAGTGAGGCATTCTACCCTGAGTTCACAAACAGGAGATTCTGCATGGCAGCCTCAGATTGCGCGGTGTGACATGTCCCTGTCTGGTCCCACCCCTCTCCGGCTCGTTATAGCGCACTGTTTATTTCATCAGCCAGCAGTCCCAGCAGTCTGTGCAGCCAGAGGTAGGCTTCTGGTGTTCTGTGTTGCTCTCAAGGTTGTGCTTTCTTGTTGCTTCACGACACTTGGTCTCTCGTCTCCATTTCCAGCAGTAGCATGTTTATTATCCCTGCTACCACATTAGAAATGGGGAGGATGCAAGTGGGCCCAGTGCCATCTCCATCATGTGTAGTCTCAGGGTATGCAAAGTTCCCCCATCATTTGTCAATGCCTCATTTACCTGTCACTGAAGAGGTGTGGTCTAGTGGCTGAAACTGTGCCCTGGAACCAGGATAGCTGGGTTCTAATCACAGCTTCCCCGTGTAGACACATTCTGTAATCCTGGGCAAGTGACTTACTTGCTGAATTGGTACACAGAAACATTTCAGGCCTTCCGAGCAAATATTACTCCTAGCTCTGGTTAATGCTTCTTCTTCGTCATTTATTCTTCCAATGAGAAATTCTAATGACCTCAGCCAAATTGAGATCAGTTCCACAGACAGAGGTCAAGCACCCGGAAACATAACCACAAATGCATAAATATTGTGGCGCAATAATCTTCTCCTGATCCTGTTTCGGTTGTTCTTCAAATCCTTAACCTCTTGTCCGGTGGCTGATGTTGTGCAGTGGCGGCTCCTCCGCAATGGCGGAGGAGCGTCGCCCCACGGCCTGGCTCAGAGACAGCAAATGAAAAATAAAATGATGCTCTTACATCGCTTTATTTTACATTTGCCGGCTCTTAGCCAGCGGTGTTGGGAGGGGCGGGGCCAAGGCATGGGCAGGGGGAGGATGAGTGCTACGATCACTCCACTCCTTAAGTGCGCACATGTGTTTTGGCCGGCCGTCTCAGGCAGACCAAAACACACATGCGCACTTAGGTTTTCTCCAGCCCAGCTGCATTCAGCAGCCGGGCTGGAGAAACCCCACAGACTCCCTCTCTGAGCAGGGCATCTTTCCTGCCTGCTCAGACCAATTCCTGCGCTGCTCTGCAGCACGGGGATTGGATGGGAGTCTGTACCAGGGGTTGCTGGGACCCAAGAAGAGGAGAGGTGGCGAACGCGATGCAACGCTGGAGGCGGCCAGCAACAAAAGGGACGTTTTTTAAACTATATTGTATTCCCCCCGCGCGAACACTCACGCCCCACCACCCTGTGTTTATGGCGGCCGCCATTGATATTGTGGCATTTTTACCTTCCTTGCCACACTTTGCCGTTTCCCAGTTACGATTATTAACATTATGGTAAATATGTTGTCAATAGCCTGAGTTAACCTTTGGACACTTGGGGGTATATTCACTAACATTTCATGCAGGGCAGCAAGCTAAGTTGCTGCGCTGCATTGAATGAAAGGGAGACAGCAGAATGTGCCACATCTACTAAGATACAGTGTATTTCTGCGGTCTCCTAGCGCTGGTGCACTGTGTGCTGCCTAGTGCCAATGCAGGCACCCTTGCACCATGGTGCCTGAGTTACAGGCAGGACTGGTTTTCGGCAGGAAGGCATACTTTTCTGCACAAACACAATCCTTAGAAGCAAATTCCTTTTTCTATGTGTGCTGCCGACTGAAGCACGCATAGAAAGAGTTAGTAATGAAGAGAAATAATATTTCTCCTAGTTACGCCTGCTTCAGGGAGGCGTAGCTTGTTGGCACAATCCCAGGTTTACTCACCTGAAGTAAATCTGGGATCGCTTCAACATCCATGGGTGGATGCATGGGAATGTGCATGCTCCACCCATGGAACACCTCTCTGATGCAGAGTATTGCAAGGTACAGCTATGTGCTACCTTGCGGTATTTTGTATTTACTAAACCACGCAAAGCCATGCAACGTGGCTTTGCATGGCTTAGTAAATGCCAAAATGGATTTTGTGTCGGGGCTGTGCCATAAAACTGACACAAACCTGACGCAAAACTTTAGCAAATCTGGGCCTGGGTGCTCTAGGGTTGGCACCGCTTCAATTCTCAGCAAAAAGCCTCTAGGAATGTCTCAGGGTACAATAAAAGAGAGTGTCCAAATGTGGAGTTTGCAAATCGCTTTCTTGCATTTGTCTCAAACTGGGGCCAGATTTACTAAGAATTTGCACCAGCACAAAGTGATGCAAAGCATGCAAAGTCTTGGGACAGAATTTGCTTTCCTATGCAAAAGGTAATTTGCTCTTGAAAGGTGTACTTTTTCTGTGCAAATTGTGGTTTGGGCAACTTTGCATTCAGAGGGCGTTAAACGGGTGGTACTTAGACAAGCACCTATAGTTTGTGACACAAAGCCTGATCTAATAAGATAGTCTGACCGAGCTATTTTGTCACAAAATAACACTGCCTTGAAGCGGGTGCAAAGTTGGAGAAATGTTTCAAGTTTTGTGTCACAATAAAGTCCGTTCATAAAATAATACGTGAAAGCAAATTTCTTCCCAAACTCTATAAATTGTCAGTGCTGTCATAGTCCTCTGCCTGGCTTGAAAAGATCACCAGACACTTAAAAACACAGGCGTGCCTCCATCCAATACAAAGCTGGTATCTGGGTATGGATTCATTGGAAATACTTCAGCAGCAAGAAGTACCTGACAACAGCTCATCTTGGGGATACGATGGACATGATTTTAGACCACAATTGAAATTAAGAACAAGGACAACAACCCCACAACCAAACGCCCTCGCAGTCGGCACTAATTGAGGAGTCCCGCCTCCCGAAACACCTATCACAATCCATATCCTAAAGACGAATGCCTTTCTTTCATTTTTATACCCTCGGTCCTCTGCTCCCTCCACGTTGCAGGGACACCTCCTCGAGATCCTGTTTTTTTTTTCCCTGTGTCTGACAGGCTTGGAAAATGGCTTGGTCTTGCGCTACCAGATAAGAAGGATGACATTTTATATGTTTTAAGCCATGTTTGTTTTTGCTTACCATTTTGCAGTAGCAAGCGCTTCTGAAGCGTGCAGCGGTACTCCTGCTCCCCGCGTCCATGCGCTAGTGTGGGACACAGGGATTTGTAAAGCAGGCTTGGAGCGCATGTAGCCAGAGCACTCCCTTCGTAGTGCGGGAGTTGCACATACCGTGGCAGCGCATTGCAGGCTCGCGAGGTATGAGGCTCAGCATCAGGGAGTATTCTATAGTAACTAAAATCTCGCAAGAAGAGACTTGATTAGTAGAGAAAACCCTTCATTCAGGAAGTCCACTGCTGGGAGTCTGCTGGGAATTCTGCCACCAAGATCATGCATTCCAAGTGTGCACAAAAAGGCATCACATTCAAGAGTATGAGAAGGAGGAAGTACTCACTGTTTCCAGGAGTGATTTGCAGTGCATGATTCAGGAGGCTGTGCCTCAGCCTTGAATGAATCAGCAACCAAAAAGCAATTGATAGACTGTGCAACTGATGAAGGCTGAGATACTAGCCCAAAAGGGAAGTACGTAGAAGGGGCACACGTTCAACAAATGCACATTGGGGATGGTAATTGTATGATATTATATTAAATGTAATGTCTTGTGTTCAGGATCTCATTGACATCTCTCAAAACAACTTGTTAAAATGCAAGTATTTTTGGAGGTAATGGGTGTGTTGGAGGACTAAATGTCAGGGGTGTGTGGGGGACTCAAACCTGTGGCCTTAATTTCCTTGATATGGTTTGAGACCTCCCCCACCCCGACATTCAGCCCTCCAACACACTCATCACTCAGTGGTTCTGAGCAATGTCAATGGGATCCTGAACAAAAGACATTACATTAAATACAATACCTTAACGCAGAACATCTAGCACTTACCCCCTAGAAAAACAATACGTATATAGTCGTGAAACTTGTGGGTAAGGGTGGGGCTACAGTGGCACAAACACTGCAGACTATGTAGTGGAAGTACTACGCTGTCAGCACCAGAGCATTATAGGAAGCTACCTAGAGATCCGACAAAGGAGAACTCTCTCAATAGCTTAGATATCACTGGTGTTCACTGACTATACAAAGTAGGATTCCTAAGTAATAATGAATATGAAAACGTAAACACAAAGCATCCCCCTATGCCAACTAAATACACTCTGTCGAGAATACATAAATGCCTATTGGCCCCACTGGGTAAGTCCACCATTACAGGGTGTGGATCCATCTTACAGCCCGTGTGTAAGCATGTTGATTTTTTGGTGAAAACATTTGTAACCAAAACGTAGGCCTACATCAGAGACACCATGGACAGTGTCAAGACAACTGAAGACTACCAGTTCCTTCAGGAAAATCAGTTGTTGGTTACAATGGTTATTCAATCATTGTATACTAATATTCCACTAACTGGTGACATCAAAATTATCAAATTCACTTTAGAACATAGGGAGCACCTCTTTATGGTACCCACTAAGTTCACAATTTCTCTTCTAGATTTGGCAATCACCAAAAACTTTTTTCTTCTTTCAAAACAACTTCTACTACTAGATCAAAGAAGTACTGATGGGGGCGGCCTTTACTCCAAACGTAGCCAACCTCTATCTGGACCACTATGAACATCTTTATGTCTATCATGACAAGAACCCATTCATTAAAAATATACCTATGTGGAAAAGGTACACTGATGATGTTCTTATGATCTGGATGGGTAACTGCCCTACTTTGGCACTTTTTCTGGATTGATTAAATGGAAGAACACGGGACATACAGAGAATTATGGCCTGTAGCAAAGATTAAGTGAACTTTTTACCACTAAGTATTGCAAACCCACAGGGTGTAACACATTAAGATGGTTTTCCAGTCATCATCCACATAGCTCCAGAATAGCCTTCCTTATGGGCAATACTTGAGGCTAAAAAGAAATTGTGTAAGGGTATCGGATTATTACTCCATCAGACATCGTGATTACTAAGCTCCTAGAAAGAAGGTACACAAAGGGGCTACTTAACAGATCAAGAAAGAGAGCATGCTGTTGCATGAAGGACTCCCATTTGACCACTAAAATACGCACCAATGATGAAAAACGTTTAGTATGTGTTACTACGTTGTACACACAGAGCAATGCCAGAAAAACAGTCCTTAACAAACATTGGAATCTGGTCAGGGATGAGCTGCACATACACAGTTCACCTCTATTTGATTTTAAGCATGGTAGTAACTTTAGGGACTTTGTGGTCAGGTCACTCTTACCTAGCCCTGAACAACCAACAGTCCCCTCACATTGGAATCTCCCTCCACTTGTGGGTCAGCTTCAATGTGGCAAATAAAAAGCTTGTAACTACTGTATGGAAACAAAACTTTTGAATATCAAAACAAACAATATGCTTGAAAGTGTCATACGAATTACAATAGCTTGAATGTTATCTATGCTATATTATGCCCATGATAGCTGCTACATGTAGGATAAACTCAACAAAAAGTTAAAAACGCATCCTAGAACACTGCAGTCGCATCCGATGCGCAACACCAGGAGCACCATTCATGGAACGCTTTAAAGAGCATCACCGCAATCCCAAGGATATCCAGCGGGTGGTACCGGAGAAGGTTCCAATGTGGCTCTGACATGGACTGCTATTGAATATACGGGAATGCAAATGGATGCACTTGGGACTCAGTAAACAGTGGACTGAATAAAATGAGGAACTTGTATATCTAAGAGGGAGCCTTCTGAATGGCTAATCTACAATTATTTGATCAATTGCAATTTTTTTTGTGGTTGGTGTCATTGCAACTGAAAGCTGTAATTCAAACCCACGTACATATTCTACTAAGGTTCACAGTTCCCAGTTGCCATTCCTTGCTTTATCACATGCATTCAGCCATCTGCTGGCCAATCAACAATCACTTGATCAATTGGCATCGTTACTGTGATCTGTGTGGGTGTCACTATAATTTGGAATCTGGGTTTATCCACATATTCTCCTATGGTTCGTTTCTTCCTGAATTCCTAACCGTTCCCTTTTCATTTGTCATTTCTGGTTTTATTACATATGTAATGCATTGATATACTCTCTATTTACAGAGGCGATCATAATTCTTTATATACTCTTTAGGTTTCGCCTGCACAGAGCTTGCGTTGTGCTAGTGAAATGTATTGTATTCAATATAAATCTTTAATAGGGGCTTACATCCCACCCCAGTCTTTCCTGGCTTTTTATTGGTTCCTGTGCGTGCTACTTACATTTCCTCCATTTCTATTGACTGTAGCATATTTCCTCCATTTACCAGTGCTTGTTTCCTCGTCTGCTTCTCTTATCAGTTTCCCGTAGTCAAAATACTGTTAACATCCTCTTTAGTGGAACTATTTTTTCATAAAGTTTTGCATCTTTTTGATTTTTTGTCTTGCAGCAGATTTATATAGCACAACTTATCACCGGGAAGTGATTTGCCCAAAATCACAGGATGTTGCGTCGCCGAGACTCGAACCAGTATACCCAGCTCTCGAGCCAGCTTGCACTAACCGCTGCCCAACATCCTTTCCACTCCAGTGATACTTGTTTCTTATGTCATGGCTGCAGAGTTTATTGATACTTACCTTCCCCTGGCTGCACGCATTTAAAGTGTGCTTGTCAACAGGACTTTTAACTAATTTTCACATTCTTTCTGTAACATACATAGCATTTAAAGCGTGCTTGTCAACACGCCTTTTAACTAATTTTCACATTTGTATTTTAAGAAATGTTTTCGTGGCAGCTCACATTTTACCCGTGGTTTTTGACCTCATGTAGAAATAATAAGGTCACAATGTTAGTCACAAGCTTGATAACAACCTTTAGAACTAGGCTAATTCTCGTTTGAATTGAGCCAAGGAGTTTGCAGTCTGAAAGAAGGTTGATTTTTGTTACAAACGGTCTGCCGACTCAGCTTTAGCCTTCCCAGCTGTGGTGGTTGGGCCGATGGAGGTGGGGATATTTTGGTCTCCCACCTCCACACCCCCTACTCCCTCACATGTGTTTTGCTGTTGGGAATCTTTACCTACAAATGTCGCTGTGCCTTTCAAAAACACATATGCTGCTTACAAGAACGATATCAATCTTCATATCTAGGCTAAGTGGCTCTTTTATTCAGCATAGCTGTCTACAGGGCTTTGAATGGGACTTAAGTTCTAAAAAGCAAGTGCTGGGACGGGTCCCTATCAGGCTCTCCATTTTTGCCCTCGCTTTCAGGGTGAAAAAAAAATCTTATCTCTGCAGCAGTACCATCCTTTACTGCCTTTGATGTAACTACATAGAGACTCGTTATAGTTCTTTCAGAGTCTCATCATGTCCAAACTGGAGCATTTTCAATGTTATACAACAAAGCCGTATTTGGTGCTTATTTATCATATGCAACTAACAACCATTGACAAAGCCAATAGTCCTGACTTGCTGTAGGTGTAATGTTACTTGTATTATATATCTGGATGCAATGACAGAAGTACCAAAATACCAGTCGGCTGGCACACTATGCTAAGCACAGATTTTTCGTTTATGTGTATTTAAGCCACGCCCTTAATTACATTGGCCACGCCCTTTGACAGACCTCCCCAGTTTTTTTCATCCCACTTCAAGCCCTGGCTGTCTGTTTTCTAAACAAGCAAAGACACAATTGATGGACGGAATGCAGAACAAATCAAAACATTCACCCCCACTCAAGAGATCTGGGTTAAATCCATCATTCTTTTGCTCACCATGCCACCCCAGTTTAGACCTGGCCATATGCAAATCAATCTTGACCCTGTGCCTCATGGAAACAGTCCAGCCCAAACTGCCAAGCCAGGTCCTCCCTGGACCGGAAACAAGCATCCTAGGACCGGTTTAGGGGTTTCACTCCTCATCAGCCAGGATAGCTTAAATCCAGTGGCACAGTGAGCCCGGGACCCACGTCTGGGCATACCCGGCGCACTTAGGGCGAGAAAGCAAAGACACAAGTGATGGACGGAATGCAGAACAAATCAAAACATTCACCCCCAGTCAAGAGATCTGGGTTAAATCCATCATTCTTTTGCTCACCATGCCACCACAGTTTAGACCTGGCCATATGCAAATCATGCCACTGGAGTCAAGCTATCCTGGCTGCAGAGGGGTGAAACCCCGAAGCCGGTCCTGGGATGCTTGTTTCCAGTCAATGGAGGACCTTGCCTGGCAGTTCGGGCTGGACTGTTCCCATTGGGGCAGGGTCAAGACTGATTTGCATATGACTGGGTTCAAACTGGAATGGCATGGTGAGCAAAAAAAACGATGGATTTAGGCCCAGATCTCTGTACTGGGGTGAATGTATGACATTGTTCTGCATTCTGTCCATCAATTGTTCTTTTGCATTTGTCACCCCGAGTGGGACGGGTATGCCCAGACGTGGGTCCCGTGCCCTCCATGGCACTGGACTCAAGCTATCCTGGCTGAAGAGGGTGAAACCCGAAGCCGGTCCTGGGATGCTTGTTTCCAATCCAGGGAGGACCTGGCCTGGCAGTTCGGGCTGGACTGTTCCCATTGGGGCAGGGTCAAGACTGATTTGCATATGACTGGGTTCAAACTGGAATGGCATGGTGAGCAAACAAACGATGGATTTAGGCCCAGATCTCTGTACTGGGGTGGATGTATGACATTGTTCTGCATTCTGTCCATCAATTGTTCTTTTTGCATTTGTCACCCCGAGTGGGACGGGTATGCCCAGACGTGGGTCTCATGCTCTCCATGCCACTGGAGTCAAGCTATCCTGGCTGAAGAGGGGTGAAACCCCGAAGCCGGTCCTGGGATGCTTGTTTCCAATCCAGGGAGGACCTGGCCTGGCAGTTCGGGCTGGACTGTTCCCATTGGGGCAGGGTCAAGACTGATTTGCATATGGCTAGGTTCAAACTGGAATGGCATGGTGAGCAAAAAACGATGGATTTAGGCCCAGATCTCAGTACTGAGGGTGAATGTATGACATTGTTCTGCATTCTGTCCATCAATTGTTCTTTTTACATTTGTCACCCCCAGTGGGACAGGTATGCCCAGACGTGGGTCCCGTGCTCTCCATGCCACTGGTGTCAAGCTATCCTGGCTGAAGAGGGGTGAAACCCCGAAGCCGGTCCTGGGATGCTTGTTTCCAGTCCAGGGAGGACCTGGCCTGGCAGTTCGGGCTGGACTGATCCCATTGGGGCAGGGTCAAGACTGATTTGCATATGGCTAGGCAGCCTGAACCTTTTCTGAGGATTGTCCAGTTATCGTGTGCACCGGAATCCAAGTGAGTCTCCTCAACGCTGTGTGCGTGTGCTTTGTGCAGCGGGAGACCTTCGTGAGGATTGCCTTGTTATCGTGCACACCCGGAATCCAAGTGAGTCTCCTCGACGCTGTGTGCGTGTGCTTTGTGCAGCGGGAGACTTTCGTGAGGATTGCCTTGTTAGCGTGCACCGGGAGTCCAAGTGAGTCTCATCGACGCTGTGTGCGTGTGCTTTGTGCAGCGTGAGACCTTCACGGGGATTGCCTTGTTAACGTGCACCTGAAGTTAAAGTGACTCTCAGCGACGCTGTGCGTATGTTCTGCGTGCAGCCTGAGACCGTCTTGTGGAGTGACCGGTGATCGTGCACCCGAAGCTCAAGGGAGCCTCAGCGATGCTGTGTGCGTGTGCCCTGTGGCAGCCTGAGATCTTCGTAGCAGTAGCGGCCCGGACCGGCAGCCTCGGAGGAACTGAGCCGCCGGCCCAAGCCCGCCTTTGCCCATTCACAAAGATTGCATCTGAGGCCCAAGTGGTTGGAAGAGGAGAGGAGAGTGAGTTCGCGCCCCCAGGTAACGTGTGTCGACTCCTGGGGCGGGGTGCGGGCTCGGAGGGAGACGCTCTCGGCCTCTCTCTCAGTTCAGCAGCGCGAGCCTCTGCTTCAGCTCAGTATCGCGGCCCGTGTTGCCAAAGGAGTGGCAGTACCGGGGCCGGAGTGCGGAGCTGCATTTTTGTTACACCATACCCGTGTTGGGGGCAACTGTGACAGAGGCTGACTGCGAGTCAGACGGAGTGGCGGAGAGACCGCCTAAGGCACCGTGATCGGTGCCGGAGTGTATTACGCATTAGCTGATTTCTGAATAACAAACTACCTGATTGTCGTATTACACATTGCATCATTTCTGAATAACGAACTACCTGATTGTCGTAGGAAGCATTGCATTGTTCCTGTATAACGAACTACCTGATTAGCGTATTACGCATTGCATTATTCCTGCATAACGGACTACCTGATTAGTGTATTACGCATTGCCTTATTTCTGCATAACGACGTACCTGGTGGTTGTATTACGCATTGCATTATTCTTACATTGCCAAGTACCTGATTGTTGCGTTACGCATTGCATTATTCTTACATTGCAAAGTGCTTGGTGGTTGTATTACGCATTGCATTATTCTTACATTGCAAAGTACCTGACTGTTGCGTTACGCATTGCATTATTCTTGCATTGCAAAGTGCTTGATTGTCGCGTTACGCAGTGCATTATTTCTACATTGCACAAGTGCCTGATTCTAGCATTACGAACTGCATAACATGGTATTGGGATTACAGTGAAATGTTTAGAAGTGCTCATTGATATCGTTAGAACTTACAAGGGCTGGCTGGCCTAACAACCGGCCAGGAAGAATATTACAAATACGCATATGTTGGATTTATATCGTGTGGTCTTATCGTATATCTTTTTATATAAAATTTATACTCGTTTTTATAAAACTCGTGTTGAGTCTATTTGTGGTGTCATCATTGGGTTGCTGTGAACGTGGTTGCAAATACTTTACACATTTGCCTTGAAGATAAGCCTGGCTGCTCGTGCCAAGCTACCGAGGGGTGAGCGGGGCTATCTCAGAAGGTGACCTTCCTTGCCCTGACGTGGAACCGCGGGTCCCTATTTGGCCTGAGGTGCCTACCTCAGCCAACCAGGGATCCCGGATCTAACACCAAGTAGGTCAGAGTTTTCCACATGCCTCAAATGTTTCTCCATCTAAATGTGGGCAGGTAAAACCTACAGATATTTATTGGATAAAAAGGCCCGGAGAGTACCAAGGCATCAGGTTTGGGAGCATAAAAAAAACCCAAAATTCATGTGTTATTCCCCATTTCACTTGAGAAAACGCATAATAGGTGCTATTTATCTCACAGTTAAATGCCGAACCCTAGGGTATCTATATTTAACAGGTGTGATAAACATTACACTGATGCCGGGACACTCATAATCATGGCCTAAATGAGTTTAAATAACACTATTTACCTTTCACTTTCCACAAACGTCCTTGTGGATACTGTACAAACATATTGCGCACTTTAAAAGAAGAGTTACTATGCATCTCAATTGAGAACAGTGGTGCGAGAACAGTTTTAGGAGTTGGGGTGCTACCATCAATGTTACGTCAGTGAAGTTGTGAGGATGGTGACAAATCCAAGCGTTGCACAAAGAACAAGTGTAGCAAATGAGCCACGCCTCTTCAGCAGCGGAATGGCGGGAAAGTAGTGTGTATGCTGTGGTGCATTTTGAAACACGTTGCTCCAAATATTACTAAAGCATGGTGTGCTAAATTGCACTCTGCAGCACGCATAGAAAGAGGAAATCACCTCTTGTGATTGTTTTTGTGCAGGAAGGTGTTCCTTCCTGCACAAAAACAATCATCCCTGCAACACAGGCACTCTTGCACCATGGTGAAAGGGTGCCTGCGTCGGCACATGACAGCCCATTGTGCGCCAGCCCAGGGAGAGCAGAGGGATCCGTCATATCATTGTAGATATGACGCATCCCTTTGCTTCCAAAGTAAAGCTGTCCTTTTAATGAATGGAGAGAGGGCATGTAGAATGATCTCAAATGTATTTCAATTGTGAATTACTAACTCATTCGCACAATGCACATGGTTTCAGGCTAGAAAAATGTGAACAACTGTGTTATGTGCAGCTTATACACTCGGCGATGCACCCTTTATTGAAGGTAGCAGTCATGAGAGAAAACATAATTTGATTAAGTGTTCTCTAGGATATCAGAAATAAAGGGACGTGTGTCCAAACTCATTGCAATTTTATTAGAAAAGAGCAATTTCTCAGATGTTCTCCTATAAAGAAATGGGAAGATCTTTAAATGGGGAAATCAAGCATAAAGAAAGGGAAATACAAAGGAGAGTGCAGTCTGTTTCCACAATTGAGAGGCCCATTACACACTTTTTTATGACTGGTATCTAACATAGGAGAAACTGTCTTGGATATACCCCGAACTATGTGCAAATGTTTGGAGAGGTGCTGGTCACTACTCTGTGTATGTGGTAGGAATATCCTAATATAGTTCCCTCACCTTAAACCTCAACCGGAAGTTTGGCGGTCATTTTCTACTCAAGAAAATCAACAATGTGACCAAAAACCTCTTTCATCATCTTTGTCACCTCCACTTCCGACACTGTCAACTCTCACTAAATCATCCTGGTGGTTGCCCTACCATGCATCTATTATGGTGCTGGAACCTATGGAGGGCAAAATAATGTACATGCTCGAAAAATACAAAACTCAAGATCCCATCACATTTCTCCTGCACAGGTGTTTCTCCATTGACTGATGGGTAAGCAGAGAATTAGATTTAAAACTATCCACCTTATGCATAAGACCTTCTACAGTTGTGCTCTGGAGTACTTTTCCGAACTGATTCCGTACCACTCAACCAGATGCCTTCTGTTACCATACAGAACTGCCTCTCCCTGCTCCTTACGAGACACAAGAGGTTTGGGGAAACAACCTTGCATTTCTAAGGCTCATCTCTCTGGAACTCCCAATCTTCTACTTTCATCTTGAAGAAGGCTTTAAATGATTTTGAAAACAACTGAAGACCTACCTCTTCCACCAAGCAGACAGACTTGACTCATGATAAGTCTTCTACCTGATCCTCCACTCTTCCCAACTTCCTCCTCCTCAAGTGCGTTGAAGCATCTCACTAGCTGCGTTTGTGCTATATAATAACATTAAAATAATAAATAAATAATAAGTCGAAATTTCCAAAATCCTTTAGATGCACATCCCACATTGGAAGTCATGGCATCGCTGGTAGATCTGGGCAGAACTGTTTTCCTAAAATCCTTTAAAGACCATTTCACTCAACCTTCTCATGTCCTACGACTTTCTCACGCACCTTTCACAATGCCTTCCATATGGCACATGAACAAATCTTGTACAATACGCTTCTGTTACTATACCATTCTTTGGTAGGACCTGTAGTGCTGGGGCTTGCAAAACCTATGAAAGTTTGTTAGGTTACCTTAAGAGTGTTATTACTCAGCATGACTTGTGATCTATAGTATATGTGGTGCCTAATTTGTGCTGGTGCCCAAAGATTTGCCCAGGAGCCCACGGCCAGTGCTATTACTTGTTGGTGCACCGAAGACTAAGGCTGCATAGTGTGGAATCCACCTCATACCTCTTTAATCATCTACCAGACACTCCCTGCCCCTTTATCTCACTCCGACAGGTTCTTTCTTTCTCCCTTCGTGACGGTTTTTACATCTCCTTATTTTTCCTTCTTTCGCTTTTGTCCGTTTTCCCTCTCCTTCTCTCTGGAAATACCTGGTGAGGGAAAGTAAGCGCCAGTACCCACAAATGAGTGCTTGTGGGCCCCACCAGCAACCACCGGCTCAAATTAAGCACCAAGTACATGTTGATATTATTGTTGAATGTATAACAGAGCACAGCATACTACATTTTATGATATTCAAGAAAACCCTAAAGAATGCTCTCTACAAAGAGACCTTTAAACCCTAATTCAACCATAACCCCCACGCCTCCATTGAGGGAACAGCCCCCACTATTCGAAGAACCCACCAATGACTTCGAAGGCTTCATGTGGATGACCACATTGTCCCCGACAAAAGGGCCAGCCCAGCCACTGCAATTGGTAGTGGCCAAACTTATGACGTAACCACAAGTCAATGCGCATGTGTTTTTCAAGCCACTTTAATGTAAAATCTAGTACGGTTTTTAGAACGACCAACAGATATGAAAAAATAGTCACTGAAATTCATTATATATGCATTTTATTATAAATAATCATTGTGAACATTCTGTAAATCTGATTGGACGACTAGGGGCTGCGAGCCGAGCTCAAATCTAAATTAAGCTTGATTCGGCAGGTCACTGAGCCCAGACTTACAAGCTGGCCCGCAACAAAACACTGAAACAAATAAAGCGACATACAACTTAAATATGCACTCAGAAAAATAGACTGCAAAAAAAAAAAAAGAACAGAACTTTGGCCTAAGGTGGAGGCTGTCCAGGAGGAGCAATGTCCGGTTTTCTGGATAACCATTAACTATGGAAATGATTTCCACTTTTTTTCACTGTCAGTAAATATATCTCCCAGTGTTACGAAAGGCAAAAGTTAAACAACATCGAGTAGCCTTCGAGTTTTTACAAAAACTCCCCATAAAAGAGGTCTGCTACGCAGTTTTAAAATTTATAAAAAAAGCTATTGGGTATCAGGAAAAGATATGAATTATTATTTCAACATAATTTTATATGTATTGCATACCCTTTAACAAATGCCTGTTTTATGGTTTGTAATCTTAGTTAGTACTTATGTTTTATGTAATTTATAATATTTGCATATTGAATTGTTTTCGCTGAATTAAGTTGTTTTGACTGACTGACTGACTGTATCTTTTCTGAATATCTTCAAAACGTGGCACGGGTTCGGCCCCACTGGACCTGTGTCGAACACCAGTGGTATAAGGTGTGTGTAAAAGGTAAGTTTACTATCCAATAAATCATTGTTTCTAAAGGTTTTCTACTCCTCCTTCCTCAGTCAAAGGAAACGTCCAGGAGTATTTAGTTTGCATAACCTTGGTTGAAGATTGCCCTCTTTCTACAACTTGAAATATCCATGAACAGAGGCCAACCACTGTGTTTGTGCTGTCGCTGCCGCTGTCAGAGTGAACAGCAATGAATCGACATGAACCGGCTTCATGACTGCAAGTAATGGACACACACACCAACATTATGACTGCAGGTTGCTGCGACGACACGTGTAGCCAAACATCGAGGAATAAAGTAACTGGCGCAAATGTGCGCAGTCAAAACACATTTCCTGCAAGACCGTCCCTGAAGTACAATTCTGTTCAGAAAAACAAGGCAGTAAAAGCTTTTACCACAACATCTCTTCAAAGCACTTAGTGAATTCTTCATTTGATGAATCTGATGACGATGGCAGCACTGGCAGTGCAGGGCTCTCTTGCAAATTGTTTGCCTCAAGTTTCTCTGTAAATGTGAGACGGGAAAGAGTGGAGATAAGATGCCTATGGCCAAGCTAAGGGCAAGAGCCTACAACAACGGGTGTGTTAGTTGCCCCCAAGTGAGGCATTCTACCCTGAGTTCACAAACAGGAGATTCTGCATGGCAGCCTCAGATTGCGCGGTGTGACATGTCCCTGTCTGGTCCCACCCCTCTCCGGCTCGTTATAGCGCACTGTTTATTTCATCAGCCAGCAGTCCCAGCAGTCTGTGCAGCCAGAGGTAGGCTTCTGGTGTTCTGTGTTGCTCTCAAGGTTGTGCTTTCTTGTTGCTTCACGACACTTGGTCTCTCGTCTCCATTTCCAGCAGTAGCATGTTTATTATCCCTGCTACCACATTAGAAATGGGGAGGATGCAAGTGGGCCCAGTGCCATCTCCATCATGTGTAGTCTCAGGGTATGCAAAGTTCCCCCATCATTTGTCAATGCCTCATTTACCTGTCACTGAAGAGGTGTGGTCTAGTGGCTGAAACTGTGCCCTGGAACCAGGATAGCTGGGTTCTAATCACAGCTTCCCCGTGTAGACACATTCTGTAATCCTGGGCAAGTGACTTACTTGCTGAATTGGTACACAGAAACATTTCAGGCCTTCCGAGCAAATATTACTCCTAGCTCTGGTTAATGCTTCTTCTTCGTCATTTATTCTTCCAATGAGAAATTCTAATGACCTCAGCCAAATTGAGATCAGTTCCACAGACAGAGGTCAAGCACCTGGAAACATAACCACAAATGCATAAATATTGTGGCGCAATAATCTTCTCCTGATCCTGTTTCGGTTGTTCTTCAAATCCTTAACCTCTTGTCCGGTGGCTGATGTTGTGTAGTGGCGGCTCCTCCGCAATGGCGGAGGAGCGTCGCTCACGGCCTGGCTCAGAGACAGCAAATGAAAAATAAAATGATGCTCTTACATCGCTTTATTTTACATTTGCCGGCTCTTAGCCAGCGGTGTTGGGAGGGGCGGGGCCAAGGCATGGGCAGGGGGAGGATGAGTGCTACGATCACTCCACTCCTTAAGTGCGCACATGTGTTTTGGCCGGCCGTCTCAGGCAGACCAAAACACACATGCGCACTTAGGTTTTCTCCAGCCCAGCTGCATTCAGCAGCCGGGCTGGAGAAACCCCACAGACTCCCTCTCTGAGCAGGGCATCTTTCCTGCCTGCTCAGACCAATTCCTGCGCTGCTCTGCAGCACGGGGATTGGATGGGAGTCTGCACCAGGGGTTGCTGGGACCCAAGAAGAGGAGAGGTGGCGAACGTGATGCAACGCTGGAGGCGGCCAGCAACAAAAGGGACGTTTTTTAAACTATATTGTATTCCCCCCGCGCGAACACTCACGCCCCACCACCCTGTGTTTATGGCGGCCGCCATTGATATTGTGGCATTTTTACCTTCCTTGCCACACTTTGCCGTTTCCCAGTTACGATTATTAACATTATGGTAAATATGTTGTCAATAGCCTGAGTTAACCTTTGGACACTTGGGGGTATATTCACTAACATTTCATGCAGGGCAGCAAGCTAAGTTGCTGCGCTGCATTGAATGAAAGGGAGACAGCAGAATGTGCCACATCTACTAAGATACAGTGTATTTCTGCGGTCTCCTAGCGCTGGTGCACTGTGTGCTGCCTAGTGCCAATGCAGGCACCCTTGCACCATGGTGCCTGAGTTACAGGCAGGACTGGTTTTCGGCAGGAAGGCATACTTTTCTGCACAAACACAATCCTTAGAAGCAAATTCCTTTTTCTATGTGTGCTGCCGACTGAAGCACGCATAGAAAGAGTTAGTAATGAAGAGAAATAATATTTCTCCTAGTTACGCCTGCTTCAGGGAGGCGTAGCTTGTTGGCACAATCCCAGGTTTACTCACCTGAAGTAAATCTGGGATCGCTTCAACATCCATGGGTGGATGCATGGGAATGTGCATGCTCCACCCATGGAACACCTCTCTGATGCAGAGTATTGCAAGGTACAGCTATGTGCTACCTTGCGGTATTTTGTATTTACTAAACCACGCAAAGCCATGCAACGTGGCTTTGCATGGCTTAGTAAATGCCAAAATGGATTTTGTGTCGGGGCTGTGCCATAAAACTGACACAAACCTGACGCAAAACTTTAGCAAATCTGGGCCTGGGTGCTCTAGGGTTGGCACCGCTTCAATTCTCAGCAAAAAGCCTCTAGGAATGTCTCAGGGTACAATAAAAGAGAGTGTCCAAATGTGGAGTTTGCAAATCGCTTTCTTGCATTTGTCTCAAACTGGGGCCAGATTTACTAAGAATTTGCACCAGCACAAAGTGATGCAAAGCATGCAAAGTCTTGGGACAGAATTTGCTTTCCTATGCAAAAGGTAATTTGCTCTTGAAAGGTGTACTTTTTCTGTGCAAATTGTGGTTTGGGCAACTTTGCATTCAGAGGGCGTTAAACGGGTGGTACTTAGACAAGCACCTATAGTTTGTGACACAAAGCCTGATCTAATAAGATAGTCTGACCGAGCTATTTTGTCACAAAATAACACTGCCTTGAAGCGGGTGCAAAGTTGGAGAAATGTTTCAAGTTTTGTGTCACAATAAAGTCCGTTCATAAAATAATACGTGAAAGCAAATTTCTTCCCAAACTCTATAAATTGTCAGTGCTGTCATAGTCCTCTGCCTGGCTTGAAAAGATCACCAGACACTTAAAAACACAGGCGTGCCTCCATCCAATACAAAGCTGGTATCTTGGTATGGATTCATTGGAAATACTTCAGCAGCAAGAAGTACCTGACAACAGCTCATCTTGGGGATACGATGGACATGATTTTAGACCACAATTGAAATTAAGAACAAGGACAACAACCCCACAACCAAACGCCCTCGCAGTCGGCACTAATTGAGGAGTCCCGCCTCCCGAAACACCTATCACAATCCATATCCTAAAGACGAATGCCTTTCTTTCATTTTTATACCCTCGGTCCTCTGCTCCCTCCACGTTGCAGGGACACCTCCTCGAGATCCTGTTTTTTTTTTTCCCTGTGTCTGACAGGCTTGGAAAATGGCTTGGTCTTGCGCTACCAGATAAGAAGGATGACATTTTATATGTTTTAAGCCATGTTTGTTTTTGCTTACCATTTTGCAGTAGCAAGCGCTTCTGAAGCGTGCAGCGGTACTCCTGCTCCCCCGCGTCCATGCGCTAGTGTGGGACACAGGGATTTGTAAAGCAGGCTTGGAGCGCATGTAGCCAGAGCACTCCCCTTCGTAGTGCGGGAGTTGCACATACCGTGGCAGCGCATTGCAGGCTCGCGAGGTATGAGGCTCAGCATCAGGGAGTATTCTATAGTAACTAAAATCTCGCAAGAAGAGACTTGATTAGTAGAGAAAACCCTTCATTCAGGAAGTCCACTGCTGGGAGTCTGCTGGGAATTCTGCCACCAAGATCATGCATTCCAAGTGTGCACAAAAAGGCATCACATTCAAGAGTATGAGAAGGAGGAAGTACTCACTGTTTCCAGGAGTGATTTGCAGTGCATGATTCAGGAGGCTGTGCCTCAGCCTTGAATGAATCAGCAACCAAAAAGCAATTGATAGACTGTGCAACTGATGAAGGCTGAGATACTAGCCCAAAAGGGAAGTACGTAGAAGGGGCACACGTTCAACAAATGCACATTGGGGATGGTAATTGTATGATATTATATTAAATGTAATGTCTTGTGTTCAGGATCTCATTGACATCTCTCAAAACAACTTGTTAAAATGCAAGTATTTTTGGAGGTAATGGGTGTGTTGGAGGACTAAATGTCAGGGGTGTGTGGGGGGGACTCAAACCTGTGGCCTTAATTTCCCTTGATATGGTTTGAGACCTCCCCCACCCCGACATTCAGCCCTCCAACACACTCATCACTCAGTGGTTCTGAGCAATGTCAATGGGATCCTGAACAAAAGACATTACATTAAATACAATACCTTAACGCAGAACATCTAGCACTTACCCCCTAGAAAAACAATACGTATATAGTCGTGAAACTTGTGGGTAAGGGTGGGGCTACAGTGGTACAAACACTGCAGACTATGTAGTGGAAGTACTACGCTGTCAGCACCAGAGCATTATAGGAAGCTACCTAGAGATCCGACAAAGGAGAACTCTCTCAATAGCTTAGATATCACTGGTGTTCACTGACTATACAAAGTAGGATTCCTAAGTAATAATGAATATGAAAACGTAAACACAAAGCATCCCCCTATGCCAACTAAATACACTCTGTCGAGAATACATAAATGCCTATTGGCCCCACTGGGTAAGTCCACCATTACAGGGTGTGGATCCATCTTACAGCCCGTGTGTAAGCATGTTGATTTTTGGTGAAAACATTTGTAACCAAAACGTAGGCCTACATCAGAGACACCATGGACAGTGTCAAGACAACTGAAGACTACCAGTTCCTTCAGGAAAATCAGTTGTTGGTTACAATGGTTATTCAATCATTGTATACTAATATTCCACTAACTGGTGACATCAAAATTATCAAATTCACTTTAGAACATAGGGAGCACCTCTTTATGGTACCCACTAAGTTCACAATTTCTCTTCTAGATTTGGCAATCACCAAAAACTTTTTTCTTCTTTCAAAACAACTTCTACTACTAGATCAAAGAAGTACTGATGGGGGCGGCCTTTACTCCAAACGTAGCCAACCTCTATCTGGACCACTATGAACATCTTTATGTCTATCATGACAAGAACCCATTCATTAAAAATATACCTATGTGGAAAAGGTACACTGATGATGTTCTTATGATCTGGATGGGTAACTGCCCTACTTTGGCACTTTTTCTGGATTGATTAAATGGAAGAACACGGGACATACAGAGAATTATGGCCTGTAGCAAAGATTAAGTGAACTTTTTACCACTAAGTATTGCAAACCCACAGGGTGTAACACATTAAGATGGTTTTCCAGTCATCATCCACATAGCTCCAGAATAGCCTTCCTTATGGGCAATACTTGAGGCTAAAAAGAAATTGTGTAAGGGTATCGGATTATTACTCCATCAGACATCGTGATTACTAAGCTCCTAGAAAGAAGGTACACAAAGGGGCTACTTAACAGATCAAGAAAGAGAGCATGCTGTTGCATGAAGGACTCCCATTTGACCACTAAAATACGCACCAATGATGAAAAACGTTTAGTATGTGTTACTACGTTGTACACACAGAGCAATGCCAGAAAAACAGTCCTTAACAAACATTGGAATCTGGTCAGGGATGAGCTGCACATACACAGTTCACCTCTATTTGATTTTAAGCATGGTAGTAACTTTAGGGACTTTGTGGTCAGGTCACTCTTACCTAGCCCTGAACAACCAACAGTCCCCTCACATTGGAATCTCCCTCCACTTGTGGGTCAGCTTCAATGTGGCAAATAAAAAGCTTGTAACTACTGTATGGAAACAAAACTTTTGAATATCAAAACAAACAATATGCTTGAAAGTGTCATACGAATTACAATAGCTTGAATGTTATCTATGCTATATTATGCCCATGATAGCTGCTACATGTAGGATAAACTCAACAAAAAGTTAAAAACGCATCCTAGAACACTGCAGTCGCATCCGATGCGCAACACCAGGAGCACCATTCATGGAACGCTTTAAAGAGCATCACCGCAATCCCAAGGATATCCAGCGGGTGGTACCGGAGAAGGTTCCAATGTGGCTCTGACATGGACTGCTATTGAATATACGGGAATGCAAATGGATGCACTTGGGACTCAGTAAACAGTGGACTGAATAAAATGAGGAACTTGTATATCTAAGAGGGAGCCTTCTGAATGGCTAATCTACAATTATTTGATCAATTGCAATTTTTTTGTGGTTGGTGTCATTGCAACTGAAAGCTGTAATTCAAACCCACGTACATATTCTACTAAGGTTCACAGTTCCCAGTTGCCATTCCTTGCTTTATCACATGCATTCAGCCATCTGCTGGCCAATCAACAATCACTTGATCAATTGGCATCGTTACTGTGATCTGTGTGGGTGTCACTATAATTTGGAATCTGGGTTTATCCACATATTCTCCTATGGTTCGTTTCTTCCTGAATTCCTAACCGTTCCCTTTTCATTTGTCATTTCTGGTTTTATTACATATGTAATGCATTGATATACTCTCTATTTACAGAGGCGATCATAATTCTTTATATACTCTTTAGGTTTCGCCTGCACAGAGCTTGCGTTGTGCTAGTGAAATGTATTGTATTCAATATAAATCTTTAATAGGGGCTTACATCCCACCCCAGTCTTTCCTGGCTTTTTATTGGTTCCTGTGCGTGCTACTTACATTTCCTCCATTTCTATTGACTGTAGCATATTTCCTCCATTTACCAGTGCTTGTTTCCTCGTCTGCTTCTCTTATCAGTTTCCCGTAGTCAAAATACTGTTAACATCCTCTTTAGTGGAACTATTTTTTCATAAAGTTTTGCATCTTTTTGATTTTTTGTCTTGCAGCAGATTTATATAGCACAACTTATCACCGGGAAGTGATTTGCCCAAAATCACAGGATGTTGCGTCGCCGAGACTCGAACCAGTATACCCAGCTCTCGAGCCAGCTTGCACTAACCGCTGCCCAACATCCTTTCCACTCCAGTGATACTTGTTTCTTATGTCATGGCTGCAGAGTTTATTGATACTTACCTTCCCCTGGCTGCACGCATTTAAAGTGTGCTTGTCAACAGGACTTTTAACTAATTTTCACATTCTTTCTGTAACATACATAGCATTTAAAGCGTGCTTGTCAACACGCCTTTTAACTAATTTTCACATTTGTATTTTAAGAAATGTTTTCGTGGCAGCTCACATTTTACCCGTGGTTTTTGACCTCATGTAGAAATAATAAGGTCACAATGTTAGTCACAAGCTTGATAACAACCTTTAGAACTAGGCTAATTCTCGTTTGAATTGAGCCAAGGAGTTTGCAGTCTGAAAGAAGGTTGATTTTTGTTACAAACGGTCTGCCGACTCAGCTTTAGCCTTCCCAGCTGTGGTGGTTGGGCCGATGGAGGTGGGGATATTTTGGTCTCCCACCTCCACACCCCCTACTCCCTCACATGTGTTTTGCTGTTGGGAATCTTTACCTACAAATGTCGCTGTGCCTTTCAAAAACACATATGCTGCTTACAAGAACGATATCAATCTTCATATCTAGGCTAAGTGGCTCTTTTATTCAGCATAGCTGTCTACAGGGCTTTGAATGGGACTTAAGTTCTAAAAAGCAAGTGCTGGGACGGGTCCCTATCAGGCTCTCCATTTTTGCCCTCGCTTTCAGGGTGAAAAAAAAAATCTTATCTCTGCAGCAGTACCATCCTTTACTGCCTTTGATGTAACTACATAGAGACTCGTTATAGTTCTTTCAGAGTCTCATCATGTCCAAACTGGAGCATTTTCAATGTTATACAACAAAGCCGTATTTGGTGCTTATTTATCATATGCAACTAACAACCATTGACAAAGCCAATAGTCCTGACTTGCTGTAGGTGTAATGTTACTTGTATTATATATCTGGATGCAATGACAGAAGTACCAAAATACGAGTCGGCTGGCACACTATGCTAAGCACAGATTTTTCGTTTATGTGTATTTAAGCCACGCCCTTAATTACATTGGCCACGCCCCTTTGACAGACCTCCCCAGTTTTTTTTCATCCCACTTCAAGCCCTGGCTGTCTGTTTTCTAAACAAGCAAAAGACACAATTGATGGACGGAATGCAGAACAAATCAAAACATTCACCCCCACTCAAGAGATCTGGGTTAAATCCATCATTCTTTTGCTCACCATGCCACCCCAGTTTAGACCTGGCCATATGCAAATCAATCTTGACCCTGTGCCTCATGGAAACAGTCCAGCCCAAACTGCCAAGCCAGGTCCTCCCTGGACCGGAAACAAGCATCCTAGGACCGGTTTAGGGGTTTCACTCCTCATCAGCCAGGATAGCTTAAATCCAGTGGCACAGTGAGCCCGGGACCCACGTCTGGGCATACCCGGCGCACTTAGGGCGAGAAAGCAAAGACACAAGTGATGGACGGAATGCAGAACAAATCAAAACATTCACCCCCAGTCAAGAGATCTGGGTTAAATCCATCATTCTTTTGCTCACCATGCCACCACAGTTTAGACCTGGCCATATGCAAATCATGCCACTGGACAGTCGCGGTCGGTGTAGGTGTGCCGGCAGGCGGTGACGTGGGGCGGGAGGGCAGGGTGGGGGTAGCAAAGTATGGATTACGGACCTATACAGGTAAGTAAACATTTAAATCAATAAAACGAATTTCGTTAGGCGCACTGCATCGCCAAATGCGATGCAGTGCGCGCAACGAAATTCGTTTTATTGATTTAAATGTTTACTTACCTGTATAGGTCCGTAATCCATACTTTGCTACCCCCACCCTGCCCCTCCCCCGCCCCACGTCACCGCCCGGCCGGCACACCTACACCGACCGCGACTGCCACTGGAGTCAAGCTATCCTGGCTGCAGAGGGGTGAAACCCCGAAGCCGGTCCTGGGATGCTTGTTTCCAGTCAATGGAGGACCTGGCCTGGCAGTTCGGGCTGGACTGTTCCCATTGAGGCAGGGTCAAGACTGATTTGCATATGACTGGGTTCAAACTGGAATGGCATGGTGAGCAAAAAAAACGATGGATTTAGGCCCAGATCTCTGTACTGGGGGGAATGTATGACATTGTTCTGCATTCTGTCCATCAATTGTTCTTTTTGCATTTGTCACCCCGAGTGGGACGGGTATGCCCAGACGTGGGTCCCGTGCCCTCCATGGCACTGGACTCAAGCTATCCTGGCTGAAGAGGGGTGAAACCCCGAAGCCGGTCCTGGGATGCTTGTTTCCAATCCAGGGAGGACATGGCCTGGCAGTTCGGGCTGGACTGTTCCCATTGGGGCAGGGTCAAGACTGATTTGCATATGACTGGGTTCAAACTGGAATGGCATGGTGAGCAAACAAACGATGGATTTAGGCCCAGATCTCTGTACTGGGGTGAATGTATGACATTGTTCTGCATTCTGTCCATCAATTGTTCTTTTTGCATTTGTCACCCCGAGTGGGACGGGTATGCCCAGACGTGGGTCTCATGCTCTCCATGCCACTGGAGTCAAGCTATCCTGGCTGAAGAGGGGTGAAACCCCGAAGCCGGTCCTGGGATGCTTGTTTCCAATCCAGGGAGGACCTGGCCTGGCAGTTCGGGCTGGACTGTTCCCATTGGGGCAGGGTCAAGACTGATTTGCATATGGCTAGGTTCAAACTGGAATGGCATGGTGAGCAAAAAACGATGGATTTAGGCCCAGATCTCAGTACTGAGGGTGAATGTATGACATTGTTCTGCATTCTGTCCATCAATTGTTCTTTTTACATTTGTCACCCCCAGTGGGACAGGTATGCCCAGACGTGGGTCCCGTGCTCTCCATGCCACTGGTGTCAAGCTATCCTGGCTGAAGAGGGGTGAAACCCCGAAGCCGGTCCTGGGATGCTTGTTTCCAGTCCAGGGAGGACCTGGCCTGGCAGTTCGGGCTGGACTGATCCCATTGGGGCAGGGTCAAGACTGATTTGCATATGGCTAGGTTCAAACTGGAATGGCATGGTGAGCAAATAAACGATGGATTTAGGCCCAGATCTCTGTACTGGGGTGAATGTATGACATTGTTCTGCATTCTGTCCATCAATTGTTCTTTTTGCATTTGTCACCCCGAGAGGGACGGGTATGCCCACACGTGGGTCCTGTGCTCTCCATGCCACTGGAGTCAAGCTATCCTGGCTGAAGAGGGGTGAAACCCCGAAGCCGGTCCTGGTATGCTTGTTTCTAGTCCAGGGAGGACCTGGCCTGGCAGTTCGGGCTGGACTGTTCCCATTAGGGCAGGGTCAAGACTGATTTACATATGGCTGGGTTCAAACTGGAATGGCATGGTGAGCAAAAAAACGATGGATTTAGGCCCAGATCTCTGTACTGGGGTGAATGTATGATATTGTTCTGCATTCTGTCCATAAATTGTTCTTTTTGCATTTCTTACCCCGAGTGGGACGGGTATGCCCAGACGTGGGTCATGTGCTCTCCATGCCACTGGAGTCAAGCTATCCTGGCTGAAGAGGGGTGAAACTCCGAAGCAGGTCCTGGGATGCTTGTTTCCAGTCCAGGGAGGACCTGGCCTGGCAGTTCGGGCTGGACTGTTCCCATTGGGGCAGGGTCAAGACTGATTTGCATATGGCTGGGTTCAAACTGGAATGGCATGGTGAGCAAACAAACGATGGATTTAGGCCCAGATCTCTGTACTGGGGTGAATGTATGACATTGTTCTGCATTCTGTCCATCAATTGTTCTTTTTGCATTTGTCACCCCGAGTGGGACGGGTATGCCCAGACGTGGGTCCCGTGCTCTCCATGCCACTGGAGTCAAGCTATCCTGGCTGAAAAGGGGTGAAACCCCAAATCCGGTCCTGGGATGCTTGTTTCCAGTCCAGGGAGGACCTGGCCTGGCAGTTCGGGCTGGACTGTTCCCATTGAGGCAGGGTCAAGACTGATTTGCATATGGCTAGGTTCAAACTGGAATGGCATGGTGAGCAAAAAAACGATGGATTTAGGCCCAGATATCAGTACTGGGGTGAATGTATGACATTGTTCTGCATTCTGTCCATCAATTGTTCTTTTTGCATTTGTCACCCCGAGTGGGACAGGTATGCCCAGACGTAGGTCCCCTGCTCTCCATGCCATTGGTGTCAAGCTATCCTGGCCGAAGAGGGGTAAAACCCCGAAGCCGGTCCTGGGATGCTTGTTTCCAGTCCAGGGAGGACCTGGCCTGGCAGTTCGGGCTGGACTGTTCCCATTGGGCAGGGTCAAGACTGATTTGCATATGGCTAGGTTCAAACTGGAATGGCATGGTGAGCAAATAAACGATGGATTTAGGCCCAGATCTCTGTACTGGGGTGAATGTATGACATTGTTCTGCATTCTGTCCATCAATTGTTCTTTTTGCATTTGTCACCCCGAGTGGGACGGGTATGCCCAGACGTGGGTCCCGTGCTCTCCATGCCACTGGAGTCAAGCTATCCTGGCTGAAGAGGAGTGAAACCCCGAAGCCGGTCCTGGGATGCTTGTTTCCAGTCCAGGGAGGACCTGGCCTGGCAGTTCGGGCTGGACTGTTCCCATTGGGGCAGGGTCAAGACTGATTTGCATATGGCTGGGTTCAAACTGGAATGGCATGGTGAGCAAACAAACGATGGATTTAGGCCCAGATCTCTGTACTGGGGTGAATGTATGACATTGTTCCGCATTCTGTCCATCAATTGTTCTTTTTTTATTTTCTAAACAAAGCTTCAAAGGATTTACCCCTGATGTTGTGCCGGGTTAAAATGCTTCTGCAGTTGGCTTACAAGTCAATTGCATATGTAAAAGCCTTTAGGCTGTGCTTATCACATCTGCCCTTTGTAATATGCTTTGACTATATTTTTTTCCAAAACAAAAAGGATGCGACAGGGAGTCTGCAGTCCTAGAAGAAGGTTGCCTACATTGCACTTTTGTTAAGAAAGGCGAGAGCTACGTTATATAAAAGAGGACATTAGCCCAATTGTTAAGATCGTTATCGCTGTTAAAGTTAGCATATGTGTGTGTTTTCTACGTAAACATGATGCTATTTGCCTGATTTCAATGTCTGTAAAGCTTTGCACAGGGACTCTGATTTATTTTTTCTTAAATTGCGTAGTTTTTTGTGGTAAATCGTCAGTTACACTTTTATTTGGGGTGGGGCTTATTTAAAGGTATAATTTACTGTGGGATAGTGAAATAATTATACTATTATTGTAGAGAACAGCAAAGGAACAATCAAAAGGGTGGGTTTTCTTTAAAGAAACAAAACTTCATCTAAAGACAACTAATGTGACATAAATGTTCTTTAGCACTCCAAAACAGCTTAGTCAGCATGCAGAGCTGCACTGTTGACTTTTATTAATAATGAAGGGCAACTTTTGGAGGTTTTTTTTTCTAATGCTGTTGTGCCGAAAACAGACCTGAGTTTGTACTGTACGATTGGAAGCTCTCGCCTCTCTCACACCTCGTCCTATGAAAACAAACACTGCAAAAATGCAAATGATTTTGCTTAAAACAGGCACACTACACTGGTTTTATGCTTTATTTGATTGCGTGAATGTGTGAAGGGGTGGCGGGTTAGTTTGGGTGGAGTGGTGATGTGTGATTACTTCAGTGTGTAAGTTCATAGAGTGCATTTTTATTCGTCTAATATATTGCCCTTCTTAAAAAACAAGTCATAACACTAGAACCTAGTTTCAGTAACTTATATTGCCCAACTGTTCACCAAGCTACTACTTTCACCAAAAACAGCGTATTATTAATCACATAGGCGAAACCTAATGCAGTTAGCAATGCTTGTTTGAAGTGCAACCTGTATCTACGGTAACACACTGATCGCGTAGTTTAAATAACATTCTATTTACGCGCCTCCAGCTGGACCTTGGCTGCAGGCCGCTCCCGGGTTTTCCACACTCCGCAGGCGGTGGGAGACACTCCGGCTCTTCCTAGACAGGTCAGCACGCACTTTGAGGCGCGGCTCGCGCCCGCGTTAACGTGGTGAGTCGGGCTCGCGCCCGCGTTAATGTGGTGAGTCTACTGACAGCCTGCTTCACGCAGCTCTTCATTTATGGCTCGCGAGCACAGGGCAAAGGCCTCTCTCAGCCCAGCTCTTCTCTTGATGTATTCTGAGCGTGTTCACTTCTAATGTTAACAATTGCAACTCTGTTGCCTTTCAGAATATTGTGGCAGGTTTTGAACCAGATACTTTCACAAATTGTAGGTGAGTAAACTACGCAGCCTCTGCAAGAGTTTTTATTGGAGTATTTACCTACATTTAGCCACTGGTGATTGTTTTCAAAACCTTACAAGGCATTCCAAGCTAGCCTATGTCATTATTTGTGATTGAAATGCAATTCACAAGCACTTTATTTTGGCTCCACTCGGAGTGCTTTCTTAATATATTACGGTTCTGTTTAAAATATGAACATTTTACACATTCCACCCTGCTAGGATAGTTGTAAGGCTCCACAGCGCTCGTATTGCTCAGATAAAATTCTATTTCTCAGCCCAGCACTCTAGTTAATTTATTCTGAGCGTGTTACATTTTTAGGATTAATGGTTGAAACACTGTTGCTTTTCAGAGTATTGTGGAGGTTTCGACCCTGAAACTTTCATTAATTGCTAGTGAGTAAACTCTACAGCCTCCATGAGGGTCTCAATTAGAGTATTTACCTAGTTTTCACACTAACATTTGTTTTCAAATCTTGCAGGACATTCCTAGTAAGCATACGCCATTATTTAGGTAGCTATATGGCACCACACTGAGAGACTCACCGGCGGTGTTTTGCACCTTTGCTGATCTTCATATAATTTGCCTTGGAGGTGCGACATTTTACACTCGTAATCACTGGGATACACTATTCATTTATTATTGTATACTTACCCAGTATTTTTCATCACGCAGGGTGTATCCCATCTCTTTGGACCTGATGAGGTCACAGTTCATAAAATCAGTCTTCCATGGATCGAAACGTTGATGCTAAAATCATCCCATGCCTGTATTGTGCAATCTAGGAGTGGGCAAAACTTTGGGCCAGATTTATCAAGGTTTTGCGTCGCACTCTTATCTTGTACGGGGGCGCAAGGGCGACGCAAAACCTACGTGAGATTTATCAAGACACACAAGGCCGCCTAAATAAATCTAGAGTAACGCAAGGCAGTGCAAATCACTGCCTTGCGTTACTTTGCCCCAGGGAGGCGTTCAATGGGTAGAGCATGGGTTTTCCCATGCATCCACCCATGGATTTTTGCCCATTTCTCTTATTTACCATCAGTGGTAGATCTGGGATGTGTAAAAACGCTACGCCTTCCCAGGGGAGGCGTAAAGAGGAGAAATATCTTTATTTCTCCTATTTTTTTACTCTTTCCACATGTGCTGTATTCTGTATTTTTTTGTGTAGGAAGGTGGCCCTTCCTGCACAAAAACAAGCCAACACCCTTGCACCATGACACAAGGGTGCCTGCGGTGGTGCTAGGCAGCCAAAAGTGCCCCAGCGCTAGGAAAGGACAGGAGTGCCCCGTATAATGTTAAATACAGCACATTCCTGCCCTTTCCCTTTCACGCAGCGCAGCAAGGTGACTTGCTGCGTTGCTCTGTGTGAAAAATGATTAATATGGGCCTTTGCTTTTTACAGTTTGCCAATTATACTTCTAGACTGTATTCATTGTAGTGAGGCATTTTTGCATTTCTTTGTGTTTTTCTTTTTGTGTCTTAGCATGATTCTTTCACATCCACGAGCACTGAGCCATTGCACTTATATATGTTTCTGTTTGGAACACCTACCTTGTAAAGATGCATACCTTAAGTGAGGTTTGAAAAAATGTACATTTCAGGTATAGCGAAGAACTTGAAAGTGGTGTGTATTTTGATTTCATTAATTGAAAGAGGACTTTCTGAAGCCCTTCCATGAAAGAATAATATTCTTTACAAACATCTACGACAAAATCATAGTTATAAATATGTATCGATTTGAGTTATCAGCACCCCGAGAGTGTTCATGAAGGTAATGGCACCTGCGCTAGCCTTTTTGCATCTGGAAGCTATTCAGGTAATGCCTTGCTTGGATGACAAATTTATTATGTCACCTTCTCTTTCAAAGGCCTAATAGGATGTCTCAAGAGTGTCGAAGTGTCTGTCTGGTCAAGTTCGCCCTGAACTTAAAACATTTCATTACGCCACTGTAAGGGTGCGTCCTTAGTCCCTCTGACTAGTGATAACATCAGGAGCAAGTCGGTGAGGTTGGGGTGCGGCTTTGGTAACCATGAAGGTAAAAGATAGGTGGTACCCAGAAGAAGCCCAGAAGTCATCAAATTGGAGGAAGCTAGCAGCAGTGAAGAATACCCTTCATTCTTTTACTGCTTACATACAGGGAAGAGCAGTTTCGACGAGGGCAAGCAATCAGGTAGCCCAAAACTACCTAAACAGACAAGAGGGAACCAAAGTCAGATCTCTGTTTCACCTAGTACAGACCACATGTCTTTTGGTGCCAAAAAACACCTGTTATCCCTCTCTGAAATGTTTATTACGGGGCAGGAGAATCATCAGGCCGATATCCTCAGCAGGAATAGTCCTTCCTTGATGAACTTTCATCTGCTGGAGTGAAACATTGTTTTTGCTTCCTGTGATCCTTTTGAGGTACTCAAGTTTTTACAGGAAGGTTTTAATCAAGGGCTATCGCCTTCCACTTTAGCGACCCAGTGGGTGGCAGTTAGAGGATTTAGTGAGTCCTTTACAGACTTCTCCCAAATGATGCCTCTGGTAAAAAGATTAGTAACAAGTTTCAGTTTAATGAAACCGCTTCAGCCAAAGAGGGTGCCTCCATGGTATTTATCTACAGTATTAGAGGGTTTCAGGAAGAAGCATGTGGACATTTAGAAACAGCTTCACATTGGTTAGCTGCCAGAGTGATTCTTCTAGTGGCAATCACACCAGCCAGGAGCCGGATTGAGTTGGGATCTCTTCATTCTCATGCATTCGTTTTTTCCCGGATAGGCTGAGTCCTAAACTGGACCCCAGATTTGGACCTAAGATCTCAATTTCATGTGGATCAATAATTAGTACTTCCAGTTGACTTATCTGACAGAGTTCAGAGTTCTCTGGATGTTAAGAGAGCTATTTTGATTTATTTAGAGAGAACAAAGGATATTAGAAAACCTAATTCTCTCTTTGTTTCTTTTGGCCCAGCCAATCGAGGCAAAAAACATATAGACTAGTCTCTCTAGGTAGGTGGGTGAGGCAGCCATTACAAACGCATATGCAGTAAAGGAACTGCCGCTTCAAGGGGCCATACAAGGAAGGTCTACGTAGGAAGTGACTGTGTCCTTGCCTGGAGCGAATGGTGTTCCTTTGATAGAAATTTGCAGGGCAGCGACATGGAGTCCATAAATACATTTGTCAAACACTATCGGTGGGAGTATGAAGATACTGTTAATTTTGGTTCGACAGCAGTAATGTGTCAGAGGGCGATGAAAGTTTCTTTCTTGCTTTCACCGCGTTAGACCCTTAGTGGCATTGGAGTCACTTGAGGAATTGCGGAAAGAGTATTGTGGAAATCTTCACTCAGTTCCAACTGCAAGGGGGAGGACGATTCTGAGGGTGATGAACATATTACTTACCGGTAATGAAGGATACCAGTAAGTA
Source organism: Calotriton arnoldi (assembly GCA_963921515.1). Lineage (NCBI taxonomy): Eukaryota > Metazoa > Chordata > Amphibia > Caudata > Salamandridae > Calotriton > Calotriton arnoldi. The sequence continues at coordinate 1,539,287 of CAWUFW010004102.1, forward strand.
ATATGTTCAATGCCCTCTACTAAGTCACTGTGAGCCATGCCATGTGAAGCACAGGGGGGGGTGGTAGCAGAGACCACAGCCGGCAAGCCTATGAGGAAGGCCACCAGCTGCATGTCTACAGAACCCTGCTCTAAAAAAAGACACACAGATCTTTAACCCCTGGCACAAGAGCCATGTCCACTCGTAGCAGGAATTACAAACCGTATTAAATTATTGCTACTGGTGCAAATCATGCGAAAAACGAATTGTGGTAGGATCACAGGAAACTACTGGGTTATTTTCGTAAAGTTTACAAAATGGAAACTCAATAGAAATTACTGACACGTGCTACAAAAAAAGGCAGATCTCTTAAAGGAACATAAGGCGAGCACACCTAAGTACTGAGCGGCGCATCTTCGAGCATGTACAGTACCGGAAAAGAGTTCACTCACATCAGGATCGTGCGGGATTCCAAACAAGAGTAGGTCCGTGATTAACGCAGGTCAGCAACAGATCCCCGGAGTAGATAAACCAGCAAACAGATCCCTGGGGCAGATGCAACCAGAAACAGATCCCTGGGAAACTTACAACAGTAACGGATCTCTGGGGCAGAGACACCTGTAAACAGATCCTTGGGGCAGGTATAGCAGTAATGGATGCCTGCCACAGGCACACAGGCTACAGATCACTGCGACAAGCAAACCACCAACAGGATCCCTTAGGCGACCACACCGCCAGCTCTGTAATCAATGCTGGTCAGTACCAGATCTCTCAGACAGGCGCACCAGCAGTGGATCCATAGGGCAGGTACACCGACAACTGATACAGGAGGCGTGTGCACCAGCGGTGGATTCCTGGGGATCAAGGCGCAACAGACCCCGAGGCAGGCGCACACCCAAGCTCAGCGATGTATTCTGGTAATCAATTGGAGATCCGAGGCGCAGGTACAGCAGCAGCGAACCCCTACTCCGGTACACCAGATGCCCCAGTGACCCCTAGCTCCGGTACACCAGCCGCCCAGAAATCCCCTGCTCCGGAACACCAGCCGCCCAGTCATCAATGCAGGTCAGGAACACCATCTCTCCAGGGCGGGCTGTGGCATTCCGACCCCGGGCAGGTGCGTCAGCAACTGTAGTTTCCCGCGCAGGTAGAGTGGCAGCTCTGTCGTTTTGCAGGTCAGAATTCCGAAGCAGCAGCATACACATGCACTGGGTGTAGGGAATACAGATCAGAGTGCGGCGATCCCTTCCGTCCTCCGAAATCAAGCCCAGCACTGCCTCTTTACCTTCACATCAGGCACTTTAACCCCCATCCGGGTGAGTTTAAGTGTTTCTCTTGCGAGCGTCAGTCCCTTCTAGCGCCCTCTGCCGGCGTGCTCCTACTCTGCTGCTGTTGCAGCGGGGCGTCCGCAGGCCGGCCAGCAGACCATGGCACGCTTGGGTCTGGAGGACGAGGCGTCCTTCTGCTATTCTCAGCTGGAAACTCCCCCAGTGGCGGCCTCCCCTGCATAGCCACTGCTGCTCTCATTGGCTCTCTGCTGCCTCTTGTGCCGAGAAGGCAAAGGCCGACTACAGTAAACATGAGAGTTTTCTCTTAACATCAGCTCAAAAGTAAAATGAATAACTGACTGAGCTTGAAAAGAAGGTCCAAATAAAAATGCAACTTCATTTCCATTGCTTTACACCGTGGACAATATTATTACGCAGAGACATGATGTGTGCAGCCAGCGCCATCTTGCGGACAAAGGTGGTGGGGTGGGCAGGTAAAGTGATAACTGCAGGAAATAGTTTGGCTTTAAATACAATTTAAGTATGCGCGCGCACATATAGTATGCTTTGATAAATTATGCGAAAGTTGCTTGGAGCTGGCACAATGGTTATCTTTATTATGCATTTTGGGACACAGGGTGCAAATAGGTCTGGTTCTAGTGTTTCGGGAGAGTAGGTATACTTACTCCCAGTTGCATCTTATTATTCCCAGCTGCATCTTAATAGCCCCAGCACAGCCTTGAGACTGGTGATATGGTGTGAGCTGCCATCGACGTGCAGCAGCCTCGCTTTAAAAGTATCCAGGGTTGCTGCCCAATCTGCACTGCCCTGCTGCAAACGTGTCAAACGCTCATCCCAGGGTCGAGTGCCAATGCTACTCACAGTTTATATACATGCACAGAAGAGGCCCCCTTCCTTCCATTCTCTTGGAGCCAACAAACAATGGCCCTGTATTCTTAAGAGAAGCATACATATGAACAGAGTTATGCAAGATGTGAAAGGGATGCAAAAGGCACAAATACTCAAAAGTATATATAAGGCTCTTCCTCACCAGCTTTTATTTCATGAATATTTCATGTTCATCCAATCCCACTCATTAAACATATTTTCCAAATCAACTTTGGTCCCCCCCACCCTTTTTCTCTTCATCGTCACTCTTATTCGTCTGACCCACAATCTTTTATCATCAACCTGTCTGAGCAATGTACAGAGCTACTACCCCCTCTCATCAACTCATATGGACTCTTCTCAGTAATCCCATGTGGCATTGTGAGTTATGTATGCCCAGAGCAATCTCTTGCTTCATTCTAATTACTTCTTTCACATAATGCCAAATGCGCGCCTTCTTTCAAAACACAAGTTCCAACGTTTAACCAACCCATTTCTCTGAAGGTAATAAATACATCAACTTACATATCAATTGTATTTTCCTGAATATCAGAAACCCTTTCATCTCATCTGATACTAGCTTTGAGCATTGTCTTTCATCAGCCAACGAGGAAACCATGACAGATCACTCTTCCCAGAAATCCACCATAATGTCAGTACTAATTTTCTCAATAAACCTTTCATTCTGACCAGCATGAAGAGTGATCTAGGGTACTATGGCATACTTAAGAATACTACGAATTGAACCATGTGGCCAAGAAATATCTAAATCAATTTTGTCCTTCGAACCTTCTGGTGATTCCTTTTCTTCTGGTGGGTAAATGAAAGTGTTTTGTGGCTTGTCAATCCATGAATACGGAACACAGTGTTGTACCTCGTTCTCCACGCTATGATCTCATCCCGGCCACCAGAAATCATATCTAATGCATCTTTTGATGGCACTTATTCCTGGGCCAACTAAAAAAGATGATGGACAGAATGCTGAGCATTGTCAAACATTCCCCCGCAGTCACAGATCTGGGTTAAATCTATCATGTTTTTTGCTCACCATGCGGCACCAGTTTGGAACCAGCCATATGCAAATCAGTATTGGCCCTGCTCCCCATGTGAACAGTCCAGTCGAACTACCAGGCCAGGTCCTCCCTGGACCGGAAAATAAGCTTCCTGGGACCGGTTTCAGGGTATCACCCCTCATAAGCCAGGCTAGAGCTTGAATCCAGTGGCATAGTGAGCACGGGACCCACGTCTGGGCATACCCATCCCACTTAGGCCGACTATAGCAACACAAAAAGATGCATATGGCTGAGTCCAAACTGGAATGGCATGATGAGCAAAAAAATGATGGATTTAGGCCCAGATCTCTGTACTGGGGGAGAATTTTTGACATTGTTCAGCATTACGTCAATCAATTGTTCTTTTTGCACTTATTCCTGGATGCACTCATATGCCAAGCTAAAATTCTCTCTTCTAAGCCTACTGGCACAAACTAGGACTTCTTTCTATATAAAATACAATTCATCTATTGTGTTTAGAAACGTCCAATATGTGCTTGTATCTATTTTCTTGCACACCACTTATTCCTCATATAATTGAAAACGTTTTCTGTTGTCTTCTACCACTCTTCTTCAGACATCCTCCCTTCAGCTATCTCGCCCACACAATCTACATCCACCACCCTCTGTCTTCCTATTGGATGTTTCCATTAACAACCTTGACAGAAATTCAGGTACATTGTTCTTAGTTCCAGGTATATACTTCAAACTGAAACAAAATTCTTGCAATCTCATTCAGTATCTTGCTCTCCTAGGATTTACCCTCCCAATCCTTTGGTCATAAGCAGATCTACTAGAAGTAAACAATCTATTCTGATTGTAGATTCTGAACCCCCAAATACAATGCAGACAATATGCCACTCCCTACCAGCATGTCAATGTATCATTTTTGTATGATGGTGTAGTTCTGTTCAGATCCTCTTAAAGGACTCGCTGCATTTGGCAAAATCTCTTCCCTTCCTTGCACTGGCACGGCCCCCAATTATTGCTGATATTGGAAACAATTATGTTCTTATACTTGGTATCGAAAGACTACAGCTCTGGAAGAAAAGCCACCTCATTCATTCAGTAAGTATACAGCAGTAAGTACAGACTTACTGTTCTTAACTCCACAGCTACGTACCGTGGCAATATATTTATCTTCAACATACAACATACATACATGTGGAGTTAAGAAACATAAATCTATACTTGCCTGTATATATATTTAGCTAACTTCATAACATTATATTAGTCTATATTCTGAAACAATATTTTGGCAACGCAATATGTAAAGCTCAATATCGCAGTAGAATACCTCTGGATTTTTTTTTATTCAAGTCTAATTTAGGATTGTTTGAGGGACAAAGTGGTGGTCAAATCCAGATTGCAGAGTGTGGCTGAAGATACTCAGGAAATTTCGGGCTGATACTTCTGTTGAGTACAGTAGGAATAAAACTGGAAGAAGAAACTCATTCAAGTATGAATGTAATGATTGGAACCATAACCCAAAGAAGAAAAATAAAGAAAATGGAAACTTTTGCAAAGAGCTACTGTAGGAGGTTGGCTTAGTATATGGTGCACACTTATTTAAGTGAAGCACCTTGTACTAATCCAGACAATCCTTATGGTCATTTTAGTGGTTTTAGATAACCATAGAAAGCTCTCTAAGTGGTAGTTGTGAAGAGCAGCCTTCAGGCTTATTCCAGAAGGAGTGTTAAGCAGCTTGTTTTACCAGAACTAAGCATGCAGTGTAGGTTAAACAAAAAGAAGCACACAGTGTAGTTATACATATAGTTATATTTATTATACACACTCGCTAACACATTGGTATATCTCCTATATGGAGATATAAACAAAATATACACAATGCTTCAAATGTAAAACAAGTAAGTAAGCACAAATACCCAGTGTTCTCCAGGGGTAGACCAAACCATATACTAAAGAAGTGGAATGCGAACTGCGACTGAAGTCAGGACTTGGACCAGAAGACTTAGAAGAACTGGGGACCAAAGGAACTACCCAAGGTAAGTATCCAAAAACTCCACGGAGGCTGTGTGCAGATTGGAAACACAGCCACGTAGTCAATGCAAGTCAATGGGAAAGTCGCGGTTGCAGTTTTCAAGAAGAAGGACCCTTCCCAGTGGACCCTGAGAAATCCAGTGGATGATGGAAGGTTGGAGAGTAACCCCATCCGTGTATACCCCAGGAACCAGGATATGTACACCTGGGAAGCCGGGTGCATAGGTGCAAAGTGACATCGGAAACCGCCGTAGACCACAATGGAGGACTTCAGAAAAGATGCAGCTGGCGAAGAAGGTGAAAGAGTCCGGTGGAATCCAAGGGTGGATTCTTGAAGAGGAGTACCTGCAAGCCAAGGGGACATAGTCTATGCCACTCGGGAGTGACCAGGAGGCACGGAAGACCAATGACCACCGATGACTGAAGTTGCAGGAGAGTTGACGGTGACCTTATCGCTGCAGCTGTGGGGACTAGGCGACACTGTGGAAGACCAGGAGGTGTTCACAAGCTGTCCCACATTGGAAGTCGAAAAACAGGTGGTCAGTGTCTGGCGGGAAAACCAACAAGCCTTGGCAAAAGCAACAGATGTGGCAGGCAAAAAAGGAAACGTTGGGACCAGCAAGGTCCAAGTGACTCACCAAGTATAGGAGAGTCAGAGCAAGCCCCGAGTAAGCAGAGGAGCCCACTGAAGCATAAGAAGACCCTCAAGAGGAACCACAGGCTGAAGGCACCGGAGTCGCAAGAGGACCTCGAGCAGCTCAACAAAGATGCAGGCCCATGGTGCAGAGGATGTGGTGAGGACAAAGACCTTGGTAGGAAGAAATGCTGGAGGCTGGACCTTCTCGTAGCCTGAAGATCTTGGCAACGGCAAGTCAACCCAGTGCACAGGGGTGCTGTTCCAGTGGTTCTGACGAGGTATACTGGCCTCAAATTTGCTGAGAAGGTACTGCAGGCCTCGAGGGAGCTGCAGAACCATGACCTGTGTTGCTGAACTTTTCAGAGTCTGTGGGACATAAGGAGGAGCAGACCGGTCAGCTTAGTTGCGGTGCCTGCAGATGAAGGGGAGTGACTCCTTCACTCCAAGGGAGATTCCTTTGGGTGTCTTTGATGCCCACAGGCCTGGAGAAGAACCTGGATGAAGCATAGGCACAGACAATGTAGAAGACTGGCAGGATGACGAGACCAGGAGCAGCAGGAGTCTTCCTTGGTTCCCGAAGCGAAGTCCAACGAAGTCCAAAGTGCCCAGACGGTAGAAGTAAAAGTGGTTTCGGATCTGAATCTGGTCCCACAACGAATATGAAGAGCCACCCACAGGTAAGCCCTTAAGTACCATAGTGAAAGGGTTGGGATCCCTGACGTCGTCTTCCTCACTGAAACCTGGACGAAAACCGCCATGGGATCTGACATCGTGATCGCCATCCCCGAAGGCTACAAGATCACCTGGAAGGACTGCCCCAACCGCCCTGTGGGAGGCATCTCCATCGCTCAAAAGTCCAACCTCCGTCTGAGCACGTACACAGATGGGCCCACAGACCTAATGGAACACCTCTACTTCAAGATACAGACCAACCCGTCCAGTACCCTCCGAGGCACCCTCATCTACAGACCCCCAGGACCCTGCGCACATTTCTCCGACTCCATCACTGACATCATCACCCCGCAAGCCATCACCTCCACCAACTACACCTCTGGGACACCTCAACTTCCACCTCGACAACGGCCAAGACCCCAACTCCACCTCCCTCCCGAACAACCTCCACAACATCGGACTCAAACAGATCGTTCCAGAACCAACGCACTCAGCAGGACACACCCTCGACCCCATCTTCACAGTAGGAAATTCCATCACCTTCAGCCACACCTCCGAACTCCCATGGATGGACCACCGATGTGTCCACTTCACCTTTAAAACAAACATCTCCTGCAGACATCCACACTAGCTCCAGTGCGGGAATTGGAACAAGATCTCCGACGACCAGCTCGCCGCCTCCCTCAGCAGCTCCGCTCCCACTGCCACAGACTACGACCCTACCACCGCCGCCCGTACCCTACACAACTGGATCACCGACTGAGCCAACACCATCGCCCCCCTCAAGAAAACTTCCAACCCACACGCCAGGAAAGCCAGCTGGTTCTCCACCGAACTCCGAGAATCTAGACGAACCCGAAGACGCCTCTAAAAGCTATGGAGGAACTCCAAAACCCCAGCAGACTTCGACAACTTCAAAGCAGCCACCACCACCCACCACAAACTCATCAGATACTCAAGGAAGAAAGCACTCCAGGACATAATCTCCACCCACGCACACAACAGCAAGGAACTCTTCGGCATCATCAAAGAGTTCGCCCAACCCAACAGTGAGGCTACCAACATCCCACCCTCCCAGGACCTCTGCGACAGACTCAGCGCCTTCTTCCAACAGAAAATCAAGACCATCTATGACACCTTCGACGACAACAACCTTCACGAGGAACCCACACCCACCGTTCCCTACACCATGCAATCAACACTGGACAGCTGGACCACCCTCAGCATCGAAGACACCCTAAAGACTATGAAGACAACCCACTCCGGGGCCCCTAAGGACCCCTGCCCCCACCACATCTACCACAGAGCTGCAGACATCATCGCCCCCGAGCTTCAACGAATCATCAACCGCTCCTTCGGGACCGCCTCCTTCCCCAACGACTGGAAACACGCCGAGATCAACCCTCTCCTGAAAAAATCCTCGGCGGACCCCACCGACTTCAAGAATTTCAGACGGATCCCCTTACTCCTGTATCCGGCGAAAGTCATGGAAAAAGCTGTCAACAGTCAACTCGCCTCCTTCATAGATGGAAATAACATTCTCGACTCCTCCCAATCAGGCTTCAGGAAGAATCACAGCACCGAAACCGCACTTCTCGCCATGACAGATGACATCCGCTCCCTCCTTGACGTAGGAGAGACTGTGGCCCTCATCCTCATAGACCTCTCCGCTGCCTTCGACACAGTCTCACACCGCACCCTAGCCCGCAGACTCCATGACGCAGGAATCCGGAACAAGGCCCTCGACTGGATCCGCTCATTCCTCTCCGGCAGAATGCAGCGGGTCAGACTCCCTCCTTTCCTCTCGGAACCCACACCGACCATCTGCGGAGTCCCCCAAGGATCCTCCATCAGCCCCACCCTGTTCAACGTCTACATGGCCCCGCTCGTATCCATCGTCAGAGCACACGGACTCAACATTGTATCGTACGCAGACGACACCCAACTCATCCTCTCCCTATCCAACAAACCCAACATCTCCAAACACAACTTTCAAGAAGGACCCTGAGAAACCCAGTGGACGATGAAAGGTTGGACTAGTCAGAAAACAGTATGACACCATCAGGGGTAACCATGAAAGCAGATCCTACTTTCCTACAGCTACTATCGATGTTTAAAAGATGTTTAAGAAATTTGGGTCTATATCACAAGGAGCGAGTAGCTTTAACACACGGCCTACTCCATAGTTTGGGACCGTTTGGTGTTCTGAATCACTGAAGAGGTGGAACAGTGGTACAATATCACTTTTGGCAGTGCTAATGGCTGTTTGCACTGAAACATACTGTATGTATGTATGTATGTATTTAAATGGCATTTCTACTAGGGGTGGGTGGAATTTGCGTGGTCACGTTACGCAAAGTTCCGCAAAACGGTCAAAAATCTCTGCGAGCTCCGCAGAATTCCGCGAGCACGCGGAATTGCTTGTTCCGCCTGTTCGCGATGCGTTTTTCCTGTTCGGGGACACTGTTTTTGTGCTCGGGGGGAAATATCTCGCGAACTTGCCCATGCGGTCGCCTATTGGCGCGGCCATCTTGTTTCACTTGTCCCGCCCGGTCGCGATGCGTGTTTCCTGTTCGCGAACGCGGATGTCCGATGGCGCGTTTGAATGACGTGTTCGCGATCGCACACTCTCGCGGGATCACGCGGCCGGCTACCAAAATCTCGTGGCGCACGCGAACGGATAGGAAAACTCATCGGCGAACACAGGGATCCCGGTAAGTCGCTCCCGCGCGCGCGAACAAGCATTTTGAAAGCGCGAACAAGGAAAAAATTCTGCTACGCCGCGGATTGCGGAATTTTCGGCAATTCCGCATTCTCTGCGGAACGCGGAATTGCCAAAATTCCGCAAATTCCGCGAGCGGAGCGGAATTTACCGCCCAGGCCTAATTTCTACCAGGCAAACTTAGCCAAAATGGAGCGGAGTGCTGTACAGGGCCAAAAACAAGCCTAAGTCAGTGGGTGTTAGGAGAGGGAGCTGGGTTCTGGACATTTAATGCATTGTGATGTAGTATTCTTTAAAGAGGCAAATCTTCTTTATGCTGGAAAGAAAGCAGTATTTAGTGAAGTACATAAAGGAACTACATAACACCAGAAACCTCAATAGCACAACTCTGAAGGCCTTATCATGTATCACTATTATTGCGCCTTTAACTGCTAGCTTTGTTATGATGGTGGTGCTGTATGAAAGTTCCAAAAGTGTCTTTCTTTCATCACCTTAGAGATTGGTAAACTGTCTCCTTCGTTCAGTTTCAATACTTTCCAGGTCTTCTAGGACTGCTTGTTCAAAAGTTATCTGTTTGTGAGGGATCATATGGGATGCGGGCATTAACTCGAACCTTGGTCTAAAGTTTGTGTTGTTTTCCCTGGTGAATGCGTGTGGATGACCTTTAAAATAATAATGCAACCATAGTTTCCTGAGTAACTGTAGCAACTCAATCCTCTATTCAAAAGGGAGATATACATTTGTTGGCATAGCCCAGACCTCTACTGAGTTCTCTCATTTCAATTGTGGTCAAGGTGCTGCTGGATTAAAAAGTTACTTTCCTTTGGTAACACCTTATGTGGTAGAGACTCTATCTAGCCACAGATACCTTATCTTAGAATAAACCCCAGGCATCAGACTGGATCTGGACATTTTTCAAGCAATACCTCTGCATGCCAGTAGTTGGCATTGGCATAGTCCACACCAGAAGTGACGTGCTCTGTGCCTCTCTAGCCACCACCCCACCTTGCCGAAATCAGTTACTTTTTGCGACCTTTCCACACCAGAAGCCCTGAAGTTGCTGATGTACTAGTGTGCAGACACTAAGGACCTCACAAGGGTCACCCTATATGCAGAAATCCATTTGCAGAGTGGGGAGGATGGGAGGGCCAGTAAAGAATCTGCAGCTAGATAGAGTCTCTACCACATAAGGCATTACATAAGGCAAAGTAACTTGTTTATGTGATAGAGACTTCTAGCTGCAGATTCCTTACCTTAGAATAGATACCCAAGCAATATCTCTCCTAAGGTGGGTTTGCGAACAGATTTAGACAAAGAAGTCCTGGAAAACAAAACTGGCAAAGTGCTTGTCATGATGGACCTGACTGTCCAGGCAGAAGTGCTTAGTAAACGTGTGCTGTGATGTCCACGTCGCAGCCTGACAGATGTCCACAACAGGGACTCTGCGGGGTAACGCAGTGGTCGCAGCTTTGGCGCTGATGGAATGAGCATGCAGCCCCTCAGGGGGTTGCTTCTTAGCCAGTGCAGGGCAGATTTTAATACAAAGTATAACCCATTGTGAAATGGTCCTTTTATGGACAGCCTTTCCTTTCTTTGCTCTGGCGAACCCAATAAAGTGTTGGTCATTCACCTGGTGTTCCTTAGTACGATCAATGTAGAACGATAATGCTCTTTCTGGGTCCAGTTGACAGAGTTTCCCCAACTCTTTGGAAGGATAAGGCAGAGCAAAGAAGGTCGGCAGTGTGATGCTCTGGCCGACATGGAATGGTGTCACCACTTTCAGCAGGAAAGAGGCAGGAATTCTCAGAACCAGTTTCTCTGGAAAAAATGTGATGTAAGGAGGGTGCGCGGATAGTGCCTGTAGTTCGCTAACCCTCTTGGCCAATGTAATAGCCACCAGACATATAGTTTTTCTGGTCAGAAGTGATAGAGGGCAGTTGTGGAGAGGCTTGAAGGTCAAGCACATCAAGAATGTTAATAGCAGATTCAAATCCCATTTGGGCATGATGAAGAGTTTTAGAGGGAACAGAAGATGTAGACCTTTTAGGAATCGAGTCAGAACAAGTGACTTAAACAAGGATTGCTGATCCGGCAATAACAAGAACACTGATATGGCCAAAAGAGGCCCCTTTTGTTCAAATGAGAGTCTTGCCAGGCTAATGAAAGAACAAATAAGAAAATCTCTGACAGAGGTGCAAAAAGGGTATCAATCTTTACACCAAGTACACCAAGCCACAAATGTGTCCCAATGGCAGGCATATACAGTAGCTTGAATAGCAACCACAATCTACTTCTGATTCCAGCACATTCTCGAGGGCTCCTTTGGCCGAAAGACCTTGGGCCTCTTTTATGAAAAGTGTTGCATCACTGAGGTGAAAACAGCGATGCAACACTTTTCAGTCCGCCTTCCTTGCGACACCATGGATGCGCTATATTTACTGTACGGCTCTCCATGTCGCAAGGATTTACGGATACGTCAGTATTTCTGATGTATCTGTAGGCGCAAAAGTGGCGTATTGCTGGGGTGTGTCTGAAAACAGACGTAACTCCATCAATGTGTCCTTTCACATGGGGCAAGCCCCATGTGAAAGGGCCTTCGTCACTCCTTACGACTGCTGTGAAGCAGGCGTAAGGATTTGACACAGTACCGTCCTAGAAGTGGCTTGGTGAAATCTCACAGATTTCACTGCGCCACTATTATGAGCCTTTTTGTGGGAGAACGCCCACCCTGCATACACTATACCTGATGCAGGTATAATGTAGTGCAGGGGTTTACAAAGTGACGCATCTGCCTAGATGCGTTACTTTGTAAATATGGTGCACTGTGGCACATATTTTACGCCGCCTCAGCGTCACAAAAAGTGATGCAACGACGGAGTAAGGGGCTCATAAATAAGGCCCACTGAGCTTCCTGACAGAGCAGGGAGAGGTGGTCCTCCGTCAGCCAGTCTGGGGATGGTGGCATGGGTGGGGGGGTTTCTAGCAGAGGGATGGAGTAACCCCACTGAACAATATGTAGTACCCACTTGTCCGGTGTTATGGACTGCGAGTGGGACAGGCGTAGATGGATCATGCCACCAACTGGGTCCCTGTGATTGTACAAGAGCAAACTAAAGTGGTTTTGAGGCTGTGGCTGCTAGGGTGTGGTAAACTGGGTGGACCTACGGCTGCGTGTCCCATGAGGCTTGTGGGAACCGCATCCACGGCCACAAAAGGACCGGGGAGTCTGTTGGCCATGGTGACTGGGCAGGAATGGACATAGTTGGTAGCCTCTACCATAGCCACAGAAGGGGCAAAAGGCAGACTAGGGTTGGCGCAGGGTCATAGAGAGGTCCAAGGACCTGGCAGTGGGTCAGCTATCCTCAAAGCGTTCCAGCGCTGAATCTGCCTTGTCTCTGAAGAGGTGGGTGCCATCGAAGGGCATGGCCATAAGGGATGCCTGAAATCCCCCCCCCCTAAAAGCCAGCTGATCTCAGCTTGGCATGGTGTCTGAGTGCCACTCTACCTAACGAGTTGGTTGTATCCAGTCCACAGTGAATGACAAACTTTGCGGCATCTCTGCCATCTGCAATAGACAGTGACAGAGGTGGCATTATGACTCGAGCCTCTTCTGATACCATGTGCAGCAGTTGTGCAACCGAATCCCAAACCATGTGGGTGTATCACCCCAAAAGGCATGCAGGGTTCACCAACAGCAGTGCACGGCTGGAGGAAAAAACATTCTCTTGCCAAAGATGTCCAGCCTCTTGGATTCCTTACCTGGTGGTGTGGTAGTGAACGAGCCAGGGTTGACTTTGCATGTGGAGGCCTATACAACCATACTCTCTGAGGTGGGATCCTGTGTGAGGAAAGCTGGGTCCCCAGGAGCAGGGGGGTGGTGGTGGGCAATAGCCCTGTACACAGGCTCTCATGTGCAGGGCTTGGCCTAGGTCTCGAGCAGAACATTAGTGAGGGCTTTGTTAAAAGGGAGAATGGGTTCTGAGGGGGTGAGTACCGGTTGAAGCACCTCTGTTAAGACAATCTTCCTGACATCCACCAACGGCAGCATGAGGTCCAGGAACTCAGCCACACTTCTCACCACCATGGCAAATGAAACCCGTTCCTCCATACCCACACAGTAGGAGGAGAAACCAGGCCAGTGTCTGAGTAGGAGTCCAGACCACTGGCTTCTGTCAGATCCTTGCAGCACTTAATTTCGGCCTCATCACGGGGGTTGGTATAATCATAAGGATCCTCAGATCCTCCCCAATCATACTTCTCTCCAGCCCTGTCCATGAAAGGAGGCACTGTCTTTGGCTCGGAAGGTTGAGTTCCGGCAGGCGCCAAAGTCGACGTCAGACGACACCGACCTGGCTCAGTATCGGAGTCAGGTATGATTATGGGGTCAGCGCCTCCGTGGGGCATCGGTGGTGCAGGGAACAACATCACTGGAAAAAGCTCCAGGGAAGGTCGTGGTTTCGCGAACAGATTCGTTCTGGATCCAGAACTGGATCGAAGGGACCCGACTGGTGCTGAGAGCAGACCAGCTGGTGGAAATCCAGTGTGAGCACCCGCCGGACACATGGTTTGCAAAGGCGCTCCAGAGTGGTCGGACTTCCCAAAAATGAGGTGCATAACCTAATAAAATTCTCACAGTTGGACGGGATTGCTTTCGCTCCAGGAACCTCAGGGAGGAGTGGAGCAGACCTAGAGGCAGACTCTGCTGAAAGAATTGACTGGAGGTAGCTCTCTCCGGATCTGCTCTGACTGGTGGGGGAAGAACAAAACTGATGTCACGTTGCTGTAGTGACTCCTTTATAGGCACCGTGCATGTTACTTCTGGGACAGATGAGGCGAAAGACACCTCCTACCGGGGTACAGATGAACTGCTTGATAAGTTTCCAGATCCAGTCTGATGTCTTGGGATTACTATAAGGTAATGAATCTGCAGCTAGAAGTCTCTAACAGATAGATTTAGCACCACATTTAGGTCTGGTTCTTTTGTTTGGCGCTTTCCGTGCTCCATTTGTTTTTGTTTTTATTTTAAACTTTATTTACCTTTTGCATGTTGATACACAACAAGCATTGATTGGTTACTCACAGCAGCAATACAAAAAATATTGTACTGTGAAGATGTAATCTAAAACACAACGCACTGTTATATAGGGGCAACATATACATTATATACATTTAATCAACCTGGCATTAATCTCATCCATACAGGCTTACCACCCGTTCCTCCTGACAAAGGGTATGTGTCTATTTCAAGCATGACAGTGAAGGGTTAACCCACCCCAGCGGGGACTATCCCTGCAGGCTGTTGTGTAGTAGGGGCAGAACTAACTTCCAGCAAGTAACACTTCAGGGGGCTCCAACTGTCCCTAGGTCTGGATGCTAAGGGTTGAGTTGTTGCAAACAGATCGCAATTTGTGTTACAATATATTAGGCTATTAAGCCAGGCTTTTGTTGTAGGGGTAATTCTGCTGCCCCAGTGCTGTGCTATCTCCCTCTTTGCCAGTAATAGAGCAATGGCGATAAATCTGCGCAGTTGTTTAGGGAAGTCGCGCACATATCCCAGCAGTGCAATCTCAGGTGTAGGGGCTATATCAAGGTGAATCATACGTGAGAAAATTGTGTAAATATCTCTCCAGTAACCCCCAATCTTAACACAGTTCCAAGTCATATGAGCAAAATCGGCTTGGTGTACTCCACACTTAGGGCACGTGTGTGGTCGGCCGGGTTCAATGGAGTTGATTTTCGCAGGGGACATGTACGACCGCCATAGGAACTTAAAATGAATCAGTTTGTGTCTACTATTCAGGGAAACCTCTTTGGTCTGGGTGCAACGGAAGGACCAGTGCGAATCCTGTATCGGGTCTCCCAGGACGCGCTCCCAGGTCTCCCGGATCTTGGTGTCTCTGCTAGGGACTAAAGTCATATAGGCTCTGTATAATTTGGAAATTAGATGGTCACCCCCTTTGCTCGTGATCAATAGTGTTAGTGGTGGGAAAGACTCCGGCTCTAATGGGAATTCAGTAATCTGTGCTCTAAGCGCTCTACGAATCCTGCTGAAAACAAACTGATCCATAAAGGATGCTTCGCTAAACCGCACTTACTCTGTGCTTGAAAAGACGTGACCCCCCGGAAATAGATCCCCGACCGTATCTAATGAATATGAGGTGAGAGTGCGTTGAACCAGCTTTTCCTCCGTAATGGGCAGCCATGGGTTATTAACAATCGGAAATGCAGAGGAGTATAGGGTGCACCCACCTGTCACGCACGCTATCTTCTGCCAGGCCCAGCTAGTGGTGGACACTGTCTGAATATCACGGGGGTCTCTGGGAAATCCCTTCAGTAATACCGTTTTCAGCGGGGCTAGAAGCACGAGATCAGCCTCAGAAAGAAACTGTTGAGTCACGGAAGGGAAATATTGTGGAACAGGTATAAGAATTTGGGAAGCACCACCATTTTTATGATCGCTACTCGACCAGCCAACAAGAGAGGGAGCTTTAACCAACGTTCCACCTGCTGCTCTAGCATATGTAGTGCGGGGCCATAGTTCAGCAAAATTATCTGTTCAACCTCCCTGTGGATCTGTATTCCCAGATACTTAGTCGAATCGTCGCACCACGCCAGGGGGAACTCACAATCCCACCTAGCGTACACGCCGTCAGAGGAAAAATTTCTGATTTGCCCCTTTTTATGCCCAATACAGAGAATCTACCAAATTGGATGACCTCTCTGACTAGCCGGTCAAAATTCTCCTGAGGATGGCGAACGTAAAGAATAATGTCGTCAGCATAAAGTGAGATTAGGAGAGGGCCCGTATTAAACTGAAGCCCCCTATGCAGGTGTCGCTCTTGCAATTGTCGGACCAAAGGGTCTAGCGCTATGATAAAAAGCAGTGGAGAGAGCGGACAACCCTGTCTGGTGCTGCGGGTAAGTTTAAACTGAGAGGACAGGGTGCCATTCAGCCTAAGCCTAGCAGTGGGTGAAGTATAAAGTAGTGAAGTGAGGTCGATGAACCCCTTAGGCATTCCCATTTTCCTCATAACAGCTAAAACAAGCATTTGCAATGCATCGGTCTCGCCTTTGGGACCTTATATGTATTTAGCAATGCAGCATATTAGCCTGGGTGCTGAAAAATATACTGTTCTTTAATATGGAGGGAAAGTGAACACCAAACTGTGTGACACTCCAGGTATGGGAACATATGGAGAGAAATATTGCCTTTTAGCGGGAAATGGTATAGTCCAAAGCTGTGTCTTTAATATAGAATCAGGGCCTTCGTGGTCATATCACTCAAAATACAAGATTTGGAAAAAATATTATTATTTACGGGTGCGCGTGGAAGACAATTTCTATGGACCAATCTCTGTGTGGGCAGAAGGATATGGAGGAGGTAGGTAGTATGGGTGGCAGGCAGTGTGTGGAAAGCTGGACATAGGAGACCTTAATAGCACTTAGCCGAATTAATGTACCTCACGACAGGATCCTTCTAATTGGGTACAGCCATTGACAAAGCCAATAGTCCTGGCTTGTTGTAGGTGTAATGTTACTTGTTGTATGATATATGTGGATGCTGACAGAAGCAGCAAAATAGCAGTAGTGTGGCACACTATGCAAAGCACAGATTTGTAGCTTACGTCTTTTAAGCCACGCCCTTTATTAGATTGGCCACGCCCCTTTGAGAGACCTCCCCCCCAGTTTCTTTATCTCACTAGTCAGAAGTGGGCAGAACATCTGAGCAGGAGGGAGCCGTGCCCAACACAAAAACGCGGCACAGAAGTGGCCAGAACAGGGCAGCGCAAAACTGGATGGAACAGAACAGCGCCCAACAGAAAAAAACAGCACAGAAGTGGGCAGAACAGGGCAGCACAGAACACTACATAATAGAGCAGGGCAGCAGAGAATATTGCACAACAGAACAGGGTAGCACATAACTGGACAGCACAGAACATTGCAAAACAAAACAGGGCAGAACAGAACAGTGCACAGCTGAACAGAGCAGTGCAGCCCAGAAGAGGGCCAACAGAACAGAGCCCAACAGAACAGGGCAGAATGGAACAGGGCAGCACAGAACTGGTCAGAACAGGGAAGAGCAGAACAGGGAAACACAGCCATGAGCAGCAGAGAGCAGAGCGGAATGGAACAACCAACAAAAGGCAGAGCTAACATTTGGAACAGAAGGGAGGAGACGCGCTGCGTGAAGAAAGAGATGAAAAGCGAAATGGGAAAAGTGAAGGACAGAGACGGGAGTACAAAGAAGGGAGAGGAAGGGAAGGGGAATGAGGGAAGGCAGGGTATGCCGTAGAAAGGCAGAAGAGACTGGGTGGTGAAAGGGAAGGGCGCGTTCTAAAGAGAGGGGCACAAAGGGGGCTCTGGTAGAGAATGGAAGAGGAGGGAAGTGAGCAAGAGGAGAAACGGAGGGAGGAAACAAAAACGTATATGACAAGGATAGAGGAGAAAGACATGAATTTGTGTGTGCAGAGGAGCCTGCAGGTGGGCGAGGGTTGGGACGGGACACTGCAGTAACTGACCCACTGTTGGGAAAATGAAACTTAACTTCACTTTCTGCCCAGTCGAGCCTGTTGGACGAGTCCCGGGGCTGATCCACGCTGACGTCCATACCGTCCAGCAGCAGCACCTGGCAGCAGAAGGACGAGCGGCTGTCCCCGGCAGCCGGGATGTAGACGGTGGCGCCCCGCTCACCACGGGCGACTTCAGCAGCGAGGAAGCCGAAGCGGCTGGCACGGGCGACAACCCCGCGTGCTGCGGCCAGGGCTGCACGAAGCCCGTCCGGCCACCCCCGTCTGGCTCGGCCCAGTGTGTGCGGGGCGCCGCCTGCGCTGGCATCAAACCCAGTGGGAGAGGGCAGCCAAAGGTCCTCCGCAGGAGCCGGAGCATTCTCCCCGCCTCCAGTCCGGATCCACCGCCACCCCGGGTCCGCAGAAGGGTCGTAAACAGGGAGAAAAGTACCAGGAAACTGCGGCTACGCAGAGCTCCAACCCCCACCGAGCAGGGATGATAAAATCAAAAGCACCCAGGAGCGCTCAGCCCCGGTGGACAGAGCCGCCTTCAGGGGAAGGGCAGCGCGGTCACAGCGCCAACAAGCCACGCTTGGTGCAGGTCGGGATCCTAGGGGGTGTGTAACGCCAGAGCAAGTCCGCTGGGCTCTCCCGCCTCCTCTTCTCGCCGTGTCCCCCTCCCCTTCTCAACCTGCGGCAGCCGGGAGCCACTTCCTGTTTTTCCTCGTTGGAGAGCATGCGTACATGTAAGGCATCGCGCGCATGTTAATGCGCACTACTTTATAAACAAGCATTTGCAATGCAATAGAACTCGCATTTACGCGAGTTCTATTGCATTTCAAACGGGAGTGCGGGTGGGCAAAAAGGCACAAACGGGAGTGGGGGTGGTGGTGGTGGTGGCATGGGAAGTCACGGACTGCGAAAGGGGAGGGGGTAAGCCAGGGGAACAAAATAGTTTTTAAAGTAAAGGGGCTGATAGCCATGGAAGTATACAGATGACGACATGGCCATCAGGAGGAGGGACTAACAAGCTGAAAACCAATCAGAATGCAGCATTTAGGATGTAAGCCAATCCAAAAGATGGGAGGAGAGTGGGCGGAGCTTAAACAAAGCTTCCCTGGTATAGTATATACTGCATGTCTCAACGAGACAGCACAAGCGCTGCCTAGGCGAGACCTAAAAAGGGCTACTCCAAAAAGTCGAAGGCTTTTTCTGTGTCGAGTAGAACGGCAGCTGCCGGAACTTCCGGGGAGATCCTGTGGATCACCGCAAATAGCGTACGGAGATTCAGAGCTGTTGATCTATGTGGGACAAAGCCCGATTGGGCTGGAGAGATAATTCGATCTAATAACAGGGCCAGTCTCAACGCAATCATTTTTGCAAGAATTTTGTAATCAAGATTTAACAGTGACAGCGGCCTGTATGAACCGCACAATAGCGGATCCATACCGAGTTTAGAGAGAAGGATCATCACCGCTTCGCGCAGCGTGGGAGGAAGTTCCTTCCATTCAAGGGCTTCACTATAGACCTCAAGAAAGTATGGAGCTAGGAGGGTCTTATAGGCTTTATAAAAATTACCAGTGAAACCGTCAAGGCCGGGGGCGGTCGAACCGTTCATGGCATCGATAGCACTGATGATTTCATCAGTAGAGAAGGGTTCAGCTAAAAATTGTTGCATAACTTTATCAAGCCATACCAGTGCAATTTCTGCTAGGTACTCACTACGGTCTTCTGCGCTATGTGTTACGTGCGTCGAGTACAAGTTAGAATAATAGTCTAGAAATTCATCCCGCATGTCCGAAGTGCCTGTCAATGTCTGTCCACGTGAGGAGCTGAGACAGGCGATTTATGAGTGTCCTACCGGGGGCCTCAAAAGCCGCGCTAAAGTGCGTCCAGGTCTTTCTCCCTCTCCATATCACCGCGCAATAGCATATTTACTAAAAAAGTGTGCCTCATGCTCTGCAGCTTCCCTAAATTCCGTTAAGATTGACAAATGGCGGCCCTGTTGAGCCGGCTCGGGCTGCCCGATTCGCTTCTGATCAAGTAAGCTCAGTTGCTGCTCAATGCTAGCTAGTGTACGTCGAAAGTCTCTCAACACCCCGGCATGCTTGGAGATACAGACCCCTCGTAAATACGCCTTGAATGCCTCCCATAATGTGGCCCAGGATTGAACCGACCCTTTATTTAATTCGAAATATTCCACAACAGCATCGTGAAGTTCTGCACAGAACACTTCATCCAACAATGTCTGACTGGGGAACCTCCATTGCCTCTTACAACCCTCAGGTCTGGGGATTTTAACCGTTAAATTAACTGGGGAGTGATCGGAAAGCGTTCTAGGTAAGTGTTGGGATGCTCTGTACCAAGCTGCCAAATTGGGCGATACAAGCCAAAAGTCTAGTCATGTCCAGGTATCATACTGCATGGAATAGTGGGTATATGCTGATTCCCCCGGTCAGCAGTGTTGCGACACAGCAATTAAACCAAGTGTATCGCACAGTTCCAGCAAAGCGCGGCGCGCACGGGGCTTAGAGTCTGAAGAGTTGGACATGCTGTCTCGTGCTGGATCTAGTAGGAGATTAAAGTCCCCACCCATGCAAATGTAGTCCACATCTAACTGTACTAACTGCGCATGTAGATCGTGAAAAAATTCTGGGCTGTCAACATTAGGCGCATAGACACAGACAAACGCCATGCGACGGACCATTAAATGTCCCTCTACCATCGTGTACCGACCCTCACTATCATTACAAACCATGGAAAATTGGAAGGGCAGGCGTTTATGTATCATTACGGCCGTACCTCTGGCATACGTGCTATAATTTGCAAAATAGCGATGGGGGCCCCAAGACGAAGCAAAGTGGGTCATAGCCAACATTGGCAAATGCGTCTCTTGTAGAAACGCGACATCAACTTCATGTCTCTGTAAGTAATGCAACACCTGCTTCCCTTTCCTCGCATTATTTAAGCCCCTTACGTTCCAGGTGATCAATGTTAGGTCTGAAAAGGTGGACAATTTACCCCACGGAGCCATACAAGTAATTTAAGAATAACAATGTTTGTGCGTCATATTGAGAACCATATAAGCTACAATGACCAAACAGGAAAAGGAGCAATGGTTTACTGTGGAAACAGATAATCCCACCCCCCACCCCTGCTCACCCAAACGCAGGGAAAATCCCCACTGACTAATAGATAGAATGTAACATGGAAACCCCATAGAAATGAGGAAGGAGAAAAGCAATATACATTCCGAACAGTATATCCAATTTGAAATTGATACACAATTGGGGTGAGGCAACGCCTCGCCAACTACCCAACTTTGTAAGAGAACTAAAACACACATTTTTTGCCCTGTAAAAAATTCAGACTAATTAGTCTTTGTGCACTGAAGGCCAGCAGTTCTGATCATTCAGAGGAGAATAGTTCCACACTGGCCACCGAACCACTGTGAGGGGGAGAAACTCTTGGTGGGTCTTTTCCATGGGTGCCACTGTTCCCTTTATAATCTCAGCAAAACTCCTGAACCGCTGTAGGGGTATCAAATACTCGGGACCTCCCCTCAACATCCACTTGAAGACGAGCTGGATAAATCATGCCATACCTGAGGCCTAAATTACGGAGTGTAGCCTTTACACCAATATATTTCCTCCTTGCTTCCTGGACCATAGCAGTGAAGTCCGGGAGCAGTGTGATCGTCGATCCTTGCCAGGAGAGGGTACCATTTTCTCTTGCCATCCGTAGCACAGTATCCCTGTCTCGAAAGTTTAAGAGACGGGCTATAATCGGTCTAGGAGGAACTCCCGGATTGGGGCGAGACCCGAGGGAGCGGTGCACACGCTCCACAAGGAAAGTAGTGGTGAAAGACTCCTTGCCAAAGAGATCTGTTAGCAACCCTTCAACAAAATAATCCATGCAGCCTGTATTCGTGGACTCTAGGACACCAAGGATGCGTACGTTGTTGCGCCTGCTTGTCGCCTCCAAATCTTTGTTTTTCATGGCAACATTCTTGAGGATTTTCTCCATACGGTCCAGGCGTTTGGTGAATTGGGGGGCTCCATCCTCCAGATCGGACACCCTGCCCTCTGCGGTGTCCAGACGTCTCTCATGCGAATCTAATTTAGCCCCCATGGCGTCCAGGCACTTTTCCAAGGTATCAAAACGCCCATCTAGAGCCTTGAAACCCAACCGTAGTTCTTGCATCAGGGCGTCCGATCCAGAAGGAGCAGTCCCTGAAGGGGCCACCACTGCACCCCCTTCAGCCATGACGGTATCAGGCTCCGCAGTCGTGTTGTTCGGCTTACCAAACTGCTGCAATCTTTGCTTAGGGTCCTTCTGCACCTGCGGCCCAGGCGGTAGTAGGTAGCAGCCGAGAGGCCACGGGGCTGCTCCGCAAGGATGGGTTCAAGTTGTACGTGTGTCACCCCCAAAGCCAGTCAGGGATGGCAGCTTAGCGTCAATCCGAAGCGTGGCGAAACGGCACACCACGGGACCCAAAACTCAGTCAGCCCAGCGCAGACAATCAAACAGTGCCCTCCAGGCCGCGGTAATCAAGGTGTGGTTCCGATTTATGCAGGCGGGGTGCTG
Source organism: Calotriton arnoldi (assembly GCA_963921515.1). NCBI lineage: Eukaryota > Metazoa > Chordata > Amphibia > Caudata > Salamandridae > Calotriton > Calotriton arnoldi. The sequence goes on from CAWUFW010004102.1 coordinate 1,561,600, forward strand.
TGTTATTACATGTGCTCACCCAGTTAGGCAATAGCAGGACACAAATCTCAGACCGGACCGCGAGCGAGAAGCGGCTCCGGCAACAGCAACGCCAAGTGCAGATCAGGCCCAAGCAGCACGCACACAGTTCTGCAGATCTCAATCTGTCCTGGGGCCTCGCATTTCTCCAATTTGCCTGGGAGCCAACCAAAACTCCCCTAGCACCCACACAACCGACCCGACCAGCCTGGTGGCTGGCCCCCAGGCTCACCCGCGGCCCCTCACGCCGCGGGGCCTCCGGGAGCAACACAGACCGGCCTACCTGTGGGACGAGGAGTCAACGGAAGCGATCGAGGAGACCCGCTCTGGACAGTACACATTAGCCTCGCCGCAGTTCTCTGGGCTCTGCCGCACACAAACGGCCGCGAGGCAGGCTCGGCCGGATTCAACCAGTGTGCGTGCACCGACATCGCCTCCAATCTCGCACCGATCAGGCCTTCAGCTACGCAGTCCCAAACGCCAAAGCTCCCGATCTCGAGCTCAGCGGCTTCCCAGCAGGTCAGAACGCCCCTGATGTTGGGTGGCACATTGCGGCGTCCGAATCCACCGCCGGTAGGCAGGATGGCTTAGTATGGTGGAAGGATAGGGCTAGGATGTCGGGTCGGATGGCAGAGCTTCAGTGCTACATGGCCATCTTGGTCGTTAGCCTGGCCATGCCCCCTTCCGTGCTCCATTTGTTCATCTGTGTGGTGTTATTTATTGGAGTGCCCTTGCAGATGTCAGCTCTTCCTATTCCTCCCACCCTACATCCTCCATTGCCTCTTCCATTCAAAAAATGTGTTGCAATTCAAATTGGGATGGAAGGGAATAGGAGGGGTCAAAAATTGTAATCCCAATGTGTTCTTTTCTGTGGGCCTTCGTCACTACCACTGTCATTGCTGGGTGTGAAAACTTAGTTCCCTGGCCACATTTCTTCCTATCATTTTTAATAGTTTCATACTCAGGACTTGAATTCTAGCCATTGCAGTCACATATTTTATCTTACTTATGACACCTCTAGATAGCACAGCATCATTAGAGGAAATTAATTAGATAACTTGCAAACAATTTTTCATTGAGGACCCCTGATCGTATTGAAGTTAAGAGGCCTACGTTAGACTCTATACCACCGCTGCATTTAGTGACTATATTGTCAGCCTCTAATACAGGTATAGTATGTTTATAGCTAACCATGAACTGGAACTTTTCTGCTCACATTGTTTATCACATTATTACAACAAAACACATATATGTGTGTGTGTGTGTGTGTGTGTATATATATATATATGTATATATATATATATTCACTGAAAAAAACCATAGGTTTTAGGGACAGTTATAGTTAGTTGGACATTTCACTCGTACAAAACCATAGAAATTCCCCGTTATAGTTAGTTCAGCTAACTATAACTCGCGCCCCGCAATGCACTGCTGATGACGTCACATATTACATCACTCATGACATGGTCAGTGACATCACTGATGACATCACTGATGACATCTCAAATGACATCACTGATGACATCACTGATGACATCATCCAGTGACTGGGTTTCTGTAAAGTTTAAATATGTTTAATATATATAGGGAAAGGCGTATTGAAGAATGAGTGGGTGTATAAGTGTCTGAATGGATGATTTAGTACGTGAGTGACTGACTCTACAAGTGAGTGATTAAACGTATCTTACTGAATGCATGGGTTAGTGACTAAACTGTGTGAATGTCTGTATCCGTCTGTTTGTTGGTGTGTAAGTGGATGCATGGATTTGCGAATAGCTACATGAGTGTCTATATGGGTTATTGATTGGTTCTCTGAGTATCTGAATGGCTGCCTGAGTGTTTGTGTGGGTGGGGTGTGTGTGACTCTGTACATAGATGTGTGAGTGGGTGATTCACTGGGTGCATAATTTCAAGAGTGCATCTGTGATGGACTGCTTGGGTGGGTGAGTGTGTGTATGGGTGTGTTAGTGAGTGAATGTATATCTCAGTGGTACATGTGCGAGTAACTACATATGTAAAAGGCAGTATATATGTGTGTTAGAGTATTTAAATGGCTATAAGTGAGAGTGTGTGATAGTGAGAGTGGCTGTATGGATGCGTGTGTGCTTGTATCAGTTATTATATAAGAGCGTAAGAATGTGCTAGTATTTGTATGAGCAAGTGAGCTGGTGTGTGTATAACTGTAAAGGTGAGTAAATGGGTGTGTGATTAATTTTTTGCATGACTGACTAGGTGTGTGAGTACCTCTATGGATGAGTGGCGGTGTGTGAGTGTTTATATAGGTGTATGAGTGCATATGATAGTCCTGTACTGAGTGACTAAGTATGAGTGACTGTACGGGTGAGTGAGTGGATGTGTGTGTAGACCTAAGAATCAGTGAGTGGGTATGTAGTTTTTGGTGTTGGAGTGTCTATGGTTTTGAGAATGGCAGTCTGTAATTTAGAGTGGGTGTATCAAAAGTTATATTAGGGTGTGAGAAGATGCATGAAATTAACACATGGATGATGTCATCAGTGATGTCATTTGAGATGTCATCAGTGATGTCACTGACCATGTCATGAGTGATGTAATATGTGACGTCATCAGCAGTGCATTGCGGGCGCGAGTTATAGTTAGCTGAACTAACTATAACGGGGGAATTTCTATGGTTTTGTACGAGTGAAATGTCCAACTAACTATAACTGTCCCTAAAACCTATGGTTTTTTCAGTGAATTTAAAAAGTTTTTTAAATGCTAATTTCTAACTATAACGTGCCTGAAACCTATGATTTTTTAAGTGAATTTCAAAGGTTTTTTAAATGCTAGTTTCTAACTATGCCTACAGAGGTAGGACATGTGAAGAAAGAAGAAAAACGCACAGAAAGAAGCAAAAGAAATGCAGAAAGAAGCAACAGAAGTCCACAAAGACGAAGAAAAGTGCAGGAAGAAGCAAGACATGTGCAGAAAGAACCAACAGAGGAGCAGAAAGAGGCCTTGTTGCAAAATCATCCTGTGCCCACAACTTTTTCAGACGGGTACTGGTGGTAACTGACTGACTAACCAGAGCCAGTGCTATGCTAAAAGACACTTAGAATACAGTGAAAACACCTACATACACTAGGGAACACTATGCGTTGGGGTACCCCTGTGATTAGCATGACCTCCTCTGCAAGTCCCTAGTACATAATAGGGCAGGGGATTAAAACTACCTCTTAAAACGCGCTACAGGGCGCGTTTGCACAGTGGTGAAGGGAGGGGGCCTGAGGTGACGTGTGCAAACGCGCCCCGTGGCGCGTTTTAAGTTGCGGGATTAAGTCCCCTTGAATCCTGAGGGTCCCTGGGGCCCAACTAGCCCCCAGGTACCTACAGTAGGACCACAGAGCTGAGTTGCAGAGAGGCGTTCCGAGGCCACGCACCTTTTTCACCTCTCTGCAACGCAACTCTGTTGTGCTTACTGAAGGTACCTGGTGGGCTAGTTGGCCCTCAGGGTCCCTCAGGATTCAAAGGGAATTAATTCCCCAACTTAAAACGCACCACAGGGCGTGTTTGCGCACATGTGACCTGAGGCCCCGCCCCTCCCTTCACCACTGTGCAAACGCGCCCCGTGGAGCGTTTTAAGTTGGGGGATTAGGTCACCTTGAATCCTGAGGGTCCCTGGGGCCCAACTAGCCCACCAGGTACTTCCAGTAAGCACCACAGGCCTGCGTTGCAACGCCTGTAACAAATTGTGCAGTTGTGTTTAGGTAGTGAAGAGGGTCGTGCTGGGGGTAGTGTTTTAGGGTTTAGGGTAGTGCAGTGGTGTTTGTGTAGTGTAGGGGGTCATGCTGGGTGTAGATTTAGGGTTTAGGGTAGTGCAGTGGTGTTTGGGTAGTGTAGGGGGTCGTGCTGGGGTAGTGGTTTAGGGTAGTGCAGTGGTGTTTGGGTAGTGTAGGGGTCGTGCTGGGGGTAGTGATTTAGGGTAGTGCAGTGGTGTTTGGGTAGTGTAGGGGGTACTGCTGGGGGTAGTGTTTTAGGGTTTAGGGTAGTGCAATGGTGTTTGGGTAGTGTAGGGGGTACTGCTGGGGGTAGTGTTTTAGGGTTTAGGGTAGTGCAGTGGTGTTTGGGTAGTGTAGGGGTACTGCTGGGGGTAGTATTTTAGGGTTTAGGGTAGTGCAGTGGTGTTTGGGTAGTGTAGGGGTACTGCTGGGGGTAGTATTTTAGGGTTTAGGGTAGTGCAGTGGTGTTTGGGTAGTGTAGGGGTTCGTGCTGGGGTAGTTTTTTAGGGTTTAGGGTAGTGCAGTGGTGTTTGGGTAGTGTAGGGAGTCGTGCTGGGGGTAGTGTTCTAGGGTTTAGGGCAGTGCAGTGGTGTTCGGGCAGTGTAGGGGGTCGTGCTGGGGGTGGTGTTTTAGGGTTTTGGGGCAGTGCAGTGGTGTTCGGGCAGTGTAGGGGGTCGTGCTGGGGGTGGTGTTTCAGGGTTTAGGGCAGTGCAGTGGTGTTCAGGCAGTGTAGGGGGTTGTGCAGGGGGTGGTGTTTCAGGGTTTAGGGCAGCGCAGTGGTGTTCGGGCAGTGTAGGGGGTCGTGCAGGGGGTGGTGTTTCAGGGTTTAGGGCAGTGCAGTGGTGTTCGGGCAGTGTAGGGGGTCATGCTGGGGGTGGTGTTTCAGAGTCTAGGGCAGTGCAGTGGTGTTCGGGCAGTGTAGGGGGTCTTGCTGGGGCTGGTGTTTCAGGGTTTAGGGCAGTGCAGTGGTGTTCGGGCAGTGTAGGGGGTCGTGCTGGGGGTGGTGTTTCAGGGTTTAGGGCAGAGCAATGGTGTTCAGGCAGTGTAGGGGGTTGTGCTGGAGGTGGTGTTTCAGGGTTTAGGGCAGTGCAGTGGTGTTCGGGCAGTGTAGCGGGTCTTGCTGGGGGTGGTGTTTCAGGGTTTAGGGCAGTGGTGTTCAGGCAGTGTAGGGGGTCTTGCTGGGGGTGATGTTTCAGGGTTTAGGGCAGTGCAGTGGTGTTCGGGCAGTGTAGGGGGTCGTGCAGGGGGTGGTGTTTCAGGGTTTAGGGCAGTGCAGTGGTGTTTGGGCAGTGTAGGAGGTCATGCTGGGGGTGGTGTTTCAGGGTTTAGGGCAGTGCAGTGGTGTTCGGGCAGTGTAGGGTGTCATGCTGAGGGGTGGTGTTTCAGAGTTTAGGGCAGTGCAGTGGTGTTCGGGCAGTGTAGGGGGTCGTGAAGGGGTGGTGTTTCAGGGTTTAGGGCAGTGCAGTGGTGTTCGGGCAGTGTAGGGGGTCGTGCTGGGGGTAGTGTTTTAGGGTAGTGCAGTGGTGCTTGTGTAGTGTAGGGGGTCGTGCTGGGGGTAGTGTTTTAGGTTTAGGGTAGTGCAGTGGTGTTTGTGTAGTGGGTCATGTTTTAGGGTAGTGCAGTGGTGTTTGGGTAGTGTAGGGGTCGTGCTGGGGGTAGTGTTTTAGGATTTAGGTTAGTGCAGTGGTGTTTGGGTAGTGTAGGGGTCGTGCTGGGGGTAGTGTTTTAGGTTTAGGGAAGTGCAGTGGTGTTTGTGTAGTGTAGGGGTCGTGCTGGGGGTTGTGTTTTAGGGTTTAGGGTAGTGCAGTGGTGCTTGTGTAGTGTAGGGGGTCATGCTTGGGGTAGTGTTTTAGGGTAGTGCAGTGGTGTTTTTGTAGTGTAGGGGGTCATGTTTTAGGCTAGTGCAGTGGTGTTTGGGTAGTGTAGGGGGTCGTGCTGGGGGTAGTGTTTTAGGGTTTAGGGTAGTGCAGTGGTGTTTGTGTAGTGTAGGGGGTCATGTTGGGGGTAGTGTTTTAGGGTTTAGGATAGTGCAGTGGTGCTTGTGTAGTGAAGGGGGGCGTGCTGGGGGTAGTGTTTTAGGGTTTAGGGTAGTGCAGTGGTGTTTTTGTAGTGTAGGGGGTCATATTTTAAGATGCAACGCTCCAATACCTGACCAGTCTGCACTACATAAAACTGCAAAAACTAAAAATAAAAAGTGTTTTGCACACTTTTGTCATTGGGCTATATGTGGGCTACATCTGGGTAATATTTGTGCTACATTTGGGCTCTTTTTTCACTGGTGGCCATCTTGGAAGACTTTTTTGTTATGAAGTTTCCTAATTTCCTCATTTACTGCAGTCTCCTCGGTAGGAAATGCTTTCAGTTTTTTACTTTGATTCCATCAAGAAGGCATTCAGATGTGTCTCACATTTGCCATAAATTCAGAATGTTAGCACTCTAGTTGCTCATTAGATCACTGTAGTAAAGCTACTGCTCACCAGGGAGTTAACTGGAAGTCTGCTGCTGGTATTGAAAGTGATTGTTTCAGTCTGCATGTCAGAATTTTCTAATGAAATAGAAGAGGATTTGAGATCTCACTTAAAACATGCCCTAATTTTTCTTTCTGCAGCACTAACCATAATTTCTATTTCAAAAAGAACCCCCTCATTTTGTTCCTTTTTAAATTAAATGTTTTAAGTGTTACCGGTTTATTCCAATCAAGATGGCTTCAGGTGTGCCATACTTTTGTCATAAGTAAGGCTGTTAGCGCTCTAGTTGTTCTTTAGAACACTCTGGGAAGCTGCAGTAGAACACAAAGGCATCAACTGGCAGGCTGCTCCTGTTGAAATATAACAGGAAGATATTTGAGATCACACTTGAAACATGTCCTAATTTTTCTTTCTACAGCACTAACCATAATTTCTATGACAAAATGAACCCCATCATTTTGTTCCTTTTTAAATTAAATGTTTTAAGTGTTACCAGTTTATTCCAATCAAGATGGCTTCAGGTGTGCCATACTTTTGTCATAAGTAAGGCTGTTAGCACTCTAGTTGTTCTTTAGAACACTCTGGGAAGCTGCAGAACACAAAGGAATCAACTGACAGTCTCTGCCCTTGTTGGATGTACATGTTTTACTGAGAATGTCAGACTTCATTCTCACATGACTGAGAAAGATAATGTGAATTTACAGAAAATATGCTCTCATTTTAGCTTCTGGAGCACCTTCCAAAACTCTATGGGACAAGCATGTGAAAATAGTTTTCTCTCAAACATGATTCATGATATCCCAGCAGAAGGTTTTTCACAGGGTAAAATCACCTTAGAACACACCACAATTCATGAAATTAGTATGGTACCATCAACAAATGAATTTTAATGTAACTAAAGTCTGTTATCACCCTTTATAGTTCTCCTTTTGGTAACCCTCAAAATCTTTGATTCACTACAATGCATTTCAATGGGGTACTATCATTTATATTGGTCCCAAGATGGCTGCCAGCAATTCCAGGATGAAGTGCTGACAGCCAATCAGATCTCATGATGACATGTGTGGTTAGGCTCCGCCCAGATATATATGTGATTTTACTTTTGATTTTCTCAGGAACTACTGAACGGATTTACACCATTTAAGCAAAAGGCACGACACTGAACCAAGGGCTACCTCTTTGCCAAATTTGGTGTAATTCCGTTCAGCAGTTCGGGCTGTAGCTGCGACTAAAGGTTCCTATGGAAAAATGAATGGGGAAAACACGTTTTGGGACCCCCCTTTTTTCTCGGTCCCCGCTTCACGAATCACCCCGAGACTTTCAGGATAGGAGCGGACCGGAGCGCCCCAACAAGTTGGAAACTTTCGCGAAGATTCGTCAACCGGCACCAACGTTATTTCAAATAGAATGTTGCGGATTTCCTATGGAAAATAGGTCCCAACTATAACTATCTACTGGCGACCGCCAGTAGATAATGTATATATATAAATACAAAGGTATAATTCCATGTGTGATGCTAACTATGATTACATTTACAGAAACCATACTACGGCATGGGTGAGTCTAGATGTTACATACCTCAACCCTGAGAAGCTACTTAGAGCATTTAAATAAGAAAGAACAGGAGACGCAGTGTGACACGCCTTGCAGTGCAGTGCTTACACGTATGGTGGTGACCCAACCCAAACTTCTTGAGTTAGTGATTTGTGAACAGAGACCATGTTACAACATTACATTATTGTTTGTAATTACATCCTTACCTTTTCAGGCCTACAGACTACATTTTAAAAATCTACTCTTAATATCGAAGTCAGGATATTGATCATACTAAATATCGAAGCCAGAGTGTAATTATATTGAGTTAAATATTATAGTTGGAAATTGCATTGTTTTTGCATGTTATAATATATTTTTGAAGTTTTAAATGTCTAAAATTTAAATATTGGTGTATGGTTGTAAAGGATTTTAATGTATTATTTGTTCTGTAAGTTTTCTAATGTTTATTTGAGTGCTAAAGGTGTTTGTATATTTATTAACATGTTTGTTCTAGTTAAGTGTGTGTTTGTGTGTGTATATATATATATATATATATATATATATATATATATATATATATATATATATATATTGCATGTGCCAGCGACTGACGATGTAATACAAACTATAAATATCGAAGAGTAGATTTTGTCCACAACTACCACTTGGCAACAAAATAGATGTTTTTTATAGAATGATGGTGGAGGACATAAATAAGACACGTAAAAAATGGAATCAAAATAATGGGACAATAAGTAAAAGAAATTGTGGAGATAACAATAATATGGCAAAAAGAGAATGATGTGAATTAAATGCATTGAAAACAAACAAAGTGATTATAATTAAAGCCTCTGACAAAGGTGACAACATTGCATTCATAGGCAGTTCTCAGTATGTGACGGAGGCCAAAAGGCAGCTCCGGAATTAACAACAATATGAGTACTTAACAATCAGTCCTATGGGGAATGTTGTACAGGAGTATTATCAAATTTTATACCAGGGGAAAAATGAATGAGGGCCTGTGAGTTAGATGAGTATAGTTATTTGAAAAGCCGCCATGCAATATTACCCATAATCTATTTCCTCCAGAAAGTCCATAAATCATTAGTGAATCCACCAGGCAGACAAATCATATGGACGCTGTTAGAAAATTTCAAGATATCTGGGCCTGTTCCTTTGACAAAATGTCATGGTATTACCATCCTACATTAGGGATACTTAAGATTTTCTATGTGAAATTAATGACAGACCATGGAACTCATCAAACATCATGATGACAATGGCTGTCACGCCATTGTCCACATCAATAGATCACAACAAGGAGTCTATGCCTCTTAATATGTCCTGCAAGCTTGTCCATTTGCATATCCACAACATATGCAGATGATTATTGCAATGTTTAAATACTGTTTAAATCACAATGCATTTATATTATGTAAGTCCGTTTTTATATAGCGCAGCTACTCACCCTTACGGGTCTCAAGGCGCTGGGGGCCGTCGTGGAAATTAAGTGAACTATTGCCCAGAGTCACATGGTGCTGAGCTGAGCTGCCGCCGGAGCCGGGGATCGAACCGTGAACCCTGTGCTCCGAAGTCAGCTGCCCTGGCCGCTGCACCACACGTCTCCATTCAGCGATGAAATCTATCTCCGAAAGCAAGGCACAGCCATAGGCACCTCCTTCACCCCCATCCTATGCAAATTTGTTCATGGGGTGGTGGGAAAAGGAGGTGGCTTGATCAGAAGAAAATTATACATATTTTACCCACGTAACCATATAGTCTAGGTTTATGAATGATCTTTTTCTGATCTGGGATAGGGAGGAGGAGCATTTGATGCAATTTTTACAGAAACCAAACATGAAAAACAACAATATACATCTCACCAGCAATTGGAATAAAAATAACATGGAATTTCCTGATATGGCTGTATACGTGGAAAATATTACTGTACATGCAAAAAAAATATTCCAGAAAGCAACTGCAGGAAACTCCTTGTTACATGCAAATAGTGGCCACCCAAGAGTTTTAAACTGGAGTATTCCATAGAGCCACATGTTGCCGGCAAGGAGGATATGTTCATCACATAAGGATTTTGAAGCTGAACACCAGCAAATGATGTCCAGATTCAGTAAAAGGGGATACTTCAAGGATGTACTGACAAATGCCTATAACAGGGTCAGAACAAAGAAAAGAGAGGAACTCCTATTTATGCCTGATTCAAAAAAGAAAAGGAAATTCCTCAATCAATAAAGGGTGTTTGGCCTTGTATATTCTTCATGCACTATACTTGGAACATCGAAATATGAAATTAATGCGATCTAAAAAATTGGAATGTTTTCATGCATGAAAATTGCCTCAAGGAAGGGGAGAAGGACTCTGTGTCTCCATTGCTAGGGTGGAACTTCGTCCCCCAGCAACCATCTTGACAACCCAGGAGGTGGACCCCACCAGCACGCGCAGCGCTAATAAAGTGCCTTGCTAATCCTGCTGCGCGAGGAGAAGGAATCTGTGTCTCCGTTGCTGGGGTGGGACATCATCCCCCAGCAATCATCTTGACAGCCCAGGAGGAGGGGCACACCAGCACACACAGCGCTATTAAAGCAGTTTGCTAATCCCACAGTGCGGGGAGAAGGACTCTGTGTCTCCATTGCTGGGTGAGACTTGGTCCCCCAACAACCATCTTGACAGCCCAGGAGGAGTGGCACACCAGCACGTGCAGCGCTATTAAAGTGTGGGAGACACCAGGGTGCATGCCTGGGCCAAGACCAGGCCCATCTTTGCCCATCATCGACAGGAAGAGGCAGGGCAGGGCTACCCCCCTTGGTTCGGCAAAATTTGCCCCTTGTTTTGAAAGGTAGGGCTTTCTGTTTGACAGCACTGGTTTTATAATATAGCTCTATTGACTTTATTTATATGGACCATGGGAAAGAAGAAAGCTGCCGCATTTAATGGTGGGAGAGAGTTCCCAAACAAGCGTGCACCATCCATTGCAAACTATTTGTCCTCTGTTATGGGTGCTATTGACTCCGAGATTGGCCTGGTGGAAGAAAGGATTGATGCCGCTAGGTGCCTCTCTGCTCATTCCACAATTAGTAACCTGGGGAGTCCCGACCCTTCAACTATTCCCAAGGTGATACCTAACGGCGCGATGGATGTGAATCAGGCCACACTGACCATGGCAACAGTCACTCTAGCAATTCATGCGCCTGTGCTAATATCTCATCGGAGGTACTGGAAGTTATAGTTAATACTCCACCTCAATTAAGTTCACCCCCTCTTAAAAAAAGGCAGAAAAAATGTAACCTGCCACAAAATCACGTCTAAACCTTCAACTGACTTACAAGTTTTTCAAAAGTCAAATCCCCCAATTTTTCATGCCCAGGCAGATGAGATCCCGAAAGCCCTACTTGTGAATCTTCTTAATGCTATTGTCAAGGAACAGTGTGACGGACTGCTTGTTAAACTGCAGACCATGCTGAATATTTTTAGTTCTGAAATTTTAACGCAAATCGAAAATGAAATGGAGAACATTTTGGCCTTGACTCAACTTCCTTGTGCCCAGGTGCTCCCTGCGGAGGCCCGTAGGCCCATTTTGGTAATCACATCTTCAAGGCCCGATATCCCTCATGGTGAAGATAACTCTGTTTGGAGGGTCAGTTGCCCGCAGCTCTTTTAATTGATGGCTTGTCTTTAAAAGTACCTTATATGGGCAATGTTTATTCTTTTATGTGTAGTGCTGGCCAGCCTCACAGTCACCAATGGTTCCACCTGTCTGAAGCGAGACTTACACCTCTTCCTGAAGATCATCAGCTGAGCTTGCACCTGCCCCCCGAGTGTACTCCTTACGTTACTGTAGGTGCTCAAGGACGAATCAGAGCCTTATCTCTGGGCTTTTACTATAAGCCACGCCATTGCACGGCCAAGGAACAAGTGGTCAATTGGAATATCCCTGTTGAGAAATCCAGTTTGGTTCCCATTGTGACCCCCACTATTCCTCTATGTAACCGCATTTTCCCACTGAGCAGTCTGCAGGACAATGACTGACATTTAAAGGCAACAGAGTCCTCAACTTTTAATCCCTCTTCTCTGACACCTGATACTAAATGAATTAAAGGGACCAAATCCCCACCTCTGGATATAGCTATCAACTGACATTGTGGAGGACTCCTCAAAATGCAGCACCTAAATTAAAGATTATTCCGTTTTCCATGCCCCAGAAACTGTTTGCATGACATATTGCAGGGATCTATTCTAAATTGCCCAACGAAGACTAGGTCAACTTTATAAAGAGTTTTGAAATAATATGTCTTCAAGAGACTTGGGCTATGAAGGATTTTCATGTTGATGGCTTTTAAATCTTTTGTACCCCCAAAAGTCTATACCCAGCTGGGAGGGCAAAGGCCAGGTCTGCCATTTTGATCTCGGTTAAATTCTCTTGCCCTAAAGTAAAGTTTTTTTCTTGACCCCGTGGTTCCAAGTGTTGATATTGTCTGGTTTAGTTCCTGCAGATGATGATGATTATTTATTTTTATTATAACCTGTTTGACCATCACTCTTCAGATGTGGTAGACATTCTGGCCGATTATGTTGTGAAACTGAACAGTAATAAGAGTGCTTGTTGCATGTAATGGGTGGGCGACTTCGATTGTAGCCTGTGCCCTTTTAGCGGGTCTCCGGTCTGTGGCCTGGAGAAACAGTTCAATCAGGAAATGACCCATTTCAAGCATACAGTTTACGGGGATGCCTTGAATAATGTGATTTTTCATATTGACCTCCTTTTTGCTAGTAAGTGTGGCCCAGATATTTCAAACTCTTATCCAACTTTTATAGGGAGGGGGGCACACTGTACTATTGATTTTATGTTAATTTCAAAATGTTACAGTTTCTTAATTTCATGCTTTAGAGTTTTACTAAATTGTGTTTGAGTGACCATAATCCCTTTATTCTTACTTTTAACTGTCAGCAGCCATGTGTGGGTAATTACCTGGAGCCAGTCCCAATTGCCTTTTCTTCAAATATAGGTCTTCACATTAACTAGGATGCTGTCAATCTGGCCCAGTTTTTGATATCTATAGTGTCCCAAAATATAAATAAAATAAGCAAGTGTTTTTCCACTGATATCACCTCTAGCTCGATAATAGATAGCTTTGCTGAGAAATGCCACGCAATATCCTCAGCATTAATTTAAAAAAAGCATGTCTCCTGCTCCTCCCACTCAATGCTGGTTTAATTCAGCTTGTTCTGTAGCCCATAAGGCGAAGAAGTTGGCCCTAAAATCTCACCCAAGAAACCAGGAGAATATTCTGCATGCTTGTTCTATAAAGCCACACTCAGGGATAGGAAACTTGAACTGAGAGAATCAGCTTGGGCCAACCTCCTCAAAGCAGGGGAGTCAAAGGGCCCCAAACTTTTTTGGTAGGTAGTTAATTGACCCATGTTTACTTTGGACCCCTCATCTAAGATTGACTGTCTAATTTTCAGCTGAAACCTGGGTCGCTCATTTTTCTAAAGAGTTCAGTTCCAGGAGCGAGGCCTAAATAGAACAAGGTCTCTGGGACATGACTCACAGTGATAGAGAGAGAGGGAGTTTGAGTTTAGCATCACTGTCTGGGACGAGGATGCAGCTCTAGCCATTAGGAAGAGCAAAAGTGGGTAAGCTCCAGTCCTGGATGGTGTTCTAGCAGACATTCTTTAAGAAAATGTAGATTTGTGGACTCCCTTGCTCATGAATGGTTTTCATGCTGTTATAACTGGACCTCTTATACTCACTTGGAAAGAAACAGTAATTGTTCCAATTTTTAAGAAAGGAGACAGAAATAATCTAGTTTGCTATTGTCCATTATCTCTAATGGACTCAAGCATGAAGATTTTAGGCATGGTTCTTTTGGCAAGATTGGAAGACTGGGCAGAGACAAATAATATCATTTTCAGATTTACAGTATGGATTCAGACAGGGGACTGGAACCACACAGCAATGCTTAAACCTCTCCCTTTAAATTGGCAAATATGTTCAAGCCAAAAAAAGCGCCTTGCATTTGGCCTTTATGGACTTATCAAGCACATTTGATACTGTAAATTGTTCAAAATTGTGGAACATCTTAGAGAGTTTGGGGGTGGAAGAACCCTTAGTTACACTTTTACACCATCTACATTGGGATACCCCAATGAGGATTCGCTATTCACCTTCTGGAGATTCCACATCGCTTTAAATTCCAATCAGGAAGTCCAAAAGGCTGTATTTTAGCTCAATTTTTATTTTTAGTCTATATAAATGGACTTGAGGGGCAACTTCTTCAAAAAGATCAGATATACCGAGGGTGGGAAACAGTTTCATCCCGAAACTCCTTTATGATTATGACGCAGTCTTCACAGCCAGGACTGCAAATGGTTCGCAGCGGCTGTTGGATGGTTTTACGGAGTTTATGATCTACTTAGATTTAAAGGTTAATCAGTCGAAGTCCTTTGTTCTAATTTGTGGGCATAAAAGTATCAAATCAAAAAATCACAATATAGAGGGATCATCAGTTTTAAAGTGGGCAGATTTAACTATTTAAGTGTCCCATTCGACTCTAAGCTTAAATGGGGCTCTTTGTTGTCATTAAGCGCACTTCAATTTTCAAGAACAATTGAATGAATTTTCTGTTTCGCATCAAAATTAGGGCATAGGCCTGTAAAGGAGATGATTACTTTATACCAATCTAAATGTATCTCAGTTGCCTCTTATGGGTCAGATGTGTGTGGGTATTGCATTAGCAACAATTTGCAGAAACTACAAAACAGTTTTTGCGTAGATTACTTCTAGTTCCCTCAGTCACAGCCACCTTTTTTTGTCTCTCTGAGGTTGGCCTGACTTATTTAGAAGATCTATTAGGGCTGGCTCCACTTTTGTTATGGGTAAAAAGATGGCAATCATGTGAGCTGGGTTTCACTAAAACTATAATTTTAGATTACATGGCCCTTGATAAGGTGGCTAGCATCCTGTGGCTAGCCTACATTAAGAGCACTTTTTTTAAGCCCGGGGGTTCCAGAGTTGTACACTTATGCCGAATTATTATGCACAGGGGCAAAAGTTCAGATAAGGCCTCTTATTTATGCCCAACGCCAGAACGTACGACAAGCTAATGCTCTTTGGATGGTCTCTCAGGCAAAATATCTTACTCTATCCCCTTGATATGAGCTAGAGCTCCACTTAATATTTACAGAGAACTCACTCAGATTATATTTAACCAGGTTATGGTTGGGCTCTTTCAATTTTTTTCTTGCTTTCCCACAACAAGGCACCTGGTTTGATAACCTCCCTTCGTGCCCCTGCGTTAATCATTCAAATCAATCTACTGTTCTTTGACGAGCGTGGGTTCGGCGCCAATTCAGATGGCGGTGCCTCTCTGAGCTCCGGCGGACGTGGGGAGCTTCCTGCCCTTTGAGGGCACTCCAACATTTACTTATCGGAGGAGACAGGAATGTGTCTCCTCCGGAATTCTTGGTGAGTCATCAGAGCCTCTCCATGCTCCGTTTCAATACTTTTCTGCTCACAGCTGACCCGGGGGGAATTTGTCTCACAACGCAAGGTCATTTTAAGAGGTGGTTCATGCTTTCCTTCATCCAAATGCCGCATTCTGGAGTTGCTACACTCCTTTCTTCATCGCTGCATTTCTCACAATGCTCATGCTGGCCTTATAATTAACTCCCTCATTAATGCCTTATTTTTTTATCAAGGATATATATGTTGCCAGAGCCAGCAAAAATGCCAAATGAAGGTCACTGCACAGAGTAACAGCGATTCTTTAAACATTATGGAATACCTGGCTTTATTGCTCTTCTTTTGGTTCATTTACCCTACAAATACAGTTTGTGAGGAGATTTTAATGTGCTTATTTATTGAATTGCTGGAGTTGTCTATAATAAAACCACCTATCTTCATGCAAGCGTAGATTATTACTACAGCTTCCTTTGAGGGAGATTGCGCCCACCATTTAGAGAGGTGGTGAGCGCTTTCCTTTTCTAACGCCGCTTTTTTGGAGCTTCTTGCTCCTTTCACTGCCACATTTTTTACCAAGGTCTGGCCTGACTCATAATTCTTTCATGGACGTTGTATTTACAATTGGGAATAAAAAGTGACCACTTTTGCAGACATTTTTTTCAGGTCGCTAAAATGTTTTTTCTCCTCATCATTCCACCTTACTTTCCTTATCTGGTTTATGGAACCTTTTCAGAACTCACAATTCTCAATATGTGTCACTTTTGAATGCTCCTGTACTCCTATATATCTTTGAGCTTTTCTTCATGCCGCCTAATCTTTTGAATTGATGACTTTGCTGTTTTGCTCTGTCTCAGTGCTTTCATTTTTACTACATTACTTGTGCCTCCAGTGTACTTCACCTAATTTCTTGCCTTGCGTACTTATGGGAAGTCAATAGCCTGCTGGAATTTTCCCCCCCTTTTTCTCTTTTATGGGGAAAATAAGAAATCTAAAACTTTCTGGTACTTCTAATAACACTATATTTTCAGACTTGGACTCTATTTCCAAAGATATAATTGATGCTTCCTCATAGAAACTTGAATTTCATTCAGGTACTATCCCCAAAACCTCTTCATTGAGTAAGGTGCCAATGGGTCCAAATAAGAGGCCAAAAAAGGATCCACCTTCTCCAGTGAAATCTTCACTAGCTTCCATGGAGGTGATTCTTGAGGAAATTTGTGCATAGAAACCTTTTATGGAAGAGACTACCAAAACACTACAGCACTTAGATGATAAATGGGCTTCATTGGAGGCACGAGTTTCACTAGTAAAGCAAAAAGCGGACAGTCTTCAACTTGCAAATACGCACATTTCTTATCTGGAATCTGAGATCTCTCTTCTTAAAAAGCATACTGAGGATCTTGAAAACCGAAACTGCAGGAATAACCTTTGTATATATTGACTTCCTGAGAATACGGATGACTCTGACCTGACTGATTATTTCCAATCATTTTTCCCAAAACCTTTAGATATGTTTACCACTACTTCCCTCGACAAACAGAGGGCCCACAGGCTGGGTCCCAGAGTGTCCTTCAAGATACGATGAGTTATCTTGTTCTTCCTGAACTACACAGATCTTCTACAAGTAATGTCTGTTGTCAAAGCTAAAAAGCACATTATCTGGGCAGGCCACAGACTACTTTTCTCACAGGATGTGGCTAAAGTCACAGCAGATCACAGAAAGCAAATTCTGGATATGCGTCCTCAGTTGAGAGCTATAAATGCTAGATTTGGCTTAATTCACCCATGTCTGTTCAAAGTGACATATAAAGACAGGACAATCACTTAGGAGGAGCCTGCACACTTAAGAAATTTCTCCAACAGCATCGAAGGGAGGATATGGACACGTCAAAAATGACTTGAATAATTTGTCTCTTATATCTGTTTTTTTCTACAGTTAGCTAGTTATGAATTTCGTTGGTTTTATTACAGTATAGTATAGCTTAATTTTCCTAATGGTCTCTTTTTCTTTTATACAGGTATTTGCCTTCATGTCTCGTTCCCTTAAAGGTCTCACTGTTACTTGATGTTTTCACCCAAGTTAACGGTCCCCAACCGTCCTACGGAGTTCGGATGTTGTCACCGACATCTTTCGGTGTTGCCACCCTCCCTCTTGTTCTGTGTTTTGTAGGTATGTTTCTCAGTCGTCTTTTGTATGACTTGTACTGTCTTTACATTTCTTGTTTCATTAAGCTCTTTCTAATGGTTCTTTTTATGGTTCTACTGTGGTGTCTCTGTTCCTATGCTTCCTTCTCTACTTTCCTTTCCTCCCATCTTTCTCTCACTAAATGCAACTCTTATTTTTTTCAATATTCCTTTCATTTTTCTATTAAGTGTGTTACTGTAAACATATTAATTGTGCACACTACTGCTCTAGCGTTACCTTCCAGTTTACCTGTTAAAGGATTAGGTAATCCTATTAAGAGACAGAGGGTATTATCTCATCTTGCCAAACTTAAAACTGATGTTGCATTACTTCAAGGGTCACACCTTTCTGAGTTAGAGGCTGCCAAGCTAAAAAGATGTTGAGTAGGCACAGTATTTGCTTCCCCTGTTCGGGGGAAGAAGACTGGAGGTCTAATTCTATGTCACAAAAAATTTCATATTACAGTTGTTTGCCAAGACTCAGATTTCGATGGTCGATAGATTAATGTTAAACTCCTTGTTGACAACATACCTCTGATTATTTTTAATGCCCAGTCTCTATTGACAATATCTTTTGGACTACAATCTCTGATGAATTGGTTCAATATAATGATGACTATATTATATTTGGTGGGGACTGCACTCAAATTTGTGATCCTATACTGGATAGGAACTCCACAGTCAAGTTTGTGCACATTAAGATGCATTCACAATTTAAATTGGCCATCCAACGTAAATCCTTAGTTGACATTTGGAGATTATGCCACCCAGTTCTCCAGAAATATACTTTTTACTCAGCACCACACCATTCCCAATCCCGAATAGATTATTTTTTTCTTAGTAAATCCCTGGCCCAGCATGTCCTTCATTCAGATATAGGATCAATTTTGATATCAGAGCATGCACCAGTGTACATAGATTTTGATCTCAAACCCTCCTCTTCACACGTAGGTAGATGGCATTTCAATAATTCATTACTTTTAGATGCTAAATTTACATCTCAATTTGAAACCTTTGTTTCTGAATTGTTTGATTTTAACACTTCGCCCGTCTCCTCTTTTGTAATGATTTGGGATGCCTTTAAAACAGCGGAAAGAGGTTTTATAATAGAGTTTGTCTAGCAAAAAAAGAAGTCTTTGGAAGCTCAGTCGAATCAGTTACTTGACAAGATAAATAAAGTGGAGTTTCACTATTATCACTCTAAGAATGAGACTTCATTGCAACATCTTATTAATGCCAAAATTACTTTCAATAGATTAACCACTAATGCTGCTTCTTCTTATCTATTGAAAAGTAGTGCAAGATACTACGGAGGTCAAAATAAAATAGGAAAATTGCTTGCAAATTATTTGAAGATCACAAGAGATAGGACTAGAATAGAGTCAATATGAAATAACGCAGGGTCCACTCTTTTCCAGGACAAAGATATTTTAAATTAATTTGTATTTTTACCAACTTATACTCACCAGAATCTCACCCACTACAATCGGATCTCACCAATTATTTTCATTCTATTGCTTCTCCTCCTTCACAACATATTGACTTTGATTCACTAGGAGCAGATATCTCACTCTCCAATATCACTCATGCCGTCTCTGTATTGCATGGAGGGAAAGCTCCTGGAACTGATGGTTTCACTACTGAATTTTATAATCATTTTGCAAAACTTCTCATCCCCAACCTTTTACTTTTGTTCAACTCATTTATCACTTATGGTACATCTCAACGCACCTTTCAGGATGCAATGATTGCTTATTCCCAAAGGACTATACAGATCTTTCACAATTCAAGAACTATCGCCCCATATCTTTAGTCAGTACTCACTATAAAATATTTGAAAACATTTTGGCACTATGCATTGACTCTATTTTGCCTGACATTATTGGTCCTGAGTAATCTGGTTTTGTTAAAGGCAGATTGGATTCTGACAATGCTTGAGTCTTTGTTAATATCCCGAGTAATGCCTCTACACTAGACCATCCTATTGCTGCTTTTGCAATAGATGCAGAAAATGCTTTCAATAGGATTGGGTGGGATTTTATGTTTCAGGCACTAAAATGGATTGGCTTTCCTCCTAAATTGTTTGATCTAATTTCTCTGCTATATAAAGGTCCTAAGGCGGCAATTTTTGTTAATGATATACTTTCTAATTATTTCCCCTTGTACAGAGGGATACGCCAAGAAAGCCTTCTATCGCCTCTTTTGTTTATTTTTGCGCTGGAAAACTTTTTAACCAAAATCAGACAAGAAACTCGCATATCTGGCTTTCAAAGTGGATCACAACAATTTAAGATGTCAGTTTATGCTGATGACATTCTCCTTTATTGTTCTGACCCTACTTCTTCCCTTCCTCCAGCAAGCCACCACTTTCTCCCTTCCTCCAGCAAGCCACCACTTTCTCCCAGTTATCAGGATATTGCCTCAATACAGATAAATTTGAGGTACTACCCTTAAATGTCTTGTGTAATAAGCAACTTTTTGAGCATTCAGGTTTCAATTGGCAATCTTCCAAAATAAAATATTTGGGAATATGTTACTTGTTGGCATCCACTTTTTTTTTCTTGGTGGGGTATGATCAACTCTATCAAGATGATGCTCACACCTGTAATATTATACGCTATTGCCATGATCCCAGTTCAGATTCCTGATCACTATTTTAAGAAAATAGATTGTCTTTTATCAAAATTTCTTTGGAAAGGCAAATCTCCCTGTATAGCCTTGTCTTCATTAAAAAGGATAAATCTAACGAGGGCCTTGAATTTCCAGATTAAAAAAAATATCATTATGCCTTTTCTTTGAAACAAGCTTCTCCAGACAGCTTGCCATATCCTCCTTTGTGGCGGCAGCTAGAGAAATCTCTTTTTTCCCCTTTTGATTTTATAGAAATTCTTGCTTTCACAACAAAAATCTCACTATCACGCACTTTGGTTATTTCCCATTACTGCAAAATCCTGGCAGCCCTCCTACCTTAAGCATATCCCTCAGTTACTACTTTTCAACAACAACCTATTTAGCATAACAGGTTACTATGAGTTAGGAATCATTCTATATACTGGAAAACATGGCGAATCAAAGGTTTATGTTGGTTGTCACAACTCTTTACTGGTGATCTACTCCTATCCTTTTCTGATCTTCAAGCTAAATTTTCTCTCCCGTCTACATCCCACCCACAATATGATCTTTTAAGTGCATCTCTCAACCAATATATATCTGCGTTACCTATTACATCTACCTCTCCCCCAATCGCTGTTACACTTTTACCATTATTAGATACTAATCCCTCAGCTTCTGCTATTTATAAGTAATGGCATACTATCTCAGATAGAATCGAATCAAAAACAGGGTTGGCCTAGGAAAAAGATTTAATGGAATGTTGGTCTGTTGCGCTATGGGACAAATTGTGGCTTAAACTTCATAAAACTGCATGAGCTGCCAATACTACACAAACCCTTTATCTTGTTTATAATCCTTTGTTATTTACCCATATGACTCTAAAATCCTTTGCTCACCAACTGAAAATTAATTTTGCCAGTCCTGCCCAAATTCAACTGCTGCTTTAAAACATATGTTATTTGATTGTCCTTCTATTCTCTACTTCTGGAAGCTGGTTGGTGCCAGATCAACAAGATATTTAAAACTGTCATCCCTTTCTCCTTTGCTAATGTATTTCTGGGTAGTTTGGCTCCTCAGTGGCTTTGCTTAACCTCTAGCTATAGGGAGATAGATTTGTCGATAGCTGTTGCCTTTAATTTAATAACGTCTAATTGGAAAGAAGCGCACAATGTTACTTTTAGATCCTAGTGGAATGCCATCTGCTTTTATCAGAGATTAGATATAATCCATGTATCTCTCTGTATTCTCAGCCATAAAGAGAGATCTTTTATGGCTTCCACTAACTATATAGTTATCATCCTCATGTGTTAATAAAATTATTACTGTGTCTGATGAAGTCAGAAAACAGCCTTAAATTAATCCAGTTACTTCTGTATATTTTATTTTATATTTTTAGATGATTCACTTATTGTTAGCATTATGCTTATATATTTTCTTTACCTTCTTTTTATGTCTACAGTTTTATAAATATTATTTCTTTCGAACTTGCATAATATAACTATGTATGTCTTCCTTTCCTTTACCTCCCCCCATTTTCCCTTAACATTTTTGCAGTTTCTTACAGCTTAGAATGTGTACTTATGTATAATTTATATCTATTTCATAACAATTGTTGCTATTAGGTATCGTATTTCATGATTATCACCCTGGTTCTATTTATTGCTTTCATAATTTATGTAATTTTTTTAATTGCTGTTTCTTGCTGTGCTCAATAAACTCAAACTTTAAAAACAAATCTACTATTCTTCTTATGCTTTTTTGCTCCCTTTATAAAATGGTACAATCCCGGTTTTTAGTACCAGTTTAATGGCATATGAATTGCAAATCATGTAAATTGGACTTCCAGTATCTACAACGGTTAGATTCAGTAGAAATGTGTTAAGTTGCCCTTAATTGTTTTATGGTTTAAATCTCTTTATTGAAATTTCAAACAAACACCATTATAAACATGTAAGTTTGGCTATCATGTCGTCAATATTGCATAGCATGGTGCTCAAACAGTCTAGCTCAGGTCTGCAAGCCTAAGATGGGGCTCGTTCTAAATCAGAAAGACCTTACATGTAATAAAGTGAAACAGGGAAAGGGAAAAGAGAAAAAAAAAGGCAGTGTAAACCCCCCCACCCCGCCCTCCCTCACCACCCACCACCCGTGTTCCATGTCCACTAACTAACCCACCTAATACTGTATCTGGTCTTAATCACTTCTCTGGCTGTCGTGTATCTGAGAGGCGCAATAGGCGGAGGTATCGGGGGCAGGTGACCTCGCGGAACTCGGAGGCCAAGAGGGACAAAAAGGGTTGCCACAGCTCAGCATATTTGGACCCCTCTCCTGCTATTGTTAATGTCAGCTTCTCCATACCGAGAACATGCCACAAGCGGTGTAGCCATCCTACAAGGGTTGGGGTGTGGGAGGTATGCCAATGTGCGAGTATATTTTGTGTCGCCGACCCTAGCGCAATTGCCATCTGGCGTCCTCTCCGGGATCGTAATGGATAGGTCAAAGGATTGGGAAGGCCTAGAAGGACATATGCTGGGAATCGGGGAATTTCTGTATTGAAGTGTTTATCTACTTCGTCTATTACTTGTTTCCAATAGGGCTGGATATGTTCGCACTCCCATTAGAGGTGTACCAAAGTTCCTACCTGTGCGCAGCCCCGCCAACATGTTGCCTCCCGTGTGGGATCCATAGAGTGAAGACGCTCAGGGGTATAATACCAGTAGGTTGCTACCTTCGTGAGGGTTTCAGTCAACCCCATGTGATATGCAGAATGGCGAGCAGTGTAGTATATCCTGTCCCATTCTTTATGGCTAAGTGTTCTGCCTAGTTCCCTCTCCCAGCGTGCCCGACCGGAGTTGTAAGTGTGTGTATAACTGGCCTGAAGCATCTTGTACAAGTCGGAGATTAGCTTTTTATCGGATGTGCGAGTTATAAGCCACCGTTCGTAAGTGGAGAGACGTCTATCGACCGTCGAGCGGACCTGATCGTGGAGTGCCCAGTGTCGTGCTTGCATGTAGCGGAGTCTCTCCGTTTCAGGTAGCCCAAAGTCCTGTTTAAATTGATGGAATGGAATAACCCCTTCTGCATCATACATATGATATAGAAATCGGCAGCCAGAGGGCCTCCACTTTGCAAAAGCTATTGTGTCCATACCCGGGCCGAAATCGGGGTTGTCCAACAAGGGGGTGAGCGGGGACGGAAAGGTGGTGAGATCATGTTTGATATTAGTGTAGTCCCATACCTCTAGTGGGACTCGTGTAATATATGAGGCATAAAGATTGGAGGGTCTATGACGCTTGCGAAGGAAGGGGACTTCTTGCAGGGGTCTGGCAGCTACTGCCTGGTCCTGAAACAACCAATGCTTCTCCGATTCCCAGCTACTCCATTCGACCAGGTGGCGCAGCTGGGCCGCCTGGAAGTACAGCCGAAGGTCCGGGATCCCATGACCACCTTTGTCTGGGGGGAGCGTTGCCAGCATCCGTTTTAGTCGTGGCTTCCGCCCGTTCCAAATGAACTGAGCAAGTTCTGATTGTGTCTGTTGTATCCAGCCCGTGGGCGGTCGGAGAGGGATAGTACGGAACAGATAGAGGATTTGTGGTAGAATGGTCATCTTGACCGCAGCTATTTTGCCTAGCCACGAGAGGGGGTAGTGTTTCCACTGACCGAGTTCTCGGCGAATCTTCTGTCGCAGGTGTGTGTAGTTGGTGTCAACTACTTTCGGGAGAGAAGAAGCCAGTTGGATTCCCAAATATGGGATCGTGTCCGTCGTCCATTGAATGGGCAACAGGCCTTGAAGATGTTCACGCGTGTGTTGCGTCAGGGAGAGATCCAAGGCTATCGACTTGTCCATATTTACTTTAAACCCTGCAACCTGTGCAAATATTTCCAAGTCTGCTAGGCACGCTGGCAGCGCACGACTAGGGTTAGATAGTGATATCAACACATCATCGGCGTAAAGACTGATTGTATGGGTATAGCCGCCAAATTTTATCCCGGTGATTGCTGGGTTATGGCGCACCCTCTGGGCTAATGGCTCCATATAAAAGGCAAAAAGGAGAGGCGACAGAGGGCACCCCTGTCTTGTGCCTCTCTCAATGGGGAATCGGGAGGATGTATGTCCGTTAACTCGGACTGAGGCTGTCGGGCCTTAATTTTTTTAGATGTGCACTTGGTATTAGGAAAAGATATTCTTAAATAGGCTTTTTTTATATCTTACAAGTAAACAAAGCATCTTCTAACATACAAACTAAGAGCGAACCTAGGGGATCTATTAACATCAAGTTTCCTGCAGCAAGTGAAGCCATAAACCACATGGCTAAATAAGAAAAATGGTGGATTCAGGATATGTGGGGCCTGTAAGGCATGTGATATTGAACAAATTATAAAGGAATATACCACATTTGAAAGCAAAAAAATATTGATAAAAGAAAGAATCACCTGCAACACAGAATTTGTTGTTAAAGTCTTTGAGTGTAGCTGTAATAATAAGTAGTTTGAAAGTACAACTAAGAAAGTGAACATTTGTATATTGCAGCATTTGAGGACAATTAAACATCATAATAAAGCTTACCCCATTGCGAAACACATATAGCACCAATCAGAGAGATAAGAATATATTCTGATATTGTTGCTAGGAACAGAATATCCCTAGGGAAAATGCGGATGTTTAATTACATGTACATCTGCAAAGGGACACAAACTCAGCAATGTACTTGAAAGTGACAGGTCTGAGTAATTGAAGACCATTTTATTTTACATAATATAAGAATGTACTTTGAATTATATGGAAATTTCAGTGCTTATGAATATTTCCAAAGGGAAAAAGATTGGAAGATGAACTGATGAATTCATAAGTGATATAATAGGGGATAATGCTGAATTAATGTTGAACGTTTAAATGAATCCCAGTGATTTAGGTTAACATGACCTCATATATACATTACTTAGAGGCAAGGAATTGAAACTATATTATATCTTCCCATGTTTACTCAGAGACACATACATCACATGTTACTCTTTCACCCATTTTAGGAATGCAATCCCACATTATCCACATGTTGAATTGAGACATTTGGATATGTATCCAATACATTTATGGTACAGTTTATCTTTGCACTTAGCACCATGCGTTGTCTTGTTGTAAGCTTTATGCACTTTATGGACTCTATGTACCTGGTTTAAAGTCTTCTGCACTTAAGGAACAAATGAAACTGCTATTTATGGATCTAGTGCCAATAAGTATATCTTTGATATGACCTCTCATATGGTCAATCTCTTATATGCACTTGATATACTCTATGTACCCTGTTTTGAAGTCTTATGTTACTTATGAACAAATGAAGCTGCTATATTATGATCCAGAGCAAATAGCAAACTCTCATATGGCCATTGTAGGAGGCTTGCTTAGTATATAGTGCACACTTATTTGAGATAAGCACCTTGCACTAATCCAGAACACCCTTATGGTGATTTTAGTGGTCTTAGATAACCATAGAAAGCTCTCTAAGTGATAGCTGTGGGGAGCAGCCTTCAGGCTTAGTCCAGAAGGAGTGTTAAGCATCTTTTTTAACAAGGTCTAATCATGTAGTGTAGGTTAAACAAAAAAGAACCGCACATTGTGGTTATAAAAATATGTCTATTTATTACACAACACTCACTAACCCATTGGTATATCTCCTACCCAGAAATATCAACACAAATACACACAATACTTCAATTGTAAACAGGTAAGTAAGCACAATACACAATGGTCTCCAGGGGGAGACCAAACCATATACTAGTGAAGTAGAATGCAAACTGCGACCGAAGTCGGGACTTGGACCAGGAGACTCAGAAGGGCTGGGAACCCAAGGAACCACCCAAGGTAAGTACCCAGGAACCCTGCGGAGGCTATGTGCAGAGTGGAAACACAGCTGTGTACTCAATAGAAGTCAACGGGAAAGTCGCGGTTTCAGTTTTGAAGAAGAAGGACCCTCCCCAGTGGACCCTGAAGAAACCCCGAGGAAGACAGAATGTTGGAGAGTCACCCCACCCGTGGATACCCCAGGAACAAGGGTACCTACACCAGGGAAGCTGGGTGCATTGGTGCAAACTGACATCGGAAACCACCATAGACTACAATGGAGGACTTCAGTAAAGATGCCGCTGGCGAAGGCTATACAAGAGTCCGGTGGAATCCAAGGGTGGATTCTTGAAGAGGGGAACCTGCAAGTAGAGAGAAGAGAGTCTATTCCAATCAGAGGTGTGGAAGAGCAATGCCCACCACTGACGGAGGATGCAGAAGTGATGACGGTGACCTTGTCGCTGCAGCTGTGAGGACCAGGGTACGCTGAGGAAGACCAGGAGGAGCCGTTCATGAGCTGTCCCACATCAGAAGTCGAGAACCAGGGGGTGGGTGTCTGGCAGGAGCACCAACAAGGCTTGGCAGCAGCAATAGGCGTGGAAAGCGATGAAGGAACAACGTTGGGACCAGCAAGGTCCAAGGTACTCACCAAGTGCAGAAGAGTCAGAGTAGGCCTGAGCAAGCAGTGGAGCCCACAGAAGCAGGAGAAAACCCTCGAGAGGACCCACAGGCCAAAGGCACAGGAGTCGAAGAGGACCTCGAGCAGCTCACCAAAGAAGGAGGCCCACGGTGCCAAGGATGCGGTGAGGATGCTGATCTTTGCAGGAAGAGCTGCTGGAGCATCTTGTATTTTGAAGATCTCTGGAGTGCAGCCCCAACAAGCCGTGGCAACGGCAAGTTGACGCGGTGCACAGGGGTTTGTCCCAGCGGTTCCAACAAGGGATACTGGCCTCAAAATTGCAGGGAGGACAGGTCAGACCTCGAGGGAGTTGCAGAACCACCACCTATGTTGCTGAGCCTTTTGAAGTCCGTGGGACATCAGGAGCAGCAGACTGGTCAGCTTTGTTGCGGTGTCTGCAGATGGAGGGGAGTGACTCCTTCCCTCCAAGGGAGATTACTTCGGGTGTCCTTGCAGCCTACAGGTCTGTTGAAGATCCTGGATGAAGCACAGACACCGACAATGAAGAAGACTTGCTCAACAGCGAGACCAGGAGCAGCAGGAGTCTTTCGTGATGCAGTCTCGGTTCCAGGCGAAGTCCAGCGAAGTCCAAGTGTCCAGACGGTCGGAGAGTGATGTGGTTTCAGGCTTGAGTTTTGTCCCACGATGAATCTGAGGACCCACCCACAGGTAAGCCCTTTTATACCCTAAGAAAGGGGTTAGGACAACTCAGGGGTCCCTCCCAGAGGAGGGGCTGTACAGAGGGGAGGATACTCCCATGTTCTTTGTCCAGTTTTGCACCAGAGTGGGATCCAAGGGCTCCGAGAACTGGTTCCAACTGGAGTAAGCAAGGAGGGCACCAAATGTGCCCTCCAAAGCAGTCTGGTGGCGCTGGCAAGCGCCCCTACCCCAGTACAATACACTAAGTCCTGTCTTGGAGGTGGTCACACCTCCCTGTGACAGGAAACCTATTGTTCTACCTTTCCCTGCTTGAGCTCAGCTCAGCAGCAGGAGGGCAGAATCATGTCTGGTGTTGGCAGCAGCACTATCTTGCTTGCAGACCCTGAAAGACTGCTACTGGAAGTACTGGGGGCTTACCGGAGGAGCCCCCCAGTGCATGGAATCATACCTCCAACTGCGGTAACAATGTTGGGGTATGATTACAACATGTTTGATACCAAACATGCCCAGGTTCGGCACAGCCACTATATAGTTAGCCATCGCATAATGACGCATGGCCACTATATGTATCAAAATGGCTGACCGCACTTACAAAGCATGGAGAATCGACTCCGGGGTTTGTAGGGGTGTCCTGCTCATGCAGGGTCACCCTCACACTTATAACCCAGCACCCTGTCTTCAGGATTGAAAGGCATGCCTCAGGGGTGACTTATAGGTTTTAAGTGTAGTAATATCAGATATAAGGAAACGTATATTTGTTGTAAGTGGTGCTTGCTTCCACAGGCTGCAATGGCAGGCCCGTAGACACAGTTTGAGTGGTCTCTCATGGGTGGCATAATACATGCTGCAGCCCATGGGAGACTCCTGGTGTACCTATGCCTTGGGTACCTTAGTACCGTATACTAGGGACTTACAAGGGTACACCAGTAGCCAATTGTGGAGGTACCAAAGTACTTACCATGTCAAATTTAGGGAGGAAGCACAGTGGCTGGGGTTTTGATTAGCAGGATCCCAGCTAGACTAGTCAAAAAAACATACTGACACCAGCAAAAAGTGGGGGTAACCATGAAAGCAGATCCTACTTTTCTACAACCATGAACATCAATTAAGAACTAAATGTGCCCCGTATATTACTAAGATTTTGCACTTTATATTATGCACTATATATTGAGAATTTAGGATAGAGAGAGGGATGTGTTCTCGATGCAGAGATCTCTGTGAGTAATTCGTGTCTTGCTCGAAATTGTATGCAACATATTACTGATATGCTATCAAGGATATACTTCCACCTGCAAGCTCTCACATCCTTAATGCTATTTGCCCTGCTGAGCATTGAAATTGTAAAGGAGCAATTTTTGCTTATTAATATAAGCCTTGGTTGAAAATCTACGCGCTTTTGCGAAATATAGGCTGCAAGGTTTGCACTATTGACTATTCTTTTTTTTTTTTACCAATTTATTTTTTATTATTGCTTACAAAGACATCCAACGTTACATACAGATCTTAGATGGTGTGGTGTTCGAATACAGTCCAATTGGCCACAAAAGCAAAAACATTGCATATATCAAAAATTAAACTACAACAACTGCGGAGCAATACAATATACATAATCAGTAGTAAATCACAGTGCATGTATGATGCATTCGAGCAAATAATGGTGTCGTTGAGGCAAGAGTCCAAAAGATGCACAGCATCCGATCCGCGGAGGTCGTCCAGCATTATCAGTCAGGCAGTCGAGGGGAGGGGGGCAATAAAGAAAAGGGAAAGCAGAAAAGAGGAGGACCAGATATCTCGGCCTTCCAAACGTTACAAAGAAACCACCTGATCAGTCCGAATTCTCAACCAAAGGGTGCATCAGCAAGTAGTCCTCGAGTGGTTGCCATATGTCCAGGGGCCTGTTGGTTGGTGGCAGCAGTGCAGCATAGTCGTCACTTGTCGTATTGCAGTATAGTAGATCACGCAGCCACTACTTAATGGTTGGGAAGCGAGCTCTACCCCAATGAAGAGAGACCTGACGTCTGGCCAACAGTAGTGCCATGGCAGTGAACCGCCTAATACCCTTTTTGAGAGGCTTAACATATCCTAGTAGCGCCAGGAGAGGTGTGGGCGACAGGGGCTGCCCGGTCATAAGTGTTAGATGATGGAAGACCCCATCCCAGTAAGCCTGCATGAGTCTGCAGTTCCAAGTTAAGTGACAGAAGTCGGCATCTGGTGCTGCACACTTGGCGCACGCATTAGAGGCCTCCGGATGCATTCTGGATATCAGCCGAGGAGTAAGATACATTCTATGGAGATATTTGTAGTGTAGGAGTTTGTGTCTGTAGTTGGGGGATACATGCCACGTTTGCGAGCAGCAATATGCCCAAACCTCATCCGTTAGTGTGTCCCCCAAATCCCGTGCCCAGGCTGCCCTAGCTTTGGGATCTGTAATAGGGCGCATAGTGCGCGAGAGACGGTATAATCGAGAGACCAAGTGAGTGCAATCCGAAGAGTTAATGAGCAGACTGAGAGGGGGGAAATCCTCCGGCTCAGTATTTGTAACCGGTAAAACGCTCAACAAGGCTCGTCTCATTCTATGCAGTATGAAATTGTCCATGTAGGTCGCTCCCACAGCGGTCATGAGTTCAGTAACCGTGCGGGTGCATGAGCCCCTGAACAAGTCCTCTACCACGTGTAGTCTGTGCTTTACTAGTGTGTTCTTGGTTAGGGCCTCAGTGGTGGGAGGGAGCCATGGGTTGTCCACCAGGGGTATGCTGGAGGAATAGAGGACATCGCTGCGCAGGTACTTTCGGAGTTTGGTCCAGGCCCAGCACGTCGTTGCCAGCGTTTCAATCTCACTGGGCTGGCGTGGAAGGCCTAGCGGCAGAATCGTGTGCAGAGGGCGCGGGTGTATTTGAGAACGCTCAGGCCGGAGATATAATATCCGGGCATCTGGATGATACCAGAAATACATGAAATGTATCTGCGCAACAAGGTAGTACAAGTAAAAATCAGGAACATCGAAGCCTCCCCGTTCAAACGGCAATGTCAAGGTGTCAAAGCTTATCCGCGATTGCTTTCCCGCCCAGATCAGCCGAATCAGCAACGAGCGCAGGTTATTAAAAAATGACGCAGTCAGGGGTATGGGGATGTTGAGAAACAAGTATAAAAAGCGCGGCAAAACCACCATTTTAATAATGGCAATCCTCCCTGCAATAGAAAGGGGAAGCTTGATCCATCTATCGACTTGTTCAGTCAGCCGATCCACCACCAGCCCATAATTAAGGCGAATGACCTCCGGGGCGCTACAATGCAAGTAGATGCCCAGATACTTGGGGGGGTCAGAGCACCACCTCAGTGGGAACTCAACGTCCACTTGGGCAGTGGCCGGGGTAAGTGGGAACATCTCCGACTTCTCCCAGTTAATTACCAGTCCTGAATGCACCCCGAAGCGGGCCACCTCCCTCAAAAGCGGCGGCAAGTTCTCCGCAGGACGACGAACAAACAGCATGATGTCGTCTGCATAAAAAGAAGCGGTAAGGGGCCCAGTGTGGAGCTGCAACCCCCTATGCAGATGGCGCTCCTGGAAATGTCGGGCGAGGGGGTCCATCGCCAATACAAACAGCAAAGGGGACAACGGGCACCCCTGCCAAGTACCTCGTGTGAGTGAGAATACGGATGATACCAACCCATTCACCCGAAGTCGAGCCACCTGGAGGGAATAGAGCAGCTGGACCCACTTCACATATCCGATGGGAAGCCCCAGCTTGTGCATGACGGCATACGACCACTCCAGCGAGTCGAACGCCTTCTCGGCGTCCAGCAGAACCGCCACCGCAGGGAGCGACGGCTCCATCTGGTTCACCACCGAGAAGACCGTGCGGAGGTTGCTTGTAGTAGAGCGACCTGGCACGAAGCCAGCTTGATAGGGACATAATGAGGTATTTACAAGCTGGGACAAACGGGAGGCAAGAACCTTAGCCAGTATTTTATAGTCGTGGTTGAGGAGCGACAACGGTCGGTATGACTGACATTTAGAGGGAGGTTTGCCCGGCTTTAGTAGCAGCGTTATAATGGCCTCTCGCATGGTCGGAGGCAATGTGCCCCTCTCCATTGCTTCCGCATACACCTCAAGGAGATGCGGGACCAATGTATCTTGGTATGCTTTAGAAAAATCTCCGGTTAGGCCGTCAGACCCAGGGGCTCGCCCGCCCTCCAATGCTCGTATGGCTCGCTTAACTTCGTCGGCATTAATTGGGGACGCTAAGAATTCCCGTTGCGCATCATCTATCCACACCATGGCAATTTCTTGAAGGTAGTCCCTCAAGGCCTGTCCCCCCGGAGGGTCCCGAGTTTCATATAGACGTGTGTAGTAGGATAGGAGTGTGGCAGTCACCTCCGCCGTGGAGGACAACAGTCCTCCCTCGGTAGAGTCGAGTTGGGTAATATAAGTCGACTGATATTGTGGACGGAGGAGTCTGGCGAGTGTTCTGCCGGGGCATTCCCCCTCCCCATACACTCGAGCCCTGGCATACTTGCCCAAGTACTTGGTCTCCCTAGCAGCGGCATCATTAAATTCTACCATGAGGGCAGCCCGCGCCCGAAAGGCGTCCGAGGTGGGGTCAGAGAGTGCTAACACATCGGACTCAGAAAGTTTTTGCTCGATATTGGTGAGCTCAGTGCGAATAGAGCGAAGCACGCCAGCGTGCTTTGAAATACACACCCCCCGTATAACCGCCTTAAACGCATCCCAAAGCATCAAGTGTGACTCAACAGTGCCCTCGTTTAATTCAAAGTAATCTCGGATTGCTTCCCCAACCTCGCTATGAAACACTGGGTCTAAAAGGGCCGCAGAGGGAAACCTCCAGAGGGGGCGCTGTCTTGGGATGGAGGCCCAGTCGAGTTCTAGCAAAACAGGGGAGTGGTCCGACAGGGTGAGGGGTAGATGCTCTATGTTACCAACCGCCAATGTGAGTTGAGGCGTGAGATACCACTGGTCAATTCGCGACCAGGAATTATGTGGTGCAGAATAGAAAGAGTAGCTGCGGTCTTCAGGATGATGGGAGTGCCAGGGGTCAGTGAGAAGTGAGTGCTGTAGATGGCGTATCAGGCCCTGTGTCGCGTGGGGTTTTGTGACGCGACCGGGTCCGGTAGTGTCTGTAGTGGGGTCGAGCGTAAGGTTAAAGTCCCCCCCCCATGATAATGTCGGCGGCATCCAGCCCATCGATCGCATCCTGCAGCCCGGGAAAGAAAGTGTCGGAATCAGTGTTAGGAGCGTATATATTTACTAAAAGTATGTTCCTGTCGCCTAGAGATCCCCTAACCAGCACATAGCGCCCTTCGGGGTCCTCCACCACTTCAGCTGCCTTGAATGGAATGGAATGATGTATTAATATACAGACTCCCCGGGAGTAGGAACTGTAACCTGCAAAAAATCTGTTGACACCCCATGTGGAGGCAAATGTGTGTAGGGAGAGCGGCAAGTAGTGTGTCTCCTGCAAGAAGGCAATTTGTATCCTATGTCTGGAAAGGTAGGACACCACCTGCCTACTTTTCTTCGGAGTCCCCAGGCCCCGGACATTCCATGAAAGACACCTCAGGCGTAATCCAGAGACCCTGTCCTCACTCCCGGTCATGTGCTTGATTGCGAGTATAACATTGATACCCTTGAGCTCCAATTACATGCATCGTGTGATGTGAATGTCAACATAGATAACAAACAGAACATTTCCAACCCAGAGCCACCCTACCTCCCTCCTTCCCCCCGCCCCCAGCGGATACACATGAAACAGGCACCCGGTGAATCCCCAGATAACAAACAATACCCATCCCAATAAAGAACCTAAGAAAAAAATGAAAAAGGTGAACTATGGGAATCATCCTACGGGGGATGGCAACGCTCCATTGGAGCCTCAGAGTGAAAAGTAAGTATAGATCGAGAAATTAACCTCACCAATTAGCATTATGCAACCAGAGAATGTACCAATGCAATGTACAGCGACCAACTGCCCATCAGCAAGTAGGTAAATAGGGAAAATGGCCATACAGTGTCACACACTAAGTTACCAAGGCAGGAATCCGCAACTGCCGGGAATATACAGCTACCACAGTCAGTGTGGATGAAATATCAAAGAAGGGGATCATTCCCCTAATCAAGTCCCAGAGCTGGCACCCTCATCTTGTCCCTGCTTCGTCAGTGAGGCCTTGTGCTGCCCCCAAAACCGCTCGGCCTCTGCGGGAGAGTCAAAAATACATGTCTTACCGCCCAGATGAATACGGAGCCTGGCCGGATACATCATGGCATACTTCACATTAGCCTTCTGGAGGGCACGTTTCAGATCGCTGTACTTCCGCCGAGCCTCCTGCACCATTGGTGTGAAGTCAGGAAAAAGGGATATGTTGGAGCCTTGGAATGTTAGAGTGCCACGCTCCCTCCCCAGTCGGAGAGCCACATCACGATCATAGTAATTCAGGATCCTTGCAACTATAACCCTCGGAGTAGCACCAGGCACCGGGGGAGGGCCCAGAGTATGGTGGGCACGCTCCACTACAAATGTCGTGGAGAAGGGTTCCCGTCCGAACAAATCCACCAGTAGGGTCTCCACGAACCTGGCCATAGGGCCTGTATTGGTTGTTTCCGCAATTCCCGCGATGCAAATGTTGTTCCTGCGGGAACGCGCCTCCAGATCCACGGCCTTGGCCGCAATCTGCTTGAGGAGGGAGTCAGCTCGGTCGAGTCGCTTCTGTAGAGGGGGCTGCGCGTCCTCCAAGTCAGATATGCGCTGTTCTGCACCACCAATCCTGGTGGCGTGCATCTCTAGGCGGCCATTGATGTCGTCCAATCGGCCACTAATAGCGTCTAGCTGCCTATCAATAGACTGGAAGCCTGCCCGCAGCTCGGCCATGATGGCGGCAGCCCCTCCAGCTGGCCCCGGTCCTCCCCAGCAACATGCTCAGCGCCCTCCCTCCTGGGGGTTTTCCCCGCTTCAAAGCTCAACTGGCGCTGTTTAGGATCAGTGCGGCCCATCGTGGAGGAGCAGAGCGGGAAATCGCCAATAGTAATCGGTATGAAGGCGGGCTCCCAGGGGTGCGGCAGGGCCAGGGGAATCCACCACCCACGCAGTCCAACAGGAGAACCGGAGGGCCAATAAAGAATCAGCAGAGCAGCAGTGGGTGCACCTCTAACTACCCTGACCCGGGTAGGCGATCCGGTGGGCCCCCGAACCTCAAAAAAGCCAGGTGGGCTACGCCACGTGGGTGATCACTGAGTCCCTGGGAGGAGGGCACATTAAATACCCGCGTGGTGGCAGGAAGGTCCAGCCAAGGAGAAGTAGGTGCCGGATAGGGCACGCATAGCGCTGTTCAGGCCCCGCATCGTAGCTGACAGTGGTAGGGGAGCAGCATGTTGGTTATAGTCCCTGCTTCATGTAGTGACGTGTGACAGTAATGGCAGCAGAGGCGACCTGCATTGGATAGGCGTCCGTCGCTGGCAGCGCTGGCCTCACCCCCGAGCGGGGATGCACTCGATGCCGGCCGCGGCGCGAACGTCCCGAGCCCCGCCCCTAGACTCACCCGAGTCCCCTGTTGACTCGGGGCCTACCAGGGCCGCGTCAGGCTCCGGAACAGCGCCACGCGAACTCCACAGCGGCGGCACCTCCGGCGATGATCAATGGCACATTTCACGTACCGCGAGCGGCCGCATCAACGCCGCGGCAGCTCAGCGATAATCAGCGCGGCAGGGTGCAGTGAGGTCAGGCACGCACTCCGAGCGCTCTGGAGCTCCTAAGTCA
This sequence comes from Calotriton arnoldi, assembly GCA_963921515.1. NCBI lineage: Eukaryota > Metazoa > Chordata > Amphibia > Caudata > Salamandridae > Calotriton > Calotriton arnoldi. The sequence goes on from CAWUFW010004102.1 coordinate 1,596,580, forward strand.
GGCGGCCATCTTAGCCGTCGGCTCGGCCACGCCCCCCTGCACTATTGACTATTCATTTTACTTTAAGAATCTATGAAAAATAATATCCACTTTACATTGGAAACTTACAGTTGCAATATGCACATGAGAAGTGAATAAGACTTGAAAAGTGAACCATTCTGTACAGTGGGATGCCACCGCACTGAGTATATGATTATATGGAATATGCGAATGCCAGTTTAATGAGCCATCCACTATCTATTGTGGATATAAGCATATTTGTGTTTGTTAAAGAAATGGTCTCTAGGATTATTAGATTTGAAGGATAAAAATATTGAATATTTTTATGTTGAAATGTAAATGTGCCTTCTGGTATGAATAATAGGAGATAATTTCAAACGTAAGAAACTCAAAGCTAAACATGATAATGTTGGAAAATGGGGCAAATGATTCCCCTTTAGCAATAGTGCAATGTATTGTCTAGTTGTTCGGTTGAGGCAATAGATGAAAGACTGGTTCTTTATGTGCTGTCGAGCTATATATCAAAATCATGGTCATGTCGAAGGCGTCAGCCAAAACGCATTGATCATGTCTGTTTGTTTAAACTACATACATAACTTGAATAAAGAAGAACTGCTTTTTAATCTTACCCTTGAGGGCTGCTATGAGTACTATCCAGGTTTTGTGATGGGAAGAGTGTAAAATATATAAATATATATATAAAAGTATATATAAATATATATATATATATATATATATATATATACACACACTGAAAAAATAAAGGTTACAGGGACGTTATAGTTAGGTTCAGATTTTACATGCACAAAACCATAGAAATTCAGCTGTTATAGTTAGTGTTATTTCAAGTAACTAAACTCATGCCCTAAGGTAACTCTAACTCACGCCCTCGCCATGCCAGTTTCCTCATCAATAATTTTACTGCAAATGCTACAGTGATATTATCAATGAAGTCCTAGAAAATGTCATGAGTGATGTCAAATCTGGGGTAATTAGCAGTGCATGGTGAGGGCGCAAGTTATAGTTACCTTAGGGCACAATTTATAGTTACTTGAAATAACTGCTGAATACCTATGGTTTTGTGTGTGTAAAATCTAAACCTACCTATTAACGCCCCTGTAACCTTTGTTTTTTTGTGAATTTCTAAGCTTCTTTTAAGTTCTATTTCCTAACTATAACATCCTTGTAACCTTTGGGCTTTTCAGTAAATTTCTAGTTTTTTTTTAACGTTAAGTAAGTTGCCCATTGCAATGCACGGTGGTGGAGTGTTGGATGCAGGGCAAGGCCTGGCCTGGCATTGTGCTGCCCCCACCAAAGCTTGCTGCTCCTGCCCCCTCCTTGCAATCCATTGTCCAAGTCCATGCCCCTGCTCCCTCATTAAAGCCCTGAGTGCTCTTCCACTTCACTTCTCGCCTGCCTTGAATAGGTAGCTTGCTGCCCCATACAACTCCTCCCTACCCTCTGTTGTCCAAGTCCATGTACCAGCCCCCTCCCTCCTACCCTGCATGGTCCAATGTGCTGCCACTGCCATCCATTTAGCTTGATGTCCCTGCCCACTCCTCCTGCTCTCCATTTCCCAATTCTATGCCCCATCATTGCCCTCCTGCTGGGACTCTGTGCTTAGCTTACTGCCCCTACCCTTCTGTCCCCCTGCCCTATGATGTCTGTGTACAAGCCCCTGCTCCCTCATTTTTGCCCACCATGTGCCATGGACCTGCCACTTCCCCTCCTATCTATTTTGAGTGTTCTGTTGAGCTGCTACTGCCCCTCCCACCTGCCTAGCATGGTCAGATGGGTGCCGCCTGTCCCTGCCACCTCCACCCTGCATGTCCGAGTTCCATGCCCCTATCCTCTCTCTCCGGTCTTCCATGATCCATTTTACTACCACTCCCTTCTGCCTATATTATCTGTGGAGCTGCAACTGCTCCTCCTGCCTGCCTCCATGGTCTATTGTGAAGCCCCTTCCCCTACCCTCTCTTGTCTGTATCCAGCCTCTACCCCTCCCTTCTGTCCTACATGGCTTTTTGTGCATGACCCTGTCCCCTCACTCTTGCCTGCCATGGGCGTTACGCTGTCACTAACCCTCCTGCTTGCCATGCATGGTCTTCTGTGCTGCCACAGCCCCTTCCACCTGTCCAGTGTGTTTAGCTTGCTGCCCCTGACCCCCTTCCACTTCTCCTCCATTGTCTGTGTGTATGCAATTATAGTGTCACTGTTGCCTTCCATGGTATGTTGTACTTCCTGTGCCCATCCCACCTGCTCTCCATGGTCAGCTTGCTGCTCCTGCCCTGCCCCATTGGCTCCTGCCCTCTGTTTTCTATGTGTTGGCCCCTATCCCCTCCATCCTGCCTTGCCTGGTCTGTTGTTGTGCCCCTGCCCCCTCCCTCTTGCCCTTCATGGTCCATTATGCTGCAAATGCTCCTCCTGTCTGTCTGGTATGGTCGATACAAAAGGGGATGATGGACGGAACGCTTGAGCCAATCAAACACTCACCGCCAGTCAACTGATCTGGGTTTAATCCATCATCATTCTTTAGCTCACTCCACCACCCCAGTTCAGACATGGCCATATGCAAATCAGTCTGACCCTGTGCCTCATGGGAACAGTCCAGCCCGAACTGCCAAGCCATGTCTTCCCTGGACCGGAAACAAGCATCCTAGGACCGGTTTCTGGCATTCCAGCCGTCATCAGCCAGGCTTGCTTGAATCCAGTGGCAAAGTGAGTAAGGGACCCACGTCTGGGCATACCCCGCCAACTTAGGGCGAATAAAGCGATACAAAAGGGGATGATGGACGGAACGTTTGAGCCAATCAAACACTCACCGCCAGTCAACTGATCTGGGTTTAATCCATCATCATTCTTTAGCTCACTCCACCACCCCAGTTCAGACATGGCCATATGCAAATCAGTCTGACCCTGTGCCTCATGGGAACAGTCCAGCCCGAACTGCCAAGCCATGTCTTCCCTGGACCGGAAACAAGCATCCTAGGACCGGTTTCTGGCATTCCAGCCGTCATCAGCCAGGCTTGCTTGAATCCAGTGGCAAAGTGAGCAAGGGACCCACGTCTGGGCATACCCCCGCCAACTTAGGGCGAATAAAGCGATACAAAAGGGGATGATTGACGGAACGTTTGAGCCAATCAAACACTCACCGCCAGTCAACTGATCTGGGTTTAATCCATCATCATTCTTTAGCTCACTCCACCACCCCAGTTCAGACATGGCCATATGCAAATCAGTCTGACCCTGTGCCTCATGGGAACAGTCCAGCCCGAACTGCCAAGCCATGTCTTCCCTGGACCGGAAACAAGCATCCTAGGACCGGTTTCTGGCATTCCAGCCGTCATCAGCCAGGCTTGCTTGAATCCAGTGGCAAAGTGAGCAAGGGACCCACGTCTGGGCATACCCCCGCCAACTTAGGGCGAATAAAGCGATACAAAAGGGGATGATGGACGGAACGTTTGAGCCAATCAAACACTCACCGCCAGTCAACTGATCTGGGTTTAATCCATCATCATTCTTTAGCTCACTCCACCACCCCAGTTCAGACATGGCCATATGCAAATCAGTCTGACCCTGTGCCTCATGGGAACAGTCCAGCCCGAACTGCCAAGCCATGTCTTCCCAGGACCGGAAACAAGCATCCTAGGACCGGTTTCTGGCATTCCAGCCGTCATCAGCCAGGCTTGCTTGAATCCAGTGGCAAAGTGAGCAAGGGACCCACGTCTGGGCATACCCCCGCCAACTTAGGGCGAATAAAGCGATACAAAAGGGGATGATGGACGGAACGTTTGAGCCAATCAAACACTCACCGCCAGTCAACTGATCTGGGTTTAATCCATCATCATTCTTTAGCTCACTCCACCACCCCAGTTCAGACATGGCCATATGCAAATCAGTCTGACCCTGTGCCTCATGGGAACAGTCCAGCCCGAACTGCCAAGCCATGTCTTCCCTGGACCGGAAACAAGCATCCTAGGACCGGTTTCTGGCATTCCAGCCGTCATCAGCCAGGCTTGCTTGAATCCAGTGGCAAAGTGAGCAAGGGACCCACGTCTAGGCATACCCCCGCCAACTTAGGGCGAATAAAGCGATACAAAAGGGGATGATGGACGGAACGTTTGAGCCAATCAAACACTCACCGCCAGTCAACTGATCTGGGTTTAATCCATCATCATTCTTTAGCTCACTCCACCACCCCAGTTCAGACATGGCCATATGCAAATCAGTCTGACCCTGTGCCTCATGGGAACAGTCCAGCCCGAACTGCCAAGCCATGTCTTCCCTGGACCGGAAACAAGCATCCTAGGACCGGTTTCTGGCATTCCAGCCGTCATCAGCCAGGCTTGCTTGAATCCAGTGGCAAAGTGAGCAAGGGACCCACGTCTGGGCATACCCCCGCCAACTTAGGGCGAATAAAGCGATACAAAAGGGGATGATGGACGGAACGTTTGAGCCAATCAAACACTCACCGCCAGTCAACTGATCTGGGTTTAATCCATCATCATTCTTTAGCTCACTCCACCACCCCAGTTCAGACATGGCCATATGCAAATCAGTCTGACCCTGTGCCTCATGGGAACAGTCCAGCCCGAACTGCCAAGCCATGTCTTCCCTGGACCGGAAACAAGCATCCTAGGACCGGTTTCTGGCATTCCAGCCGTCATCAGCCAGGCTTGCTTGAATCCAGTGGCAAAGTGAGCAAGGGACCCACGTCTGGGCATACCCCCGCCAACTTAGGGCGAATAAAGCGATACAAAAGGGGATGATGGACGGAACGTTTGAGCCAATCAAACACTCACCGCCAGTCAACTGATCTGGGTTTAATCCATCATCATTCTTTAGCTCACTCCACCACCCCAGTTCAGACATGGCCATATGCAAATCAGTCTGACCCTGTGCCTCATGGGAACAGTCCAGCCCGAACTGCCAAGCCATGTCTTCCCTGGACCGGAAACAAGCATCCTAGGACCGGTTTCTGGCATTCCAGCCGTCATCAGCCAGGCTTGCTTGAATCCAGTGGCAAAGTGAGCAAGGGACCCACGTCTGGGCATACCCCCGCCAACTTAGGGCGAATAAAGCGATACAAAAGGGGATGATGGACGGAACGTTTGAGCCAATCAAACACTCACCGCCAGTCAACTGATCTGGGTTTAATCCATCATCATTCTTTAGCTCACTCCACCACCCCAGTTCAGACATGGCCATATGCAAATCAGTCTGACCCTGTGCCTCATGGGAACAGTCCAGCCCGAACTGCCAAGCCATGTCTTCCCTGGACCGGAAACAAGCATCCTAGGACCGGTTTCTGGCATTCCAGCCGTCATCAGCCAGGCTTGCTTGAATCCAGTGGCAAAGTGAGCAAGGGACCCACGTCTGGGCATACCCCCGCCAACTTAGGGCGAATAAAGCGATACAAAAGGGGATGATGGACGGAACGCTTGAGCCAATCAAACACTCACCGCCAGTCAACTGATCTGGGTTTAATCCATCATCATTCTTTAGCTCACTCCACCACCCCAGTTCAGACATGGCCATATGCAAATCAGTCTGACCCTGTGCCTCATGGGAACAGTCCAGCCCGAACTGCCAAGCCATGTCTTCCCTGGACCGGAAACAAGCATCCTAGGACCGGTTTCTGGCATTCCAGCCGTCATCAGCCAGGCTTGCTTGAATCCAGTGGCAAAGTGAGCAAGGGACCCACGTCTGGGCATACCCCCGCCAACTTAGGGCGAATAAAGCGATACAAAAGGGGATGATGGACGGAACGTTTGAGCCAATCAAACACTCACCGCCAGTCAACTGATCTGGGTTTAATCCATCATCATTCTTTAGCTCACTCCACCACCCCAGTTCAGACATGGCCATATGCAAATCAGTCTGACCCTGTGCCTCATGGGAACAGTCCAGCCCGAACTGCCAAGCCATGTCTTCCCTGGACCGGAAACAAGCATCCTAGGACCGGTTTCTGGCATTCCAGCCGTCATCAGCCAGGCTTGCTTGAATCCAGTGGCAAAGTGAGCAAGGGACCCACGTCTGGGCATACCCCCGCCAACTTAGGGCGAATAAAGCGATACAAAAGGGGATGATGGACGGAACGTTTGAGCCAATCAAACACTCACCGCCAGTCAACTGATCTGGGTTTAATCCATCATCATTCTTTAGCTCACTCCACCACCCCAGTTCAGACATGGCCATATGCAAATCAGTCTGACCCTGTGCCTCATGGGAACAGTCCAGCCCGAACTGCCAAGCCATGTCTTCCCTGGACCGGAAACAAGCATCCTAGGACCGGTTTCTGGCATTCCAGCCGTCATCAGCCAGGCTTGCTTGAATCCAGTGGCAAAGTGAGCAAGGGACCCACGTCTGGGCATACCCCCGCCAACTTAGGGCGAATAAAGCGATACAAAAGGGGATGATGGACGGAACGTTTGAGCCAATCAAACACTCACCGCCAGTCAACTGATCTGGGTTTAATCCATCATCATTCTTTAGCTCACTCCACCACCCCAGTTCAGACATGGCCATATGCAAATCAGTCTGACCCTGTGCCTCATGGGAACAGTCCAGCCCGAACTGCCAAGCCATGTCTTCCCTGGACCGGAAACAAGCATCCTAGGACCGGTTTCTGGCATTCCAGCCGTCATCAGCCAGGCTTGCTTGAATCCAGTGGCAAAGTGAGCAAGGGACCCACGTCTGGGCATACCCCCGCCAACTTAGGGCGAATAAAGCGATACAAAAGGGGATGATGGACGGAACGTTTGAGCCAATCAAACACTCACCGCCAGTCAACTGATCTGGGTTTAATCCATCATCATTCTTTAGCTCACTCCACCACCCCAGTTCAGACATGGCCATATGCAAATCAGTCTGACCCTGTGCCTCATGGGAACAGTCCAGCCCGAACTGCCAAGCCATGTCTTCCCTGGACCGGAAACAAGCATCCTAGGACCGGTTTCTGGCATTCCAGCCGTCATCAGCCAGGCTTGCATGAATCCAGTGGCAAAATGAGCAAGGGACCCACGTCTGGGCATACCCCCGCCAACTTAGGGCGAATAAAGCGATACAAAAGGGGATGATGGACGGAACGTTTGAGCCAATCAAACACTCACCGCCAGTCAACTGATCTGGGTTTAATCCATCATCATTCTTTAGCTCACTCCACCACCCAGTTCAGACATGGCCATATGCAAATCAGTCTGACCCTGTGCCTCATGGGAACAGTCCAGCCCGAACTGCCAAGCCATGTCTTCCCTGGACCGGAAACAAGCATCCTAGGACCGGTTTCTGGCATTCCAGCCATCATCAGCCAGGCTTGCTTGAATCCAGTGGCAAAGTGAGCAAGGGACCCACGTCTGGGCATACCCCCGCCAACTTAGGGCGAATAAAGCGATACAAAAGGGGATGATGGACGGAACGTTTGAGCCAATCAAACACTCACCGCCAGTCAACTGATCTGGGTTTAATCCATCATCATTCTTTAGCTCACTCCACCACCCCAGTTCAGACATGGCCATATGCAAATCAGTCTGACCCTGTGCCTCATGGGAACAGTCCAGCCCGAACTGCCAAGCCATGTCTTCCCTGGACCGGAAACAAGCATCCTAGGACCGGTTTCTGGCATTCCAGCCGTCATCAGCCAGGCTTGCTTGAATCCAGTGGCAAAGTGAGCAAGGGACCCACGTCTGGGCATACCCCCGCCAACTTAGGGCGAATAAAGCGATACAAAAGGGGATGATGGACGGAACGTTTGAGCCAATCAAACACTCACCGCCAGTCAACTGATCTGGGTTTAATCCATCATCATTCTTTAGCTCACTCCACCACCCCAGTTCAGACATGGCCATATGCAAATCAGCTTGCTGCCCTTGCCTCTTTCCCCTCTGCTCTCTATTGTCTATGTGCATGGCCCTGTCCCCTTCCTATTGCTTTCCATGGTCCGTTATGCTGCACTGATGTCCCGCTTGCCCGATGGGGTGTATTGTGCTGCTGCAAACCCTGATGCCTGCCCTGTAAGGTCAGTTTGGTGCCCCTGCCCATCTCCATCCTGCCCTGTTACCTGAGTCCATGTATCTAACCCATTCCTCCTCCCCTCCGGGATCTAATATACCATACTTGCCAACATTTTGAACTTGGTAAGAGGGAGATTTTGGAGAATAAAACCTGGGGAATTGATTTTCCCCATTGACTTACATTGAAAATGAGGAGGTTTTAGGCAGGAGGCAGATAAAATAAAGCCCTTTTGGGCTGAAATACATCGGGAGTCTCCTGCCTGAGCTGGGTCTGTGGGCTTGTATGGTTGTACACTGCCACTTCCTTCGGCCCTCAATGGTCTGTTACACTGCCACAGCCTCTCTTGCCTGTCCTGCATGGGTAGTTTGTTGCCCCTGCTCCTCTTTCCCCTGCCCTTCATGGTCCGTTATGCTGCCACTGCCCCTCCCGCCTGCCCAGGGTAGTCAACTTGTTGCTCTGCACCCTCCTCCCTGCCCTCAATTATACGAGTCCGTACCACTTACCTCAGCCTCCCCATAGTATTCTAATCAACAACTAGATTGCTACATTCTATATTTATTACAAAAGTGTTGCATGCCTGATGTCATCTTGATGTAATCAAAACTGTAATACCTAAAGCATTTCCTTTACAAATTATAAAAATGAAAATATGTCCTTATTTTAATTTTTTAGAGCACTAACCATAATTTCTATTATTCCCATAGAAATTATGGTTAGTGCTCTAAAAAACTAAAATAAGGACATATTTTCTGAGCTCTCAAATAGCGACAAAGCACTTTTAAATTAATTGCTATCTTTATGTTATTTTATCCAGTTAATCACTTGAGTATATGTTACAGGGGAGAAGATGTGGTGTTACGGCCAGTATTGCAGACTTTGCAACTGGGGAACCAGGTTCGAGTTTCGACGTCAGCTCGACATCCTGTGATTCTGGGCAAATCACTTAAGACTTGGGCCGGCCAAACCGTCATGCGCACTTTGCATGTTCTCCACCGGCTGTAATGCACAGCCTGGGTGGAGAACATGCACAGCCTCCCAGTCCCTCTCTGAGCGCCGAACCATGCTGTTGTAATGCAGCGTTATAATTGGCAAGGGGAGTCTGGGAGCCTTTGTGCTTCCTGGTTGCTGCGTCGAAGGAGAGGCGTCGGCTGGCGACCGGCGACCAGCAGGTAAGTTTTCATTTTTCTTTTTTTTTTTCATACCATCAAAAAATGATTTATATTGTAACTAAAACCTGTTATCACCCTTTAAACGTTCTCCTTTTTGTTGACCCTCAAAACTTGCCATTCACTACAATGCATTTCAATGGGGTGCTGCCATGTATATTGGTCCCAAGATGGCAGCCAACACTTCCTGGTTGAAGTGCTGACAGCCAATAAGATCTCACCATGAGATCTGTGCTTAGGCTCCACCCAGATATACAAATGTCTTTTTCTTTTATCATCTCAAAAACTACTGGACGGATTTACACCAAATAACAAAAAACACACCTTCTGGATCAAAAGCTGCCTTTCTGCCAAATTTGGTGTAAATCCGTTCAGCGGTTTCGGCTGTAGTCGTGTCTAAAAATCCCTATAGGAAATTTCATGGGGAAAAGGGTTTTGGGACCCCCCTTTTTTCTCGGCCCTCGCTTGACTAATCACCCCAAAACTTTCAAGACAGCAGCTTAAGTGCTTGGAAAACTAGTTTTAAAACATTTGTAAAGCTTTGTCAAACAGCTCCAAAGTCAAAACAAAAAATGTCTTTCCTTTGGAAACTAGTTCTTAACTATAACTAACTACTGGCAATCGCCAGTAGGTAATATATATACTTACCAGCAACAAGTGGTGCCCAAGGAGAGGGATTGTTGAAGTACAGCCGGACGGATGGGAGTGGCGGGAGCCGGCATCCAAAGGGAACATCGTGAGAAGATTCTTGATTGCACATTGGGGTCCTGTGATTAATTGATAATATGGAGGATGCCGATATGTCACTGCCATGCTGGAGTGACTGCTGTCGTCTGATTGGCCAGAGAACAGCCAATCGGATAGCTCAATAATTTAAATGGACTTGGTGCTGCGCAGATCGGACATTGTTGCCGCACCGAGGAAGGCATTGAGCTGAAACGCGTCTGTGGCAATAAAGTTTTATTGAATACCCCGCGAGTGCTCCAAGTGTCCTTAGGAGTGGTTGGGTAACCAGGGGGTCCTACCCCCGCTTTTTGGATGCACCCGTTGTGAGTTCGGCGGCCCTGGTGGGGAGTTCGCAAATGCATTCTTTTCTGTCCTGCCTGAACCGCCGCTGATAAACCCTGTTGACCATTAGAGGTCATGGATTATTCAAATCCAGGGATGCCAGTCATTTAACCGACGCCCACGGAGGAATTATAACTCATCCAGTGGCAGGTGCAGGGGACACATTAAAACTTACCAGCAACGAGTGGTGCCCAAGGAGAGGGATTGTTGAAGTGCGGCAGGACAAATGGGTGTAGCGGGAGCCTGCATCCGAAGGGAACATTGTGAGAAGATTCTTGATTGGACATTGGGGTCCTGTGAATAATTGATAATATGGAGGATGCCGATACGTCACTGCCATGCCGCAGTGACTGCCGCCGTCTGATTGGCCAGAGAACAGCCAATCGGATAGCTCAATAATTAAAAAAGGATTGGTGCCACTTAGATCTGACATTGTTGCCGCACTGAGGAAGGCATTGAGCTGAGGTGCGTCTGTGACAATAAAGTTTTATTGAATACCCTGCGAGTGCTCCAGGTGTCCTTAGTAGTGGTTGTGTAACCAGCGGGTCCTACCCCCGCTTTTTGGATGCACCCGTCGTGAGTTCGGCGGCCCTGGTGGGGAGTTCCCAAATGCGTTTTTAAATTACGCATTAATGGGCATTTAATCACACTTTGCGTTTACCAGCTGTAGAAGTGGACATGATTTGAAAACAACATCAATGGTCCTATTTAGCTCTTTGTCCTCAGCTTTTATACAAATGCATATTGAAAAGGTTGATTGTGGTGATATTTGCACAGAATGTCTATGCACTCAGCACTTTATAATTCATGTTGGAAATGTTGAGGTTTGGGAAAATGGCAAACCATACAAATGTTTTGGTACTCCACAATTAGACATTGTATGAGGTAATTATTTAGTTACAATTATGTACATGCTTTTTTCGGACCTTGATACACACAGGTATTTTGCAGAATATTTTTTTCTGTGATTCTGGTTGGGAAAGTCCGGAGCACCACATCGCCATTAACGCTTGTATCAGTATGTTTTCCATTTTCACTAAAGTCACATGGTGGGTAGTTTTTCTTTAAATGTTTGGAATTTGTTGCAGCGTGGACATGTGAGCAAGGCCGTAGTCCACGGCCGAAACGCGTCATGGGCAGCACTAGCTTATAATAAACATCTAATATTCAGCATCAGCAAGAACTCGAGTCCGTTTAATCTGTGTGTGCACTACTTGCACTTGGATTGCTTTGGTGATTATTAAACAACGGAAGGTGGCTTTTTCCGTTCGACGGACCCCTCTCCTGAAAGCAGGCCGTTTTTCCTTTAAGCCGTTCAGGAAGTGTGCTTCGGAGAGAAGCTTTTCGACATTCGGCCCCCAGCGTGGTTTGGTACTCTCACACGAGCAGTGTCAGCGGTGATCAACGTGAGTCGGAGGACTCGGGGGGATCGCAAGTCTGCACGCGGTAAGTGTATTACCAATTTGCAGGTGGGCAGGTGCATATTTGCTGTTCGGAACTGTGATTTGATTTATCCACAACCCAAATCTGTATATTAAGCAAAACATCAAAGTGCAACATGAGCGAGGACGCGCTGCGGGAACGCGAGCGAGCCCCTGAGGATTTATTCCTCAATTTACCTGACATTAACGAAGGGGCTAATAGTGTTTACAGAAATGACAAGGAAACTAACAATGACGTGAAAAGTCTGCTGAGAGCGCTAGAAAAACACAGCAGAGGGGAACTTACCAAATGGTGGGAAGTTAAGTCATTGGAAAAATATCATGAAGTGGGGAGGATGCCAAGGGGCCTGCGCATCATGCTCGCGCCCAGTTTTGAAAATCCGAATCCGGCATTACTAAAAGAGTGGGCGTAGAGTAATTTAGAAGCATCAATGCGCCTTGTGTGCCTTTTAATAAAATATGCTAAGATCGATCGAAAAAACAACATGGATGAAATTGCACGCATCAATATCGAATTAGAAAAATCAGAACATTTGAGCCAGAAGGATTTAATTTACAAAAGCATAAAAGAGATGAAGGATCACCTAAGAAAGCAAGAGGCAACAATAAAAACTAGAAAGGCGTTTAAATTTGCGCGCGACAAAAATGATTATGAACAAGGTCAAATATTCACATTCGCGCCCAAATATGACTCTCTGCGTTGACAAAAAAGTTTAGCCAAAGATGTTGGCCTAAACAAGGAATCCAATATGAGAATTAATGATACCAATATCTCCACCTCGGATGTCAGCACTGTTCCATGTGAAACAGAATCGGAAGAGGGAGCACTGTCTGCAACAGGGTGTCATGAAGATTTAGGACACACTTGACTCTAGCAGAGGAGTTGGACATTTTACGCAGAGAAAGGAAGCAGTCCCTGAGACCGAGAAATCCAAATCAAGCACAAAACAAAGGAGAAACATCAGAAGGCGTGAGAGACTCAAATGGCGGAAACATAAGAGGAAGGAAGAGCCAGAATGCGAGATGGAACAAACGATAGCCTCCATTGACAAGACGGTCATCAATCTCACGGACATACAATTGAGCCAAGCGGAAAAACAAATCTTGGCTCTTGGACTATCGTTTTGTCCTGAGAGTAATTTCAATTATTGTCAGACTAGGTTGGACGTTTTCAAGTTTATTCGAAAGTTAAAACTTGCAAAGTATTATGCTATCAAGCAACCAACAGAGAATACTAATCCAGAGCATGAAGTTCAAACACCCTGTAGAATTAAAGGACTGGTGGCAAGTGATGTTCCTTTATTAAAAACGTTAAATGAACTTTACATGAACAATAATAACGAAAACAACACACAGACTATTATACAAGATGAAGGAATAAATCTAAACAAATCAGGACAAAGTCCCTTTAAACCCTCCTCTACCTTCATACCGGTCATGCCACGTGATGCGGTGGACATTTTTCATGATTGTATTATAGATGAACTTAAAACTCTTAACAAAAGCACGATCAAACACAAGCCCAAAGCCAAACACTCATTCATTGAATATAAAAAGTTAATGTCAAAATTGAAGATCAATTGTGGTGAAACAATCAGATAAGGGTGGAAATATAGTGCTTTGGAAATTAGACGACTATAGAACAGAAGCATACAAACATCTTAATGACGAACTTTGTTATAAAAGAACTAACATGCCTTCGGTTAAGAAAGTGATGAAGAACTACAAGGACGAGCTCACACTTTGGAAACGTGAAGGTCTCCTCACGAAAGATGAATGTGCTTTTTTGAATAACGAATTCCTGATTATGCCCACCATGTGCTTTATCCTTAAGTTACATAAAGAGGAATTACCAGTGCCAGGCAGACCGATCATTTCTGCACAAAGGAGTTTTTTTGAAAACGCGTCCAAGTATGTAGATTATTATCTCCAAGAATTTGTGACTAGCCTTCCAACGTACAACCGTGACACTACTTAACAACCAGATGTGGGATGATTATGTATTCTTAACTATGGACATAACTGCCCTCTACACAAGTATAGCGCATACTGATGGACTAAAGGCTGTCAAATACTTCTTAGATAGGAAACCCATTGAGATGTACGAACACAATCGGATGATTTTAAACATGATACACTGGTGTCTATATAACAATGTATTTCTATTTGATAAGACAGTGTTCCAACAATTAAGAGGTGTTGCCATGGGGGCATGTTTCTCCCCCAGCTATGCATGCTTGCATGTTGGTTGGTGGGAGGAGCATGTCCTCATGGATACCCACAAGGAGGCATGGTCTAAACATGTTATTAAGTGGTGGAGATACATTGACGATGTGTTTGTGATCTGGAGGGGAAGTATTGCACAGCCCAAACAATTTGTTGACAACATCAACAACAATGATCTTAATCTTCAGTTTACAGCTAACATCAATGCTGTTACTACTAACTTTCTTGATGTTACGGTGTATGCAGAGCAAGGGAGAGTAGAGACTTGTCTTTTTAGAAAACCGACATCTGGCAATTCTGTGCTGCATGCTTCAAGTTTTCATCCCCAGCACACGATTACCAGTATCCCATATTTGGAATTTTTACGGATACGCATGGCCTGCAGCACAGAGAAAGATTTAAGAGTCCATCAAACAGAAGCTAAACTAAGATTTATGGAAAGAGGATATAAACACAAACAACTAGAGATGGCTCTTAAAAAAGCCAATAGCATAGATAGAATCGAGTTGCTTAACCCCACAATACAGGGAGATTCTACACAAAATATATCCAACATTGCTACACCATCCATCGTTGAAAAGAAAAAGAAATGTATTAGATTAGTCACTACTTACAGTAGACAGGCTAACAAAATAAGGGGTATTATCAACCGACGTTGGCCTATCATTCTCACTGATGGTACTCTTAAACAGGTTCTCCCTATCAAACCTACGTTTGCTTTCCGTAAGGCTTTTTCAATGAGAAATGAGTTGGTAAGAACAAGCCCGGAAGTTAATAAAACTAGCAGTTGGCTTGTACCTAAGAAAGTCTTTTTTAAGTGCAAGACTTGTAGGGCATGTACGTTTGGGGCCAATACTACCTCTTACACTACCGCTTTTGCCCAGGAAGAAATTGATCTGTCAGGACATTTCACTTGTAGGACAGACTACGCAGTGTATGTACTGAAATGTAAGTGCAATCTGTTATATGTAGGGAGCACGAAGCTGCAGGTATATGTTCGTATCCTGCAGCATTGACATGCTATTGTCAATTCGGACACTACATATCCGGTAGCGCAACATTTTAAAGCTGTCCACAATAATGATTTAAACTGCATGGAATATTTTGTGATTGATGCAGTTCCAATACCTGGTAGAGGTGGCAATCGCGAAAAAGTATTGAGGCAGTTAGAATCCAAATATATTATGTTACTCGACACTAAGGCCCCGATGGGGCTTAATACAAGTGAGGACCTATACCATTTTCTTTAATCTCTAGTGTTTAGGATGATTTTACTGGATTTTCAGCAACATTCAACTCAGTTGACCCCTAACAACATAATTACTATAATATTGAATATAGGAATTAGAATTCAGGCTAGTTTTTAAACTGGGAATTTTTAAACTGGGAATTTTCACACCTTTTTATATGATTATCACTTTTGAGTACTGAATAATAGCATTATGGCGAGGACTAGTGGGTAGGGCATATGTACAATAGATTTTGTACCTCCCATCAGTTGATTGGTGATTCACATATGGTTTTTTACATGGTATTTTATGTATTTGAACAGTATTATATCTAGAATGTTTTAGACAGTCCGATTTAACCTATTTAACCTATTTATGTACTGTATTGCGTAATTTTGCACCCAACATTAGCATTATATATACAGCTATGTGGATTTTGCTATTGACAAAGATGCGATTGTAGAACAGCATATTCATTGGTAGTACCCCTGTTTAACATGTAATTAGTGAGGTATTATTTTGCGAGTTTTGCACATTAATTTAACGTATTTGTACGATGAGATAGTGTCACGATAAAGTGGAATTTTTTTTTTTTTTCAACAATTGTTTTTGTTGGGACAATGAATTTCGCGAAGTTTTGTACACAACATTAGCGTATTTGCACATTGTGATCATTTAGGCGTATTTGCACATTAAAACAATCTTGGTCTTCGTGTGATTTGAGAAAAGGATGCGATTGCGTTTTTAAATTACGCATTATTGGGCATTTAATCACACTTTGCGTTTACCAGCTGTAGAAGTGTACATGATTTGAAAACAACATCAATGGTCCTATTTAGCTCTTTGTCCTCAGCTTTTATACAAATGCATATTGAAAAGGTTGATTGTGGCGATATTTGCACAGAATGTCTATGCACTCAGCACTTTATAATTCATGTTGGAAATGTTGATGTTTGGGAAAATGGCAAACCATACAAATGTTTTGGTACTCCACAATTAGACATTGTATGAGGTAATTATTTAGTTACAATTATGTACATGCTTTTTTTCGGACCCTGATACACAGGTATTTTGCAGAATATTTTTTTCTGTGATTCTGGTTGGGAAAGTCCGGAGCACCACATCGCCATTAACGCTTGTATCAGTATGTTTTCCATTTTCACTAAAGTCACATGGTGGGTAGTTTTTCTTTAAATGTCTGGAATTTGTTGCAGCGTGGACATGTGAGCAAGGCCAAAGTCCACGGCCGAAACACCTCATGGGCAGCACTAGCTTATAATAAACATCTAATCATCAGCAAGAACTCGAGTCCGTTTAATCTGTGTGTGCACTACTTGCACTTGGATTGCTTTGGTGATATATATATATATATATATATATATATATATATATATATATATATATATATATATATATATACCTACTGGCGGTCGCCAGTAGGTAGTTATAGTTAGGACCTATTTTCCATAGGAAATTCACAACATTCTATTCCCAATAACTTTGGCGCCAGTCGACGAATCTTCACGAAATTTTCAAAACTCGTGGGGCGCTCTGGTCCGCTCCTATCTTAAAAGTTTCGGGGTGATTCGGCAAGCGGGGGCCGAGAAAAAAGGGGGGTCCCAAAACAAACCTGTTTTCTCCATGTTATTTTCCATAGGAAACTTTAGACAAATCTACAGCCCGAACTGCTGAACGGAATTACACCAAATTTTGCAAAAAGGTAGCCCTTGGTTCAGAAAGAGCCCTTTTTGTTAAATGGTGTAAATCCGTTCAGTAGTTGCTGAGAAATTCAAAAAATCAATTTCCCATAGGGAACTTTGTGCAAGGCTACAGCGGAAACTACTGAACGGATTTACCCCAAATTTGGCATAAAGATACTGCTTGGCTCAGAATGCGACCTTTTCAAAAATGGTGTAAATCCGTTCAGTAGTTTTTCAAATATTAAAGGAAAAAAAACTTTATATATCTGGGCGGAGCCTAACCACACATGTCATCGTGAGATCTGATTGGCTGTCAGCACTTCATCCAAGAAGTGTTGGCAGCCATCTTGGGACCAATATACATGATAGCACCCCAATGAAATGAATTGTAGTGAATAGAAGATTTTGAGGGTCACCAAAAGGAGAACTATAAAGGGTGATAACAGACTTTAGTTATATCAGAATTCATTTGTTGATGGTACCATACTAATTTTAGGAATTGTGGTGTGTTCTAGGGTGATTTTACCCTGTGAAAAACCTTCTGCTGGGATTTCACGAATCCTGTTTGAGAGAAAACAATTTTCTCATGCTTGTCCCACAGAGGTTTGGAAAGTGCTCCAGAAGCTAAAATGAGAGCATATTTTCTGTAAATTCACATTATCTTTCTCAGTCATGTGAGAATGAAGTCTGACATTCTCAGTAAAACATGTAAATCCAACAAGGGCAGAGACTGTCAGTTGATTCCTTTGTGTTCTACTGCAGCTTCCCAGAGTGTTCTAAAGAACAACTAGAGCGCTAACAGCCTTACCTATGACAAACGTATGGCACACCTGAAGCCATCTTGATTGGAATAAACTGGTAATACTTAAAACATTTAATTTAAAAAGGAACAAAATGATGGGGTTCATTTTGTCATAGAAATTATGGTTAGTGCTGTAGAAAGAAAAATTAGGACATGTTTTAAGTGAGATCTCAAATATCTTCCTGTTATATTTCAACAGGAGCAGCCTGCCAGTTGATTCCTTTGTGTTCTACTGCAGCTTCCCAGAGTGTTCTAAAGAACAACTAGAGCGCTAACAGTCTTACTTATGACAAAATTATGGCACACCTGAAGCCATCTTGATTGGAATAAACCGGTAACACTTAAAACATTTCATTTAAAAAGGAAAAAAATGAGGGGGTTCATTTTGCCATAGAAATTATGGTTAGTTCTGCAGAAAGAAAAATTAGGGCATGTTTTAAGTGAGATCTCAAATCCTCTTCTATTTCATTAGAAAATTCTGACATGCAGACTGAAACAATCACTTTCAATACCAGCAGTAGACTTCCAGTTAACTCACTGGTGAGCAGTAGCTTTACTACAGTGATCTAATGAGCAACTAGAGTGCTAACATTCTGAATTTATGGCAGATGTCTGACACATCTGAATGCCTTCTTGATGGAATCAAAGTAAAAAACTGAAAGCATTTCCTACTGAGGAGACTGCAGTAAATGAGGAAATTAGGAAACTTCATAACAAATAAGTATCCCAAGATGGCCACCAGAGAAAAAAGAGCCCAAATGTAGCACAAACATCACCCACATGTAGCCCACATATTGCCCAATGACAGAAGTGTGGAAAACACTTTTTATTTTTAGTTTTTTGCTGTTTTATATAGTGCAGACTGGTCAGGTATTGGAGCGTTGCATCTTACTTGGACCCCTTATTGCGTATTTTGCACGAAGTACATGAGATTGATCTTGCTAAACATTGAACTTTACTATTCTGTTAACCTGAAGTTGCTCTGAACCGGGCTTTGTACACCCGTTTTTACCTACTGGTTTTAATTAATTCTCACTGTATTGTATTAAGAAAGAGGATTTACTGTTTTTATGTACACTTTTATGATCTATGTTTCTAAATCAGATCGAATAAAGTTTAATGAATGTAATTGAAGTCTCCCAAGATGGCCAGCAGAGAAAAATGAGCCCAAATGTAGCACAAATATCACCCAGATGTAGCCCACGTATAGCCCAATGACAGAAGTGTGGAAAACACTTTTTATCCTTTGTTTTTTTGCAGTTTTATATAGTGCAGGCTGGTCAGATATTGGAGTGCTTTACATGAGCATTGGTTACATCATACAAGGACAAACTCATTTTGGTTGTAGGCATAGGGAGATTAAGTGATTTGACCAGAATCACAGAATGACGAACTGAAGCAGAAACTCCAACTTGGTAACACCACATTTTCTCCCCTAAGCGTAACATTTAATCAAGTGGTCAACTGGATAAAAAACATAGAGATAACAAATAATTCAAAAGTGCTTTGTCGCTATTTGAGAACTGCTTGGCTCAGAAAGCGACCTTTTTAAAAATGGTGTAAATCCGTTCGGTAGTTGCTGAGAAATTGTAAAAAAACAAATATCGATATCTATAGGCGCGGTGGATCCGCGAACCCTCCCAACCACGAGCTTCATTTTAATTGGCTGCCAACATTCCAAACCAGGAAGTGTTGGCAGCCATCTTGTGACTCGGTAGAACCGAGTCACAAGAAAACAGGGAAACAAAGGTGAAAAAGAAGAAAGGGGGCAGGGTAGAAACACCCTGACCCCCTAGGCCTGCTCAGGGGTCCCACAAGGACCCCCAGGGCCAAAAAAAGCATTTAAAAAAAAAAAAAAAAATTGGCGAAATTCGCGCTGGGGTCGCGAATCCCGCCGAAATGTAAAAAAAAATGAAGCGCGGGATACCGCGCTTCATTTAATTGAGACCCCCTGGTGGGCCAGGTCCCGGGGGCATTGCCAACAAATATATGCCGGGCCCGCGGGGGCCCCCGCAACCCCGGGGACCGCCACCTCCCAGGGCTTGTTTTTTTAATGTTTGGGGGGGCCTCCAAGGCCCCTCCAAGCCCCGGGGACCACCACCGCCAGGGTTTTTATCAAATAGGGACCCTCGGGATTCAAGGGGAATTAATCCTCCAACTTACCATGAGCACTACTGATGCAGTCCAGCCATCGCCCTGTCACTACCCATGCACTCCTCCAATCAACCAGCGAGCACCATGTACTTATCCAATCACTCCGCCAAAACACAAGCACTTATAAATTCACCATCCACTCTCCTTGCAGTACTCTAATCATCCAGTCAGTACCCATGTACTCATCCAATGACCCAGACACTAACTCATGGCAAATACAGAGGAGGTCATGCTAATCACAGGGGTACCCCAACGCATAGTGTTCCCTAGTGTATGTAGGTGTTTTCACTGTATTCTAAGTGCCTTTTACCACCAGAAACAGTCAGTTACCACCAGCACCCATCAGCAAAAAGTTGGGGGCACAGGAGTACTTTCTACTCCTCTGTTGGTTCTTTCTGCACATCTCTTCCTTCTTCTTGCACTTTTCTTCGTCTTTCTGGACTTCTGTTGCCTCTTTCTGCATTTGTCTTCCTTCTTTCTGCACTTTTCTTCTTCTTTCTTCACATGTCTTACCTCTGTAGGCATAGTTAGAAATTAGCATTTAAAAAACCTTTGAAATTCACTGAAAAAACCATAGGTTTCAGGCACGTTATAGTTGGAAATTAGCATTTAAAAAACCTTAGAAATTCACTGAAAAAACCATAGGTTTTAGGGAAAGTTATAGTTAGTTGGACATTCCACTCGTACAAAACCAGAGAAATTCCCCCGTTATAGTTAGTTCAGCTAACTATAACTCGCGCCCCCGCAATGCACTGCTGATGATGTCACATATGACATCACTCATGACATGGTCAGTGACATCACTGATGACATCACTGATGACATCATCCATGTGATAATTTCATGCATCTTCTCACACCCTAATGTAACCTTTGATACACCAACTCTAAATAACAGACTGCCATTCTCAAAACCATAGACACTCCAGCAGCAATAACTACATACCCACTCACTGATTCTTAGGTCTAAACACACATCCACTCACTCACCCGTACAGTTGCTCATACTTACAATCACTCAGTACAGGACTATCATATGCACTCATACGCCTATATAGACACTCTCACACCACCACTCATCCATAGAGGTACTCACACACCTAGTCAGTCATGCAAATAATTAATCACACTCCCATTTACTCACCTATACAGTTATACACACACCAGCTCACTTACTCATACAAATACTAGGACATTCTTACGCTCTTATACAATCACTGATACAAGCACACACTCATCCATACAGTCACTCTCATAATCACACACTCTCACTTATAGCTATTTATATATTCCAACACACATATATACTGCCTTTCACATATGTAGTTACTCACACATGTACCACTGAGATATACATTCACTCACTAACACACCCATACACACACACACCCATACAGTCCATCACAGATGCACTCTTGAAACCATGCACCCAGTGAATCACCCACTCACACATCTGCACAGTCACACACACCCCACCCATACAAACACTCAGGCATTCATACAGATACTCAGACAACCAATCAATAACCCATATAGACACTCATGTAGCTATTCACAAACCCATGCAGCCGCTTACACACCAACAGACAGACGGATACAGACATTCACACAGTTTAGTCACTAACCCGTGCATTCAGTAAGATACATTTAATCACTCACTTATTGAGTCAGTCACACACCTACTAAATCATCCATTCAGACACTTATACACCCACTCATTCTTCAATACGCCTTTCCCTATATCAGCAGTGTATTGCGGGGCGCGAGTTATAGTTATAGTTAGCTGAACTAACCATAACGGGGAATTTCTCTGGTTTTGTACGAGTGAAATGTCCAACTAACTATAACTTTCCCTAAAACCTATGGTTTTTTCAGTGAATATATATATATATATATATATATATATATATATATATATATATATATATCTGGCTTCGCCTCCTGACATCCAATTTTCCCCGGAAAGGACGAACACGGACCCAGAGTTTCTGGTGCAAAGTATGTTTATTAGCTGCCCTGCACCTCCGCCATAACGCGTTTCGGCCTCACAAAGGCCTTGATCACATGACGCGTTGCTTGGTGCCTTACCCCAATTTAAAGTGCCAGTGCCAAAAATTACGTGCTCACACAGGTGACTAGATCATAGACATGGAAGAATTCCTAAAATCTATTTCATACGAGCACAAAAACTAAAAATACACCATATACAGGAAAAAATGCATTTAGATAAGTATATAAATATATATATCTAAAAATACATAAATGTGAATATATACACGGATAATGGCTCTTAAAATCAATCAATACATTCTGAAATAAGAATTATTAAAAGACATGAAATATGCCGTTGCTTAAGACCTTGTAAACCAGTCATAAATATGCAACAATCCGTGTTTGACCTGTAAATTTAAAACACAATGTAAAATAATTATATATATAATACAAGTGTTAAAAATTATTTAAAAAAGTGTTAATATGATAAAACCAATACTGCATGTGGAGAAGTGTGGCTCAATGGTTAGAGCGGCAGACCCTGATGCAGAGATCTGGCCCGGGACCAGGGTTCAATTCCCGCCTCGGCGGGTCTTGGGCTCAATTTCCTCGGACCTGATAATTCTCGCCTCGGTGCCTATTCTAATCATGGGTCCCACTCTGCAACTCTGGGCAATAGCTTGCTTAATCTCCACAACGGCCCCAACAGCGCTGGGATGCCTGGCTTCACCCTGGGGGTGCCCAGGAGTGGACATTTCACAGGGAAAAGCCAGGAAGGGTTCCACAGCGGTATGCGTACAGCGCCTGGACACCCCTTTGGGGGTATGGGTGCGCTTTACAAGTACAAATTTCATTTCATTTCATGTAAGTACATATATTTTGTTTCTCATAGGTGATAAAAAACACTCTCTCATTGGTGTCTGGATGGCCTACTCTTTGTTTCTTGCTAATATCAATAATAAAGCCCTAAGTGAGCCTAACATCCCTCCATGCCATATTTATGATCAAGTGAAAAAGTGCAATGATGTCACCCTATTGAATCCATATGGACTCTAGAAAGTGCTAAGTACGATATATATACAGATAAAAACCATGTGATAGAGGGGCTGAAATATATAAAATCAATAATACACATATACCGATATCCAAAACAAGAGAATTCAGATAATGTACAGGTCATTGGAGAAAAAACTCATCATAAGCAAGTGAAGAAATCTTCACTTGCGTTAAGCCCCATCGGAGTTTTAGTATCGAGCTCCAAAATGTACCTAGTTTCTAGGACACGAGTTGGGCCTCACGATTCCCTCCCCTCCTTAATGGGGGGATGGTATCGACAACAAAATATTTCAGATGTTCCGGGCTGCCATAATGTGTCTCCCCAAAATGCCTGGCCACTGGGTAAGCTGGATCGCTATTGTTAATAGCCCTTATGTGCTGGAGTATCCGCTTGTGTACTGGCAGCTTAGTGCTGCCTATATAACGTAAACCGCAGGGACACTCCAGCACATATACAGCATATTCAGTCTTACATGTGAGCCTTTTCTTGATAGGTACAGGATCTAATTTGAATGGGCTCGTATAGCATGTCTTATTCTGAGCAAATTTACATGCTTTGCATGTGGAGCATTTAACAAATCCTTTGTGTGAGGTGAGCCAGTTCCCAGTGGATCTTAATTCCGGACTAATCTTGACAAGGCTATTGCCCATTGAACTTGCCTTCCTAAAGGTCAGATCTGGTTTCTTAGGTAGACAGTCTCCCAGAATGGGGTCACTGCATACTAGACCCCAATTCCTATTCAATATCTTACGTGGGGCTTGATGCTGCCTATTGTAGGTAAGAATCATTCTTGTTGGTTGTGCAGTTTGTACTATACCTAAGGCTTGCTGGGTAGGTTTTACTGCAAGGGCCTGACCTCTGACAATTTCCTTGGTTTTGTTAATAGACTTCTCAATGATGTCTGCAGCATAACCCCTATCTAGAAATCTGTCCCTACTCGCCTGCTGTGCTCTATTGCAATCATCCTCAGTACTACAAATGCGTTTGATGCGCAGCATTTCCCCATAGGGAATGCTGCGTATCAAATGACGAGGGTGGTGACTTTTTGCATGGAGCACTGTATTTCCAGCGGTTGATTTCCTGTACATTCTAGTTTCAATATTGTCATTTTTAACATAAACTTCCACATCCAGAAAATACACCGCTGTACTGCTAATATTGGCAGTAAAATGGAGATTTAAATTATTGTCATTGATCAGTTCAATGAATTGAAGGGCCCGTGCCTCGGGGCCTCTCCAAATCAGGAACAGATCATCAATGTAGCGAAACCAATGGGGCACATGCTGTTCCATTATGTCTGCAAATTGCGTCTTGAGGACCTGCTCCTCCTACAGCCCCATATGCAAACAGGCATAGCTGGGAGAAAAGCAGGCCCCCATTGCAACACCCCTGGTCTGTTGATAGATTTGGTTGTCAAAAAGGAAGAAATTTTGTTCCAAACATGTTAAGACCATACTGATCAGCATTTTGTTGTGCATATATAAATACATAGATCTTTTGTTAAGATAATACTCAATAGCTTTGATGCCATCCTGATGTCGAATAGACGTGTATAATGATGTCACATCCAGCGTTATTAATAGTAAATCTGGGCTCCATGTGATTTCACTGATCTTCCTCAAGAAATCTGAAGTGTCCTGCAAGTACGATGGCAAGTTCTTGACAAAGTCCTGCAAGAAATAGTCCACGTATCTCAAAGTATTCTCCATGAGACTATTAATAGCAGAAATTATCGGCCTCCCAGGAGGTTTACTTGCATTTTTATGGATCTTAGGAATGAAGTACAGCGCAGGGATAACCGGGTGCTCTTTTTTCAAAAAGCGGTATTCATCATCGCTTAACAAACCTCCACTCTTCCATGCAAGTAATTTCAAATAGTATTCATTCCACGATGCCTTGACAATGTACATATTGCTCTTTTTATAGCACTCAATGTCATTCAGCTGGTTTAGTGCTTCCTCCATATATAGATTACGGGGCCATAGCACCACATTGCCCCCTTTGTCTGATTGTCTCACTATAATGTTATTGTCGTTTTGAAGTTTTTTCATCAATTGAATATAACAATGATTTTGTCTGTTGCGTGTGTGACGGGCATTGGTGGTGGATTTGTAAAGTCGTTTTAATTCCGTCGTAACTTGTTCATGATATACGTCTAGATTGTCATGTAACATTATCGGTTGAAAAGTGGACTTTGGTTTGAATGGTGTCTTAATAGTACCACTTATTTCCCGTGTTGCCATACTTGAACCTGATATATCAACAGACTGATCATTATACAAATGAAAGAGGTCTTGAAATAAATCCACATCCCCTGCTGTTAGTAGAGATGGACTCAAGGCAGAGGATACCGAGGGTTCTGGCTGTTTTTTGGCCTGAAGAAGATTAAATTTGCGCAGCTTTAATTTCCTTATAAATCTGAAAACATCCATGCGGGTTTCCGCATAGTTAAAACTGCTCTCCGGACAATATCCCAAACCAAGTGCCAAAATCTGTTTTTCTGCCATGGTTAAATTAATATCCGTCAAATTAACCAATGTATTAGGGTCAAACTTTTGTTTTGTATTTATTTGCGAATCCTTCTGCCCCTTGTTGGTTTTCTGGTAGTCTGCCTTTCGTTGTTGGTTGCACTTGCGTCTTTCCAGCGCTTTTTATTGTCTCTTTTGTATTTTGACCTGACTGCACCCGAGGTCTTAATGTTTGTCGCCTGTCTTGGCGCAGGCAATCCAACTCCTGCGCTAGAGATAATTTGATAAACCCCAATCCTGGAGCTCTTGATGGTTCTCCCTCGGATTCACTCTCCAGCGCGGAGCTTAGATCTGATGCAGACGTCGACGCCGTTGCCACATCACTTAAGCCAGCTTGATTTTGTGGCAAGCGATCCTTGCTTGTTCTTGCTTTCACAGCGTCGTACTTGCGAGCAAATGTAAAGACCTGTCCGTTCTGATAATCCATTTTATCCCTTTGAAATTTATATACCTTGCGCTTTTTGATTACTTCTTCATCCTTTTGTAAGCGCATATGCATTTCATCTCGAAGCTTTTTAATGTTGTCAGTGACCTCCAATTTTCCTATTTCCTCATTTAATTCATCTATCTTGAGTTGTAACGCTGCGCGATCACTTTCTGCATACTTTACGAGAATCCGGACCAATCTGCATGAAGAATCTAAATTACAGTCAGCCCATTCTGCCAGCATGTTGGGGTCCGGATTCTCGTAACTCGGCGCCAGCGTTATGCGCAGTCCTCTCGGAATTCTGCCCACCTCCAAATAGCGTGACAAAGATTTGTGCTCCCACCATTTAGATTGTTCAGAGCGCATGAGTTTCTCCAATTTTTTAAAAAGTTCTCTTGTGTTGGAGCTCCCGGTTTGAATTGTACTGGTTTGCACATTAATCACCGATTCTCCAGCGGGAGAATCGTTAAACATTTCATTAGCCGCCTCCTCACGATTTCGCAACGCATCTGTGGACATGGTGCATATGTGTGGGCAAGATATTAATTCTTTCAACAAACACGGACACTGTGATGAATATCCGCGTCCGGATTGTGCACACTCCTCAACTGGACTTTCTGGCGGTCCCTACCTTCACGAGTTGCCTGATATATATATATATATATATATATATATGTGTGTTTGTGTGGTTATATCATTTTAAGTTGCTTTGTATTGTTTTACAGTTCATCTTATAAAAAATGTTTTTGTTTCAGAGTGTTGGGTTTTGTAAGGGGATTAGGGAGAGCTATGTATTAAATTGTACGATTTGTTTTTATATATATTTCAATTTTTTTGTTATATTACTTTTTAATATTTATTCATGTTATTTATTATTTGGATTGGTGGGTATTTTGTGGTTTTTACGTGGATAGTTTATTAAATTCATGTTTAACATTTTTATAATTATGATTTTGGTATTGTTTTTAAATATAAATATTTCATTATGTTATTTATTGTTTGGGTTTTTCAGTTTTATTGGGGGATTAGGTGGGTAGTGCATTAAATTAATTTTTTTATTTTTGTAAAACATTTTAAGAAATTGGTTATTCTTGTAGTTGAATTTGTTTTTTTATTATTAGTGTTATTTATGTTTGGGATTATTTGGTATTTTGGGGTTTGGGTGGGTAATTTAAATTTATATATTAAAGTTTATATATTGTTTACATTTCATATTTTTAAGATGTTTTAATGCACACATGTTATTTATAGGTTCAGCTTTTGGGTTTTGTAAGTGTTTGAGTGAGTCGTGTATTACATTTATTTATTTGAAATCTTTAAATTTTTGTTTTGGAAATTCTAATTTATTTTATGTTATAAAAATCTTTTTTTACATGTTATTCTTTGAGTTGTTGGGTTTTTGATGGGTATTGTTTTAATTGTATTTAAATAAATGTATTTAAAAAAAAATATGTAATAGCTGTTTTTCAGTTATTTGTGTTTGATATTTTGGGTTTTGTCTGGGTAGTTTATCAAATTGTGTTTGATTTTAAGATTTCTTTTGGAGATGTAATTTGCTTAATTTTATAATGGTATATATTGTTTTGTAATGTGCTAAAGTGCATTATTGAAATATTCAATTTTTTTTTAATTTTGATAATGTAAATATGTATTCTGTTTTTTAAGTTTCATAGGGGTTGAAGCATGGGTGTAGCACTACCTTGATAAAAAAATTAGAGTGCAGGAATGGGTATTGTACTGGGTTACAAATTAGATTTTTATATCGCAGGGATGTGTGTTGCACCCCGTTAGTGATTAGTTTTTTGGGGTGCAGGAATGGGTATTGCACAGGGTTACTAATTCATTTTTAAGGCTTTGGCATGGGTGTTGCATAGGGTAAGTGATTACTTTTTAGAGCGCAGGTATGGGTTTTGCACTGAGTTACTAATTCATTTTAGGGCAAAGGGATGGGTTTTGCAGTGGGTTGCTAGTTCGTTTTTAGGGCACAGAGATGGGTGTTGCACTGAGTTACTAATTCGTTTTCAGGCTGCAGGGATGTACATTGCAAAGGGTTAGTGATTCGTTTTTAGAGCGCAGGGAAGGGTGTTGCACCGCTTTAATAATTCGTTTTTAGGACACACCCAACACCAAGTGGGCAAAATATATCTAAATGAGGTGGCCCACTACACATGTAGCTAACACATGTACACAGCCCCATCCCCAAAGTGAAGAGAAAAATACCTTATGACCCTAGTTTTAAAATAGTCACCCACCAATGTGACCATGAGAGTATCTCAAAATGGAAAAGTAGGGTAGGGCCCCCCAACTAGGACCACCTCTCATCCACCACAGGTGTGCCAGGTGTGGAGAGTGCTTCCTCTCCTCCCTGTAAATAAAAGAGAAATCGAAAATATAATTTGTACAAAAACATCCTCTGTGAAAATCCTATTACACTTAAGCCTCAAGGGCAACAAGCAGACTAACAGCAATGACTGTTTTCTAACTCGTTTTAGCCTGTGAGGTGAAATGTACTGACATCAATACTGGATACCTTTTGGGGCTTTGAGGCCCTTATCACACTTAGCAATTAGGTGGATAAAGTGTATCTTACCATGTATAAAACAATGTTTGTTGATTTCCTAGTGGTTGGTCATGCCATCATGACACCATACATAACGATGCCGTGTTGGAATTATTCATACATTTTGGTGGATATTTATGTGTTTATTGCATTATGTGTTCCTGCATTTATCTCATGTGTATTAGGCAATATTCATGTTTACGGATTCTGGACACGTATTTATACCTACATGGGTACTTGGTGAAATTGTTTCTTTTAATATGTTGTTTTTGGTTCGTGTTTGTACATTTCAATACTGTTTAGATTGCAGTAATGTTATGTATTATTACATTGCCATATTCTGTTTGTGCAATGCCTGTAACCTAACGCAATAACATATTTGAATGACATTACTATTCCAAGATGGTGCCCTCTCTTTAATTCTGCACCAGTCCTCTTTCTGTGTTTTTTGTACTGAACACACATGAAGGTGATAGCGCGGATTGGGGCAACATTAAATAAACATGGTTCTACCTTTCTCCTCACCACCACTTACAGGGTCAAGCCCCATTTCCACGCTGGCTTCTTCAGAAATCGCCTCAGGTGACAGATCTTTGCCACATTTTGTACCAGGACCTTTTTCATCATAACTAGTCAAATCGCATTAACAGTTCCAAGTTCAGTCAATGATGAGAGTTTGGAATAGTTTTAAAAGCTTTATTTCTCTTTAAAGGGATTAGTAAGATTCTTTTTATTCTTTTCATTCAAATTAGTCCATAAAATAAAATAAGTTTACATAAAAAAGAATAGTTCGAACAAATCATCAAATAATGTATCAAGCGTGTTCCATAATGGAAAGATTCCATATTCTAGAAGTCAGTAGAACCCATGAAGAGATTCTTTTCAAAGGAAAGGAAAAGAATGAGATATGAGAGCAAAAAGCTCAAAGTCAGATCAAGGCTGCAGAACTCCCCATAAAGAGTAGTTCATGAAACTCAGACAAGTCTCAGTAATTTGAGTAAATTGTAGTGTTTACTCACATTGTCCAGCTGGTTCTAGAAACCATCTGGTGGTGACATCACTAGCCTGTGGGTGGAATGTTGTGAGAAGACCTGGTGCGAGGTGGAAGTGCTCCCGCTCTCCTTCCTACTAATAAACTACTTAACTGTACCTACGTCTGCTACTTTGTTTCTTCACCACAATTTGTTGATGACTGATGAACCCACGCATTCTTCAACCCTGGATCCTTGTCTTCATTCCGCTGACAGCCTTCGCCTTCTTTGGGTCCCCGTCGTCTCATCTGTGCTAAGGTATTGCTGGAGTTGACGCGGGTGTTGTGATTTGTCTGGGTTCCGACAGTGTGCTTTGGAAGGAGAGCGACAGTCTCCTTTTGAAGGGGTTACTGAGGGGAACGGTATCTGCGCAGTCTCTAATTCATACAACTGCGCTGCGCACTAAACCACTGAAGCACGTCCTGTCGGCAGCCATACCTGTTGTCTTCACTTCATCGTGGCTACGTCAAGACGTCAGCGGCCATCTTATATTCTGCATTGTGTTCTAGGCTTAACTTCTTCACGACGCAGTGCAGTGCTCCAGTCGGCGGCCATCTTAAGTGTTCGCTCTTCGACGTACAGCGTCAAGACATCAGCGGCCATCTTTGGTTTCTCATTCTTGCCTCACCTCCTTCACGACACAATGCAGCGTTCATGGGGGCGAGCAACTCTAGCTTGTCTGCACGGTGATACGCACACCACGCTCTAGTCCGCCCAATGCACATTGCTGAGTAAATGCACGGCTATTCTGCGGTTTTCGCACAGCGCTCATCGCTCATTGCTACTACTGCGTGTCCACACAGTGATACACACACTTCCTACGCGCTTGCTGTGCATTACCTTGTGGTGCACTCCTACTCTGCGGTGATAAGCACACCTATAGTTGTGAGGTGTTTGTGGCAGCATTTCTCTCGCGTATCCATACGGTGATACGCACACCCACAAGTCTTCACTCAAGTTTAAGGTACTTTTGGACAACATGAATACTTCTACGCTTGCATTTGATGAGTAATTTTTGCTGTGTATTCTTGTTGTCGTGCAGTGCTGTGTCCTTGCCTTGTAGTGACACGCACACCTACTGACTGGGTACATTTTGCGCCTTGCATTTTACCTGCAGCTCCTTCTTGACATATACATTTTTTCTGATATTATATAGTGTATTACACCTTAAGCAGCATGTGTGCAGAAACATTTTCTTTGAAAACACCTGTGCCTTTTCTTCCTAAACCTGGTGAGCCAGCAATGAAATGGTCTGATTGGTAAAATATTTTTTGAATTATATATCAGCCATAGAAGACGAGGGAGGTGAAGAATTTTCGAGTATTAGAAAGAAAAAGATTTTATTGCATAGTCTTGGCCCGGAAGGGTTACGTGTCTATAATGAGATGGTGAAAAAAACAAGAAATGCTGAGGACGAAGATGTTTTTAAACATGCCTTAGAGGATTTAGAAAATTATTACCAACCTGTAATCTGTGCAGCCATTGATAGATGTATTTGTTTTCAGCGCAAGCAGAATAAAACAGAAACCGTAGAAGACTATGGGGTCGATTCCGATCTCGGTCGGAGGCGCACCTAACACCATTCGGTCGGGAAAAAAGCCATGCGAATGCCTGTTTCCCGACCGATCCGCACATTAATCCGAACGAACAAGTACAATGCGCACAACAGCACAGATTCCGACCCAGTCGTACTCACCCAATCCAGGTCCTGTTCCCCGACCGAGCTGGATCCGTAAACGCAGAATCGAGTCGCCCGGAAGCCAAAATGCAGCCCCGTCCGGCCGGACAAGTACGATGCGCTTCCCATACGCGCCGAACCCGTCGCTACGCACGGCACGTCAAAGCATCCGGGAGAGGCGCACATAAGCTCCGATTCGCGCCACAACACGATCCACGGCTACGAGACGAACACACCAGCGACGAGGACGAGGCGAAGTAACGAGAAAGACGAACGAGACGAACCAACCATGAATCCCATCGTTCCGATCCTACCAATATTCTACATCTACTACCGGAACAGGCACGGACGCGTACGGCGCAGAAGGTAAGCCAGACACCAACCACAAAAACAAACTACACGTACCCGACATATCACACACACACAGAGGGATGCAGAAATTACTTACACCAGCAACAGCAGCACCATAGGGGCGGGATGCCCATCACCAATGCCACATATACACATAGGGGCCCGGATGCCTGTCACTACTACCACCCTTACCCAGGGGGTGCCAGATGCCTACCACTACTACCAT